>OZ020273.1:15351563-15951563 GCA_963971205.1 Aethes cnicana | reverse complement strand
CTCGCTGACCTCAGCAGAGTTTCCGATCGAGTTGGTCTTAAAATGAACATGGACAAGACGAAAATTATGTCTAATGTCCATGTTGTGCCAACTCCCGTAATAATCGGAGGCTCTGCGCTCGAAGTTGTTGACCATTATGTATACCTGGGACAAACAGTCCAGTTAGGTAGGTCCAACTTCGAGAAAGAGGTCAATCGTCGAATCCGACTCGGCTGGGCAGCGTTCGGGAAGCTTCGCAGTGTCTTTTCGTCCAAATTACCGCAGTGTCTCAAGTCGAAAGTCTTCGACCAGTGTGTGTTGCCAGTGATGACTTATGGTTCCGAGACGTGGGCGCTTACGATGGGCCTCATAAGAAGGCTCAAAGTCACTCAGAGGGCAATGGAGAGGGCTATGCTCGGGGTTTCTCTGCGTGATAGAATCAGAAATGAGGATATCCGCAGTAGAACTAGGGTCACCGACATAGCCCGAAGAATTGCGAGCCTTAAGTGGCAGTGGGCGGGGCACATTGCTCGCAGGACTGATGGCCGATGGGGCCGGAAACTTCTCGAGTGGCGCCCGCGAACCGGGAGACGAGCTGTCGGTAGGCCTCCAACAAGATGGAGCGACGACCTCGTGAAGGTCGCGGGAAACCGGTGGAAGCAAGTAGCACAGGACCGGTCTGAGTGGCGAGCCTTGGGGGAGGCCTATGTCCAGCAGTGGACGTCTTTCGGCTGAAATGATGATGATGAAACATTTCTAAATACAGGAAACACAATTGGTGACGTCAAATTCGGAGTAAAAAATAAAATTATAATTGTTTAAAAAAAATAACACCGTGGTGGACGCGCCAAAAAGCTTAGATTTTTAAAGTTCAAAATTTTTTTTTGATAACTTCTGAATTATTATTCATTGCTTTTTTTGATGGCAATGTTGCTTCTCAGTAAGATCTTTACCCACAAAAAAGCCTGACTCTTATAGTTCAATTTTCATGAAATTAACATGGGTGGACAAGTGCAAAACATGAAATCTGATATTCACCCTTAGTTGCTGTAAAGATTGAAAAAGTGCACAAACCCAATAGCCCTGTCACTTTGCACATTCAAAAACAGCGTAACTCCAACATGTGACTGCTTCTGTCTTCTGTACCTCCGACTTTGAGTTCTTGTCAAAAGAGTCAAGAGAAGTGTTGTGATGGGATAGGATAGAATGCGTCAAAAGTGTCAAACGCTTGCTTGATTAAGAGTTGATAAAGAAATATCGGGAGTAAGACGCTCGGATGATCTCTTTTTTGGCTGCCCTCTATTGTCGATGCGTACAGGTCATTACGCCGGGGTCCTATTGATTGGCAGCTTTTAAAAATGAGTACATAACTTGAAATTTTTAACCTTGTGCAACAATTGAAAGGTAAAAGAAATGTTTTCGGAATTTTTATAACGCGTTAAAGCCAAGCCCCGAATAATGAGTCAAAGGATAGAACGCCGTAACATTAAAGATTATATTTGCCTTGACTCGTAAAATTCTCCTCTCGTCAGTGGCCCCTTTATTTTCTTGCAAATGAAATTAAGATTTCACGAAGCAAAGTCTGGGGAAGAATTTACAAGGATCCTCTGTTATTAACCGGTATTTTGATGGTGACTACCTCTGATCCTTATTAGGTTTAGGATACGAAGGGCGACAAAGTAAATTCGCAGGGGCGCAGCGTGACTGTCAACAAAGAAGGGTGTCATGTCAGAGTCTAGTGATGCGATGACCGGTCTGAACGAACAGTCCGCACATGGAAGCTCTTGCGCCTTATTACCAAAGTATAAAGTAGCTTTCACGTGTTTTTCTCGGTTGGTAATTAGACATAGAGATTGTTGTTTTATTCGGCATGTATATTATAGGAACTATTTTTTTTTACACCCAAAACTGACGGATAAGTTGATATTCCTGTTAGTTCTCTGGTGTGTTTTTAGATTATTTTAATAACCAAACTTCGGAACTCCTGATATACGATTTGAACGTTGAAAATTCTGAAAAGTATTGAATTCTTCTCATGAAATAGATGTTTACCACGACTGAAATAAATAAAAATGAAAATTAGTCGCGCTTTATTAATCAATCCCATGTCCTAGAGCCACTCCGTGCTCTATCCAATTAGATAATATATTTTTATATAAAAATAACCAATAAAATTATATTGATAGTATAGAAACACTACAGAAATGATGGATCGGAGGCGGCGACTCTCAATATCATACCAGTCATGCCACTACAAATAAAAATTATGATGAAATATCGCGTCGTCAGACTTTGCTAAGTATGATATTGGAAAGTGATGCATAAGCTATGATATCGAAAAGTTATCATGTACTTTAAACGCGCTAAGCTTGTATATTTATTCATATAAAAGATGTCAGAAACGGTTGTAACGCTTTGGATAAAATTTCCAAATATAGGGGTTTGTAGGTGCGAAAAAACGATATTCGATTTTCGATTTTCGAACAACTCGTTTTAGGCTACGATACGATTCTAATTGTCCTGACAAATGTCAAATCTTAACCGTTTTGCTGTAGCCAAAATTAACACGTAAGTCAAATACTATTACTACAGCCTATTTGCATCCCACTGCTGGGTAAGTACAGGCCTCCTCTCATCACGAGAGGGTTTCCGCTATAGTCCCCACGCGTGTCCAGTGCGAATTGGAGGGTAAGAACAAGTTGTTCTTCAATTTTTCCCAAATAAAACAACATTACCAGGAAAAAACATTAAAATGATTGATCAGTACACAGAGACAGCCAACTCCCAGTGCGCGTGTGCTTCAAATATTAAATTCTCATAAAACGTATTTCGTATTAAAAAGTTTCGCACTGATTTCGAGTTCGGGACAAATTTTACTTTCGCTTCATAACTTCTGAATAAGTAGGTACTTCGGTGCGGTGGGGTGAATATTTTCATTCACGGCAACATTCGCTAGAACGTATCGGAAAGTGATAAATGTTTCTATAGAGCTGAAAGTAACGTGTTAATTTTTCACATTCAGTATTTCATATTATGTAACCTGTGCTATTGATGAATCTGATTTCAATAAATTAAAATAAAGTTGAAATAACCCTTACTAATGTAATAAATGCGAATTTAACTACACTCAACCGCAATGAAATCGGGTCACTTTGTATTCGGGTCACATTGGTAAATTCATTTCTGTTTCTGACGTGTAAAAGTGGCCAATTGTCCAATTTGCTGAATAAATGCAATCATAATTTTTTGAATGCTATTGATTGCTCCAAGTACAAGCAAGTAAGTTTACTTTAATGTGTTATGGGGCTATATGATCAAATAAATTTCTTTAAACTCTAAAAACTACACCCCTCGGGAAACGGTACATTTTAACCAATGAATCAGAGGTAAAAATGCACTTAATGGTACTTACATTTTGAACATTTAAAATAAAATCTCGCAGTGGAAATCAAAACACTCCTCTATCTTCAGGTGTGAATGCATGTGAACAAATGGCGAGAGTTAGGTAAAAAGTAGAACTCATTGGATTCACTAAGGCATATACACATATTAATTTATGAGCCAAAATTCGTTTGAGTGAAAACAAACGGCTACCTATTGAAGCAGAGGAAGATTAATTCTTTTGGAACTTGGCTTTTTAAAAAACTGAGTTAACGAAAATATAAACGAACTGTAAGTACGTATCGGACGTCAAAATTATAAATAAGTATAAGTTGAATCGGTATTTTTTACCTACCTACATACATATCCAAGCTTTTTGTAAACGTACGCCAAACTATCGGCTTATCAACTGGCTTATTTCCCACTGATAATGAATAATATTTTATGTCATTGGTAGGTAGATTAGCACACAGGCCACCTGAATGGCAAGTGGTCACTGCGACCCATGGACTCCGACATTACAATAAATTGTAAGATCTCGAATGCGTTGTATACTCTGATAGAATGCCTCAGTGCCAATAATTTTTCCGGCTGCCTTAACCCACACCGGAACTCAACAGTCGCACATCTATTATGGCGGCAGGTTAGCGAGTAAGACGGTGGCGGTAATCCGGACGGACCTAGCACGAGGCCCTACGATCCGAATATAACTAGTATTAAGTACATATTACGTGTTATGGCCATTATCACAAATTAGCATGAATTGAAAGTGTCACAAATGTAAAATTCAAGATACTTCCCATCTTGAATTTTACGAGATTGCCAGCATCATAAATTGCTTGTAAAAATTATCAGTATCCCAAATCATGAACTTGCCGAAACAGAGACAAATAATTGGACGGATTAAGTTTTTATTAAATTTCATTTAAAGTTTACACCAGCCAGTCGTCATATCTTTACAGTGTCAGGCAGAACCGACTTCAAAGATAAATCATTCCTCATTCCATCGCTATGGAAACCGCGACAATTGGGGATCGAAATTAGATATAAATTTGATTCGCTATGCAGGGGTTGAGTTTGACTTTAGCATTTTATTGGGGAATTCGGGGAACGTCAGGTGTGTGGAACGGTGTCAGTTTTCGCACGATGAGTTTTTCTTTAGCTGAGTAGGCGAGAACGTCCCGTTTGGAACAAAATGTGTGATATCCAATGATTAGATATTTGAATTTGTTATTTTGTCTAAACGATTTGCATTTCGCTTTAGCCAATTCCCTGAAACCCACAAATTCAAAAAATTCAAAATTCAATCATTTATTCAGCAAATTGGCCACATAGGGGCACTTTTACACGTCAGAAAAGAATTTACTAGCGCTTCCTAGACCCATTGCTTGAGAAGAAGCGCCGCAACAAACTCAAGCAGAAGGCCTTTTTTCAAAATTTACACATAGTTATAACATTTACATAACATGTATAAAATATACATATCGGTACGTACTACAATTACATTGAAGGGATGTATAGTCCCTAACTTAAACTTAAATCTAAGATCTTAGAGATGTATAGTCTCCAAGGGTCCAGAAAAAAAAAATATTATGGAGATGGCCTCCATTGTCAAATAAATATAAATTCCATAGATGTCGACAGTCTCAAAATGTCAATAAATAATGAAATACATCATGTATAAAAGAGTTCATTAATACATGTCAATAAGAACATGATGAGGTCTCTCGCTTAAAATGTTTGACTTAGTAATATATTTAAAGCTAATGATTATTTTTAAACGTCCTTGCAAGCATGAACAGACCGGACCCCACAGACAGCACCCGTTCACGAGCGTGACGCGTATCTCAGCCATCGCCTCCCTCAACCATTTCTTAGGGAAGGTGGCGACCCGATCAACGACGCCGCTGTAAGCAAGGACCTTAAAGCGAGCATGACATGCTCCAGCTGCTGGACAAATTTGGTAGTGATAGAAAAAAAAAATAGTTAAAATTTGCCCAGCGAGACACATATCATGTTAGGTACTAGTCAATAATAATAACCTAAACAGTTGGCTTAAAAGGATTCTTATCATCTAAAAAGTCATTCACCGAATAATATGCCTTCTTTAAAAGGCGGCACTTAATGAACGACTTGAACTTTTTTAAAGGCATATTAGCAACATCAGAAGGCAATTTGTTATAAAATCGTATACAGTTCCCAACAAACGAAGAGCTCACTTTACGAAGACGGTAACCAGTAACAAAAAGTTTATCCTTATTCCTAGTGTCAAAAGTAGATTGTTAGCTGTAAACCAGTTAACAACTGTAGAAAGTACATTGTTAACCTCATCTATGTTATCTTTCTTCCTATCTACTTTAAAAATGAGTGAGGTGTCATCTGCGAATAGAACTATTTTATGCCTCTTTTGCACAATACAGGGCAAATCATTTATATAGACCAGAAATAAAAACGGGCCTAAAATTGAACCTTGCGGCACACCTATAGCAACAGGTGATCCGGACGACTGTGTTCTGTTAATATCCACTCGCTGTGTTCTATTGGAAAGATATGACGAGATAAGGTCAAGAGCATGATCTCTTATCCCGTAAAAGCGTAACTTATTCAACAAATTAATATGACTGACGCAATCAAAAGCCTTAGATAAGTCACAGAAGACACCAATGGCGTCTTGGGACTGCTCCCAGGCATCAAAAATGTATTTTACTAAAGGATAGGAAGAAGAAGAAGAAATATTTATTCGCAACAAACACACGACATAGAAAACATAATATAAAGAAAATCACAGTATAGGAAAAAAAAAGACGAAAGTTAGTGTGCTTTGCCACGAAACAAGGAATTTCTAATTCATTTGGGAATCGGAAAAATGCAAGAGTAAAAATTTTCACTATTTCCTACCCTAATTATTGTATCAGTGGAGCAATCATTTATACCTCATTTGCTGAAAAGATTACATTTGAATTTGAAATTGCAACATGTGAGGTCCATTAATAACTTTCCCACATTACCTAATAGTTAGAACTGATCTTTAATTTCAGCCTAAAACAGACAATCCGGTTCGAAGGCCTCATATTCAAATGTAACAGTCCCGAAGCCAAGATGGCCGATAACATTATCGCGACACAATAAATCAGTCGCCGTCGCGCTGGGAAATTTCTCATTTTATTCGATGAGCTAATATCTCAATTTACTTCCGATAAATGAAATATACCTATCCGTTTTCACTGTGTTCAGTTTAGAAAAAAAAATTGGTCCTCTGTAATTCGGTTTACGGAAGTTAATTTTATACATGACCAGCTTTTTCCTGCAACTTCGTATGCGCAGAGATATTAAAATGTAAAATCCCGTTTTTTCCGTTCCCATGGGAATTTCGGGAAATCCTCTTTTAGTGCTCCCCTGCGTTCCCTAAGGAACCTGCATGCCAAATTTCAGCTCTCTACTACCAGTAGATTGGGCTCTGCTTTGATCGATCGATCAGTCAGTCAGTCAGTTTCTTGTTTTATATACACGGTGGGTCAGAAAATATGGCAAATAATTAACCCACCGTATCGGCTTTCGATTCTAAGTATATTTTATAGGTCTTTATTTTTTTTTTGAGTTGGTAAAGATAGATTACGTCAAGTAACGGCAAGTTAAACCGTTTTTCCGCAGATAAGTTAAATACAAAAAGTTTTTCGTTTTTCATTTTCAATTCATTTCATAATAGGAAGTTCCGCCCCTCAACATTTCAAAACGCTACAGTGTATTTATTATTATTTAAAAAGCACCACTAACACTCTCAACGCATAGTTGACGGCTGTCTCAGCACGCACACATGCGTTGAGATGTTGGTGGTGATTTTTAAATACTTTGAAGGACTTCCTATTATAGTAGATTATCTCTAGGACCCCTAAGTTTTGGAGCAACTCACTCGGCAGATCCTCATTTTTATAGTGCCAAGATAAAGTTATAAACAAAGTTTAATTGACGTACCTGCAATATGCTACTTTTCCTGTACTACTATTAGAATTCTATGCCGCATTTAATTTTAATGCACATTTGAATCCGGCAAAATTAAATAGAAAACAACTTGACGTCACGGCGCGCACGTCCACACAATCAAAAGAGGAATAAAGTCCGCCGTGCGCGCACGTTTCATACGCGTAAGGCGGCCCGCGCACGTCCGACATATTAACGAACACCGAGCGACATACGTGACCTCGACTTCGGCGCAGAGGGGACAGCGGTTTGGTAGGGGCTTTTTAAATTAGTAGGGACATATTTGCGATTATTATCGATAAGCTGTTTCATGCTACGTTTAAGGGTTCCGTAGCCAAATGGGAAAAAACGAACCCTTATAATTTGTCCATGTCCGTCTGTCTGTCAGCCTGTCCGTATGTCATGTACCTTAAAAAACAGTACCTATCAGGCGTTAATTGTTGGTGCATATAAATAACGTGATTTTTTCCTAAGCAGTCGTCTAATACGTCAGCGACTAGTCTTTGTCGCCTTGTGCGGTCGGAACCGGATGCCAGTTTACGTCGTTGGGCTAGGACGTTAATATTTAAATAAACGTTTTAAATTTGGAACGTCTCGAACCGTCCGTTCATAGTCCAGACACGTTATTTCTTTTATCACCAACACCTCAAACAATATTTTTTAAGGCACGGTGTAGATAAAATAGCTCTCAGGCCACCTGATACCACAGTAGTTCATGGCCAATTGAGTTCTTAAAGATTTCAAATTAGTTGCCTGCCTTGAAGACTAAAACTTCTATCTATTTTTGGGGTGATTCTAAAAGCGTTTTACCGCCATCCCCTACCGCATTTTGTGCAGGTGCCAGCATGCTTACATATAATTTTTGTATATACATATGTTATGAAGAGGGACGGTACATTTTTTACGATTACAAAATACCAAAAAGTGCCATCTGAGGTTACTGGAAATTGCACAAATTTCGGCAGCCGACTCACTCTTTAATGTAGGTATAAATGAATCACCAATCAAAAAATTAATTCTATAAGTAACTCATAAATATATTTGGAAGAGTTAGCAAGCTCTGTTAAAAATACAAACCGTATTGAAAATCTATTTTTTCAAGTCTGTTGATAAATGTCGCTACTTGTGTGGTAGGCGGATGCGATACCGTATTGACAGCTTCGCCGACAAACGACTGACGTGGTTGACTGTGAATTTTGAAATCCGATGTTTGTCTGTAATCAGATCTTGCAAGCTAAATTTGATCCATTTGAGCCGCCGATTGAGCTGAAATTTTGCATGCATGTGTAAATTGGATGAAAATGCAAAATTATCATGACATGGAGCTGATCTGATGATGGAACCAGAAGATGGCCATAGGAACTCGGTAGTGAAACGACACAACCCCATCGAGATTGGACTCGTTTTATCCGTCTTGATTATTGCTTTAATAAAAGCTTGTTTAAAAAAAGTTATTTTTAATTTGTAGCTGGTTTCAAAGAGAGCTCAAAACTTTGACAATATCATTTTTATTTACCTAAAAAAAAAGTTAAAGAAATATCCTGTCAACAAATTGCGATTCTAAAGGCACATTGCACCGCTTTCATGCAAGTAATTTGGGAATAGACACAAAATAAAAATAAATAAAGTCGGTGTCAACAACGCCTCGTGTACAAGCAAGCAAGGGCATTCTCATCATAAGATTCATAAGTATAGTGTACGCTTTTGAACCTTTATACAACGGAACAGTATCATTAATAATAATAATACATTTTATTTCAGGCATCTAGGCCCATATTACATATACCTTAACGACTAACATACATATTAAAATTAATCTTAAAAACTAACACGATTGCTTCTTCGTCGTGAGGCGCACTCTGGAATCGCTGCCGTTCACATATACATATAGGTACCATTGCAAAATCCAAGTCTACCAAATTTTGTGAAAAAAAAACCCTATTCAAAATTCACGTAGCGTCACAAAAGTGGAGCCAGAATTTTGGTCCCTCGGGCCGCCGCATTCAGCCCGGGTCCCCCCGTCACGTGGCCCCCTGACAGGCCCCCATAAATATCCGTCGAAGCCTTAGAGTGAAGGTTGAACCTGATTTCCCAGGCGGCGCCTTTTAAATCACCGACCTTGATCTATATTTGAGGTCGATGATCGTGATGAGGTCAGATTTGTTTGGGTGTTTTTGTTTCATTGCTACTTTTTACGTGGTGAATATTTACAAAACATCTTTAAACGCAAGCCATAAAATCCCAGAAAATACACTTTGTCTAAATCAACTAAGAATTACCAGGCACGAAGCTCAGACTACCCCTGCAACCCCTAGAGCCCTCTCTTGAGACCTAGACCCTCAAGTTGAGACTAAGATTTCATTCGCAAACTCAATTAACTTTTTAACGAAACATTTTCTTTATTTTCTCCTGACAAGCTAATTTGAGACTTCGTCAAATACGGACAAGCAAAAACGAGACACATAAAGTTCATAGGTACTATTTTATAAATTTGTAGGTGACTACAATTGCCGATGTCTAAGAATAATTATTATTCCTCGACATCGGCAATCATTACCCCAGACAGTGCTAAGAAATAGAAATCTGTTACGAGGGAATTACGTGTAGTAAGAAAAATGTTTTTTCACCCCTCCTATTCGAAAAGAAGTGTTTTGTTGCCCGTTTAGAGGGAGCAAAATGCGATTTTGCTCCCTCTTCGCTTTTTTTTTAATTTTTTTCATTTCTGCCCCGCTAACAGGGAGCAAAATACGTTTTAGCAGTGCGTTCACGGAGCTGCGGAGACTGTAAAAAGTTGCATTCAAAAGTCGCGTCTTTTTCGTATTTAGAATTTTATATATTGGCATTTTACATAAATACTTTAATACACATACTAAAAATCCATAAATTCATAAATATATACTTACTTTTGATACATTATTTTCTATTTATTATTTTCAATTTGGCTGAATGGTGCAGGCCAATGCCGTAGCATTCCTCGCAAACTCGTCGTGTGATCGAATTAAAAAAAAACTCGAACCCGCGAATTTCGTGAGTGCTCATTTCCTTGCCGTATTATTTTACACTTAAATTCCAAAATAAAACGTACCTTATGTAGTGTTATGAATTATTTCGTAGAGAATGAATGAAATCAAAAAGTGATTTAGGTGATGCAATGTATTGGGATCAACACCTCAGAGAATTCCAAAGGAATATTATGTAAGTACGTAATATGAATTGCACTGCCCTTTTTCATTTTATCGCAAATGTATTAAAAAACTTTGTTTGATACATGAGCGAATTTGTCATAAAATGTTTTTTTTTCACATTTGTTAAAGTTTACCTATTATTATGAACGCAACGCATGCGAGCATGACAGAATATAAATACAATGAAGTAGTTAGAGATTCTTCGATATGGAAGTCATTTTCGCCTTCTACCTATGAATTTATGATAGGCGTGCGAAACACACGTTCTTTTTAACCTTGTTTGTTTCTAAATGTATTATTTTTTGTTTTACTTAATTTAATGACAATGATGAACGAATGATCTAATGATTTTCTCATAGGAGGGGTGAAAAGCAGAGTGTACAACACGGTAGCAAACTTATTTATGCCTTGGGTGACAAAGCTTGAATCCTTCGCTAGCTCAAGATTCCACGCTAGAATCCCTCGCTTACGCTCGGGATTCTATTCTGGAATCTTTCGCGTCGCTCTGGATTCAATCCGTCACCCGCGGTAAAATATACCATTTTGCTCCCTAGTCATACAATCTACTATTTTATGCCTATTTTTCTAAGCGTACGTTCGGAGTACTTTTTTACATTGATTGCAAAAATAATTCTGAAAGTATAAATATGAAGAATGTGTAATACGATGTTTGACCAATAATGAAAATAGTTCATTAGATTGTATGATTGTTTGATTATGAGCCAAAAACAAACATTAACGTGAAAAAATATATTTAGTCTCTTATTTGCGAAAAAATGACGGATTTATTAATCTAAAGGTGTCAGCTAGCGTAACATCTATTATTACGGGACTACAATAAACGGTTTTTAATATTTAAAAATCAAATATCACGCTACATACATTCTGTAAGTTTTATTCTTTTATGCAAGTATCGTTTTCAAAAGACACGTTTCAACCTGCGACATCTTCATTCGTTTTAGGAGTAGATTTATTTAAACACGGTTATATTTATACCTTATTATTATTAAGAGCCTACTTTGTCCCACTGCTGGGCAAAGGACTCCCCCCACTTTTTCCACCGTTCTCGATCTTGAGCGCCATCTGACCAGTCCTTTAAATAGGAGTCTAGTTCATCCCGCCATCGCCGTCGAGGTCTGCCGCGTCTTCGCCTGGAGTTGCTGGGCTTCCACTCTGTGGTTATCTTGGCCCACAACTCACTCGGCATCCGACAAACATGACCTGCCCAGTCCCATTTTAATTATGCCGCTTTCTGAGCTACATCTACAATTTGCGTCATGGAGCGCAGGGTGGTGTTCCGAACATGATCCCTCAATTTTACACCTAATATGCTACGCTCCATGGCTGGCTGACAAACCTCGAGTCTGTACTTCTGAGAAGCCGTCAAAGACTTTATACATATTTAAGATAAATAGTCCATTGTGTAAATACCTATTAATATACACATTCACTTCCAACTGCGTGAAGTGAACCCGAAAGTGCGTTTTATGAAACTTCCTGAGGTTCCTGATTTATGACAGTTTGTTATTTCAGATTCTATCACGCAGAGAAACCCCGAGCATAGCCCTCTCCATTGCCCTCTGAGTGACTTTGAGCCTTCTTATGAGGCCCATCGTAAGCGCCCACGTCTCGGAACCATAAGAGCCGTCTCGGATGAGGATATCCACAGTAGAACTAGGGTCACCGGTGGAAGCAAGTAGCACAGGACCGGTCTGAGTGGCGAGCCTTGGGGGAGGCCTATGTCCAGCAGTGGACGTCTTTCGGCTGAAATGATGATGATGATGATGATGATGTTATTTCAGAGGTTTGTGCCTAGGGCCATGTGACTAGGGCCAGTTTTACTAGGGGAGAGACTAAAATTAGGTATATTTTGTAATATTGACTTCACTTTCAGTTTGACCTTTTTCAGAGTTTTTATTTTTTTGGCTAAATAATGATTGTGAAATTTCTTGCAATAGGCATAGGTAGTCTTAGGGAGAGAGTAGGAACCTAATTATTTGCCGTCTCATTTGATTGCAAAAAGATACGAATATTAAAGGTAAACCGTTCCCAAGGTACTTTTGCAACATTGGATATCTGCTAGACAAAAAACAGAAATCTCCTGATCTTCTGGTATGAGTTTTGTTGCTATAACTTTCAGTAGGTGAGTGGAGGCAACTTACTTTGACGACATATGCTCACGCTCTGAGTTTAAATGTGGGTATTAAAAAGAGATCCAGTGTATGGAAGCGCGGAGGCGTGCCATAGGAAGGAGGCACACTGCAAATTACGAATATCGATATAGTGGTTCGGTATTAAAAAAAGCCGTGGTGGCCTAGTGGTTCGACCTACCGCCTCTCATGCAGAGGGTCGGGGGTTCGATTCCGGCTCGCACCTCTAAGTTTACTTATGTGCGAATTTCTATTTGAATTTATCACTAAGCTTTTCGGTGAAGGAAAACACCGTGAGGGAACTTGCACGCATCTGCGAAGTAAATCAAAGATGTGTGTGAAGTCCCCAATCCGCTCCGGGCCCGCGTGGGGACTATAGCCCAAACCCTCTCGCGATGAGAGGAGGCTGTGCCCAGCAGTGGGACGCAAATAGGCTGTTGTAGTAAGAAGAAAAGAAAAGAAAAGAAAACGTTTAGTAGGTTCCGTATAAATCTAATGTCGAAAGTCACTGAAATGAATAAGTTCTCTTTTAACGCTTAATTCTGACAGACGAGAAGACGGTCAACTACATAGAAAGTCTTTAGAAAGTGGTTACCTACTGCCGCCTACCAGGCATTTGCAACAAGCGTCGGCAATGCCCTGCCGCATTGAAACCAACATGTCTTACTCCTACCTATATCGAGAAGTTAAATATTGACTAAAATAATACCTGATACCTGATAGTCATGATAGTGAATATTAGTCAATATTTAACAGTGTGTATCAATACATTACTGATAATAACAACTTGTGCGAAATAACAACCTAAAACGGTATAAACAAGACAACTTACATTTCAACTTCGGAATCAATTATTGAACTATCGAACTTGTAATGAATCTTTCCGAATTATTCCAATTTAAAATCGAATTATTTCGATCACTAATTTGCAGGAGAGCTCTTGAACTTTCCAGACTGTGGAATAGCAGGGGTTGAAAGAAATTTCGTTTGACAATTAATGAATTTAACAAGATTCCAAATAAAGTCACTTTTAAAACGTAGACGACACAGTTTAATATGTTTCCGCTATTTCTAAAATTTATAAAACATGAATTAAGTGCATATACAGTAGTAAACATACACTTCCTAACTTTCTGTTGATTTCATAGACGTAAATAATATAGACCCGGTCTAACGTACACGTAATATGTCCCCACTTCCACGGTGTCCAATCGAAAGTTCTGTCACCGAGCGTGCGTGACAATAAGCGTTTTAAAAAAAACTTTTTTCGAAACTGTTTCTCAGTATCTAAATTCTCGTCTCGATGTTGAAAAAATGTGACCCAGCTTTAGTGTCACGATATAAGTTTAACTTTGGATTGGACACCAATGAAGTGGGGAAACATGACATGTATCTACGTTAGGCCGGGTCCATACGAAGTATTATTTATGTCTATGGTTGATTTACAATATTGGTTTTGTAGATATCGACAAGCCATCTGTTTACCTTTCATATGTTCAGAATTTTCACAATTTTGTGAACATTGAAAACGTTTAAACATCCTAACCGGGAGACGAGCTGTCGGTAGGCCTCCAACAAGATGGAGCGACGACCTCGACCTGAAAGTCGCGGGAAACCGGTGGAAGCAAGTAGCACAGGACCGGTCTGAGTGGCGAGCCTTGGGGGAGGCCTATGTCCAGCAGTGGACGTCTTTTGGCTGAAATGATGATGATGAAACATCCTAAAAACCGATCTTGGTTAAACTAAATGCAATATTCTTCCTTTCTCAACTGTTACTTACAAAAAACACGTTTTGAGCTCGATCTGTAGAACGCTCAGTTAATGAGAGAATACAGTGTTCTTTATACATACATAATTATCACGTTTTTACTATTCTTAAGAAATATCCGAACCATTGCCCAGAAAATATGAAAAAGACTCATCACATTCTAGATAAACTACTGTAACGTAATAAAAAAGAACATAAACACAAAGTCTTATCGACAAAAACACCCCTAACTACCAAAGACGTACGATAAAGCGAACGGATATAATGTAGTGCTCTCGAACAGAGGCGAAGTTTGCCTACAGCCGGCAGACAAATGACAGCCGGCCCGCGGCGGGCACGATATTAGAAGCCTTTAAGACGGGAAAAATAGCAACTCTTACTTTAGAGGTCTTAGCGGAAGACAGAAGCGGCGGTCCAGGTTTTGTAGACTCATATGTGAGTAATATAAACTCTGAAATGTGATCTACTCGTATTTAGGTTTTTCCAAAAGTAGCGTGTGGGGTAGCCAAAATGGTTGTGTTTTAATACTAGTTTGTATAACTGTATCCTACTTAGGGATACTTGAATTTATAACTGTCAACTGTAAAATATGTTCTATTTTACACAGTGGGATCTAATTTTAAACAGCTCTGCGTTCAACTTCAAAAATGTATTTAGAATTTCCATATTTACGAATTCTATAATATCTGTATAAAATTACTGTCATTCTTAAGATGATTTCTCAAAATATTACGAATGGCATTAAGCAAACGATCTTCTTGTAATTTGTGGGTTTTTTATCATGACCTTTAGTTTATGGTGATCACATTGAACAGGAACATCTCAAGCAAAAAATGGTATTTTTAAATTTTATAGTCTTCTTAGACCTCACAGTCTATGGAGCAACACCAGAGGCAGTTCCAGATGGCGTACATATTAAACTAGATGATGATGTCAGCCTTTTTGTTTTTGGCACTCTCGTCACTTGCACCAAACGTCTTCGTAAGGAGGCGGCGTGCGGCCCGTGAGAAAGAATCGCCGACGACATTTGTTTCAAGAACATTTATTTCGGAGAACGTGTGTGTTTTAAATTTTATGCGCTCCCCAAATTTCGCGGAGTCGAAAGGGTGCGGGATGGATTTTCAGGGGTATTTCACACAAATACAGGCGGCATTGTTGACAGATTTGCATGTGCACTCACCGAATAGAATATTTTATAAATCGTCTGTATTTGTACTTGGATGTGGATAATTTACTTTATGTATTTCTGAACTCCTGATTGTGTAACCTTTATAATACCTATTTATTTCAGCTTATTGTTATAAGGGTTTCTTTTTTATGCACAGGCTATCATTGCGAAAGCGTCTGGACGCATGCTACATGTAGGCCGAGGCCAGCTTTTTTTCATTCACCAAAATGTCATCCATTGATAAATTTCTCATGATTTGAATCTCTAACATCTACAAAGGATACCTTGTGATTATTTTCGTTTCGACATGCTCCAGAAATCAACTATAATATACTTACAATCGCTACGAGAATCCAATATCACAAACCAGTGGCATTTATTTCCTATAAGATACTATCGCCAAATAGGTAATGTTCTGCATTTCATTTAGCCAGACTAAAAGCCCAAACAAAACATGTTATAAGAGACGGTCCTGGACAAACAACCGAGACAACGCTGGAGCCGCAAACAGCCTACTGCGAACATGTTTGCTTGCGTCAAAGCTGGGGTTTCTGTCACACCGATGAGTCGGAATTAATATTCGATACTTACCAGTCAAATAATGTAAAAAAATATAAACCAAACCTAACATATATGATCTAGCGAGCGTACGAGTAGCAAGCGAAAAATGTATGTTCGGGTTTCAGGATGTTGTTTGTTCAGTTCCTGTAATTTTTGATTGCAAAAATAATTCTGAAAGTATAAATATGAAGAATGTGTAATAGGATGTTTGACCAATAATGAAAATAGTTCATTAGATTGTATGATTGTTTGATTATGAGCTAAAAACAAAGATTAACGTGAAAAAATATATTTAGTCTCTTATTTGCGAAAAAATGAAAGATTTATTAATCTAAAGGTTTTAGCTAGCGTAACATCTACGAGTATTATTACGGGACTACAATAAACAGTTTTTAATATTTAAAAATCAAATATCACGCTACATACATTCTGTAAGTTTTATACTTTTATGCAAGTATCGTTTTCAAAATATTGTAATTTTCTGAGCAGGTTAGAATATTAAATTATTAGAAAATTTTCAAAATGGCGGTGTTATGGGGATTGTAATGTTTTAAAATGATTTAAGCTCTGCAAAAGCAGACTGGCGAAGTCTACAGCTCTCAGATCCACTAGGCTATCTCATAGAAACTCTAAATTATAAGAAGTGCGTTAGATACTCTGCCTCATTTCGATTCGGTCGCCAAATAAACCATCATTTCTGGAAGCAATGACAGGGATATAAGTTTTTCTGTAGGCATTGAGCTGTTTTTATTTGTGGTAAGAATCGGCCATAATCTCGCACTACCTAAGTTCTGTTATCCCTGGTAACTTTAAAATAATACATTTGCGAAAAAAAAGGAATAAAGAAATAAACGAACAGAATGAAGCTCAAAAACCTTTACGCACCAGTTCGTAAAAAACAACTTTAGGCACGCTCACTAGCTGTCAAAAAACAAAAAACGCTCGTTCGGAAACGACAAACTTTTGGCACGTTAAACGGGTATCGAAATATTTACTTTTTGAGTACCTGTATTAAAAAGTATCTTTTATAGTCTTTAGTTTAATCATAGAAATAATGTCAAAATCGTTTGTTATGTTGATAAAATATATAGGTAGAAGATACGGTCTGATGGTCAGCCTAGTTGTAGCAACGACTACGGGGCCCCGGTAGTTCCTAGGCAAAGTGGTTCATGATAATGGGAAACTAAGGCAAAAATAGGTGCTCGTGTCAAGTTGTGTATTGATGAGAGATGAGACCGCTTTGTGGTTTAGGAGATGAAGGGGCGAGATAATCGTGGCGGATAGTGTTATATATTTTTGCATGCATGTTTACCTAGTTCCCACCTCATCATCGATCATTCATTACACTATGCAAGATCAGTAAATATGTCGATAAAAGTGAGAAAAGACTAGGAGTGATTTTTAAAAATGCCTTTTATTTTCAAATCAGACTAGATAAACGCGCCGGCTTTGTAAGGGTATACGAGGGGTGATCCAAAAGTAATGATAATCAGTATGAAAGACACTACTACTACTACTACTACAACAGCCTATTTACGGCGCACTGCTGGGCACAGGCCTCCTCTCATAACGAGAGGGTTGGGCTATAGTCCCCACGCGGGCCCAGTGCGGATTGGGGACTTCACACACATCCTGTAATTACTTCGCAGATGCGTGCAGGTTTCCTCACGATGTTTTCCTTCACCGAAAAGCTCAGTGGTAAATTCAAATTGAATTTCGCACATAAATAATTTCAGAGGTGCGAGCCGGATTTGAACCCGCGACCCTCTGCATGAGAGGCGGCAGGTCAAACCACTAGGCCACCACGGCTTGAAAGACACATAAAATGTTTAATAAAATAGTCTCCTTCCAAGTCTACACACTTAGACCATCGTCTCTCCAGACTACGAATTCCTTTTAAAAAAAATAATTTTCATGACCCTCCAAAAATGCCTCCACAGCGGCCATTACCTCGCTATCATTTAAAAATTTGTTGCCTCTAAGATCTTCCTTCAGCCGTGGAAAGAGATAAAAGTCGCTGGGGGTTAGGTCTGGCGAATATGGGGGGTGTTCCAGCAATTCGAAACCTGAATCACGGATGGCAGCCATCGCAACGCCGGCTTTGTGGGGCGGTGCGTTGTCCTGGTGAAACAGGATGCCAGCTCGAAGTTTACCCCGCCGCTTTTCTTTGATTGCCTCTCTCAATCTGCGTATTTGGTCAGCGTAGTAGGAGCCCGTAATAGTGGTTCCCTCTTCCAGGTATTCGATCATTATGACTCCCTCAGCATCCAAAACATTGAAGCCATGACCTTACCAGCGGAGCTTGTTACCTTGAATTTCTTCGGTGTAGGGGAAGACGCTCGCTTCCAGGTCATGGATTGCTGTTTGGTCTCAGGATCGAAATGGTGGATCTTAGACTCGTCCATGGTTACAAACCGACGCAAAAATGTTTCGGGATCAGTTTGATATTTGTCAAGATTAGACTTCGAAATCTCACATCGTAAGTATTTTCTTTTGTTCAGCCGTTAACATTCTAGGCACCCAACGAGCTGAGACTTTTTTCATGTGTAGTTCAGCAGTTAAGATTCTTTGAATGCTGCCATACGAGATGCCTGTGAGCTCAACTAGATGCCTGATAGTCATCCTTCCATCTGTTAAAACGAGATCATGAATTTTTTCGACGTTTTCTCCAGTAATGGCGTCAGATGGACGGCCTTCGCGATGTTCATCTTGAGTGGATGCCACTGTGGAATACGGTAGAGCGGACTCGCCCAGTGTTCCCATTAATTGAGGATATATATCTTAAGTACACATTTTTTTCAAACAGAAGTATTTAATAACCGCTCTCACCTCAGTTTTCTCCATTTTTGCGTTATTGTTCCGACTGCTCGTGAAAAAACAGCTGCAACTCTCTGACAGATACATATTTTATATTTTTTTTATTTTTTATTTACTAATGAGTCTTTATGGCCAGTAACGGCATACCTATTTATTTTAATCCGATTCAATAACTATTCAGTTATCATTACTTTTGGATCACCCCTCGTAGGTATGTACTAATGAAGAAAATGTTTAGATTTCCTTTTATACAAACATTGTCCTATCAAATTACAAACGAAAAAACTGAAATGATGCACGTTAAAATTCTTATATTTAAGTAGGTTCATTACACAGATGCAATTTTCCCGGTAGCCCCTGATGCCGTAGTCAACTTGTCAGCCCGGATGGCTATCATCATTTTTAACCTAACAGATTAAAATAGCAGTGCTGTATGCTCGATTACCAACCAAAAACCATGAAAATTCCACTGCTAAACGTAAAGACGTCTTAGCGTAAGTGGTCATTATTAATATCCACAGGTTAGGTGATATTTATAGTTCAAAATGTTGATTTTTGAGCACAAAAGGCCTGACTCGTGTGGAGCACTTTTATGTATTTATACAAAAATGTTTCAAAATTGTTTTTTTTTTACTATTTTCATAAAATAAAATAAAAAAACATTAAAAATAATATTTTAAATCTTTTTATGTTTTATATTATACAAATAACGCCCAAAAGAGGGTTAACGGATATTGGAGCCGTTATAATTCCGAAACGAGTTAATTCCGTCGAAGCCTTAAAAAGTAAAACATGAGTAATGTCGACAATTCACAGACTATTCATATAGTCTCAAGTAGATCTAGACAGGCAACTAGAAGGAGCCTTTATATTTACTACAATTGAACCGCGGTGATAACGAGTAATAGTTTGTACCTAATGGGGACGGCTGGGTACCTCCATTCGGGTATTCAGTCCTCTCTTCGGGACTATTTTAATTTACCCAATACCCTTAAGGACATGTAGAGATCTTCTAGTATCTAAAGTCCCGCGCCTTCACATTTAAAAATGCTTATTTTTATTATTATTATTTAAAAAGTACCACTAACACTCTCAACGTATAGTTGATGGCTGTCTCAGCACGCACGCGCTGTTGAGTGTTGCTAGTGCTTTTTAAATACACTTGCAGAGTTTTGAAATGTGAAGACGCGGGACTTTAGATAGTAGAAGATCTCTATACTACTACTACTACAGCCTATTTGCGTCCCACTGCTGGGCACAGGCCTCCTCTCATCACGAGAGGGCTTGGGCTAGGTATAGTCCCCACATGGGCCCAGTGCGGATTGGGGACTACCCTTAAGGACAAGTATAAATCCATACCTAATAATATTATAAATGTGAAAGTGTGTCTGTTTGTTTGTCCTTTCTTCACGTCGCAACGAGTGGGCCGATTTGGATGAAATTTGGTATGGAGATAGTTTGAGACTCCAGGAAATAACGGGGTACTTTTTATCCCGATATTTCTAAGGGAATGGGTTTTCTACGGGTCAAAGCAGTTTTTTCAATACTTCTATAACTAACCCTATATGTATAGTATCATCGGGTATGCAGATTCTGAGTCTACGCAAGACGAAGTCCGCGGGAAAAGCCTAGTACTTTTATAATAAAAACTAATCATCCATGACTCGAGTAGGTACAAACATCATGCTCATCATCATCACACAAAGTTTGCCCCTAGCGGGATTCGAACCTGAAAGTGCAGGCAGAGTCACTGGACCAATCGGGTTCAACCGCGGTGTAACTTCACACATGATTTTTTGATTTTAAAGTGGATGTAGCACGTATAAACATGAGGTGCATGAGATTCGGCAGTTTAAATCACGAGGCTGAGCTATTATCACAGAACAAAAGCATCGTTTTAAAAATGTATTTTGTTACGAGACCCATTTGTAAACTATTGGAAGATGCCTTTTATTTCGAATGCAAACTAAGTATTACTTATATTGAGACATCGATCTTCTACTATCTAAAGTCCCGCGCCTTCACATTTCAAAACGCTTCAATGTATTTAAAAAGCACCACCAACACTCTCAACACATGTGTGCGTGCTGAGACAGCCATCAACTATACGTTGAGAGTGTTGGTGGTGCTTTTTAAATAATAATAAAAAAATTGAAGCGTTTTGAAACGTGAAGGCGCGGGAATTTAGATAGTAGAAGATCTCTAACTTAGCGGTTCCTCTGCATGCTCTGGTGGTGATACTAATCTATGGGCTGCGGTGATACTCGTTTGTCGGCATAAAAAATATATAGATCAGTAATAGGAAATCGTTTTTATCGACATGTTGACAATAATGATAGCGGTTAAAAAGCATAAGAAAACAGCTCACTATAAAATCATTAGAAATTTACAAAAACTAAAAATAAGTCCTCGCTTCACAGAAGGCACATCCAGGCTTTCGTTTTAAGGTTTGTCCTTACGTAGACGAAATAAAAGCACCGGAGGCGTCTGGTTCAGGCTTACATTTGCGAGGCTTCTAGACGCGACTAATTGTCCACCGGCGTATTGTGTGTGTCTCTCTTTCAGTTTGTTGTACATATGTATGGTGTGGTATGCTGTAGATAGCATAAGTACACGATCAATTCTGTGCACTCGTTTTAACGTCAGAGTCGAAGTGCTATACGATATAGCCCAACACGTCACAAGGAAAAACTAAAAATTGATCAGATAAATCAGCTTAAAACCCCGTTGTTAAAGCGAGTTGGTTTGACCTACTGCCTCTCATGCAGAGGGTCGGGGGTTCGAATCCGGCTCGCACCTTCGAAATTATTTATGTGCGAAATTCAATTTGAATTTACCACTGAGCTTATCGGTGAAGAAAAAATCGTGAGGAGACCTGCACGCATCTGCGAAGTAGGTAATTCAAGGATGTGTGTGAAGTCCCCAATCCGCACTGGGCCTGCGTGGGGACTATAGCCGAAACCCTCTCGTGATGAGAGGAGGCCTGTGCCCAGCAGTGGGCCTGTTGTGGTGGAATCAGCTAAATTATTTGATCAATGTGGTGCGCATCGCTCAAATCTTTAATTACCTGCTGCTCGAATTTGATCTCGTCTAGGGAAGTATCATGCTCTCACAGAATATCGACGTAAAAATTGCATTTCGTACGATTAGTAACCGTTCCGGAGCCCGAGAAAGGATCTGGAGCCTTTATACAAGCGTGTTTTACGTTATAGACACGCGATTGGGCCCCCGGTACTGGCGCTATGACCATGATTTTCCTTTTCGTCATTACGTAATTATACCCCTGTAGAGTCGCCAGCCTGGTTCAGAATTCTGTGTCAGCATCTCCCGGTCTATTAGCCACCCTTAACTTTGCATAAGGATGTCATTAAAATAATTTTTGAGACCGACATGCCTTTGATGTGTCAATAAATATTTGTAGCTGTTTCCATCTATCTACATAACTGTATTATGTTCCGCCATAGATACTTTTATCACTTACAGTCAGGTGTTATTAAGGTCAACAGGTTTTTTTTTTCCAATCCTGAGTTTGAATAAAATAGTACATTACTACAGAGGCTGGGAAGGAGGATGTTGCAGGCCGAGTATTATATACACTGAAAAAAAAAAATGATTACCTAAATCAAAATCTTGATAGCGATAACAAAGTAACTTAATGTATACCGAGCAGATTAAGTCAGCTAATTGCAGCTATCAAGTTGAAATGATTGACCAAGGTAACAAAATAACTTTATAGATCCAGTCATGACTTTAATGTATGAAATATGTTTTTTTGACTAATATAATCAAGACATATTTAATAGATGCCATCAACGTCTTTACAGACACAATCTGACGAAGTGTTTGTTGAAATCAAGTAAAAATAAACCAATTTATCAATGTATGTTATACCTTGTATTAAGCTACTTAAATCGTATTATTAAAGCCCAATAATTGTTGCCATAAACATCTGCATAGATGCAATCAAGTTGAATGTTTGATGCAAAAAACTAATATAATTGATTGAATGTGTGGACATCATACCCTATATCAAGTTGCTTTAAGTGTTGTATTAAGTTGGTTTATCATGTGAATCAAGTTATAGTTTGATTTAATAAACGAACTTTGATAAGATTTATAAATAAATCGTTTCAGGTATTCATATTACTTGTTTGATTTTATCAAATCTCCTTTGTGAAATATATATAGTCCATGATTAAACTAATCAAAGCGCTTTTTTACTAGAATTATTGAACCTAATTGATTTAATAACCGAACTTTGATAAGATTTATAAATAAATTGTTTCATGTAATCAGGTTATTTGTTTGATTTTATAAAGTCTCCTTTATGAAATATATATAGTCCATGATTAAACTAATCAAAGCGCTTTTTTACTATAATTATTGAACTTAATTAAATGGTACAAGGGTAATGTTTAATCCAAGCATTGAACTTGTTTATTTCAATACATTACCGTCGTTTATTTCAATCAATTACTGTTAATTATTTCAATCAATTAATGTATGTTTAACCGCTTATATTGCTAGCCACGATGCATTCTCTAATTGAGAGACGGTTGCTTCTTCTTTCAATAAATATTGTGATTTCTACTGTTTCATTAGTTATCTCAAGAAGAAACCGTTTCGATATTAGAGAATGCATCGTGGATAGCAATACTAAGCTGGTTAAACATACAGTAATACATTGAAATAAGTAACAGTAATCGATTGAAATAAAAAGCGGTAATTTATTGAACTAAACAAAAAATATTTCATCATTGAATGTACAATTTAGGCAGCTTGGATATCACATAACAAGTGTGGCAAAAATGAACAAAGACAAGTCTAAGTTTCAAAGATATTTGTTTTATTATAGACTTATTGTACGTCTAGATACATTATATAAAAACATATTAAATAACAATGGGGTATTCAATTTAACGACAAATATACGTACAGCACCAGTCATTTACGCGGGACATATTTTACTTTATACTAAAAGAGGGTCGCTATTGTGTTTTGTATTTAAGTATATTTTGAATACATCAAACAGTTCTTTGGGGGACAATAAATATAAAAATTGCAACATCTAACGCTTCAAAGTTTTTGTTTAACAAAATAAAAATGAAATATTAGTTTTTCCTAGATTAGTTACGCATACATACTACTAGGGCCTACATGAGACCTTTATAAAAAGCTATATTATGGGTAACTATACTAAATGACAAGGAACCGTGAGCGCGCGCGGCAACATAGCTTTTTATAGTCCAAGATCCCATGTAGGCCCTAGTAATAGCATAAGGAAATCCGCGTACATATTACTAGGGCCTACATGGGATCTTGGACTATAAAAAGCTATGTTGCCGCGCGCGCTCACGGTTCCTTGTCATTTAGTATAGTTACCCATAGTGTTTTTTTTTTACTCGCTCATTTATTATTTAGTATTTAACGTTATAATTTTCCTTTATCAAAACCGGATGAAGAAAAAACGAATCTCGCTGCAATTTTGACGTTACCAGAACTTATAAACGCCAGTGTCATCGCAAAACCTGCCGATAAGGACCCTCACACTGCCAAGAAGCGTTTTCGCACAGAACCAAAATGGAAACCAACGAAAGCTGAGTACCGAGAAGCTTTCATTTTACATATAAAAGATGATAGCTATCTTGCATTAGCAATCAATAAAAGACACGAAAAAGTAATAGAAAAGGGGCTATCTCCTCAACCATACGTTGTCATAGTAGGCCCCAATTTGGAAACAATTAATTCATATTTTGTGGTTGTGAATCCTAGTCTTCTATAATCTGCCAAGTATCTTGTCTGCAATAGACACATGTTTCAAAATTATTTGGAGTTTGAATCTTGAATATTCGGCTGACTGCTATGGGCCATGGATTTTCATCCAAAAAGGATTTTATAAATTAGTAAGTCCTTACGATAAAGGCTCAACTAATGTGGAATCACTACTGACAGACTGTAATTTGCTTTGAACTATAATTAACTATTCTCAAGCGTAATGTTTCTCTGTTTCCTTTGTCATAAAGACTGTGATACCTTTGCAACATTTAAGGCTCATCTTAACTTACATCACAACTCTTCAGAATATAAAATATTGACGTGTGCTGAACCAAACTGCGGAAGACAATATCAACTTTTTAATTCGTTCAGGCGACACGTATTAAGTCACAATAAGAGCATAAATCCTTCACTAAACACTGTTAATTCGCCAAATGTTCATATACAAAGTCACAACGAATCTGAGGGCAGTAGTGTTACACCATTGTCATGTGATTTTGATGATACTGAATTTGCACCTAATCATTTATCGAATATTTTATCAGAATCTACACCAGAAAATCCTCACGAGTCATTTGAGAAGTCCATGTCAATGCTTATAGCCAAGTTATATGCAAATCATAATTTACCACGATTTGTTGTTGATACATTGGTCAGTGGCTTTAACAGCATTTCACTCTCAATACTTTCGTCTATAAAAAATACATTAGAAATTTTAACTTGTGACGGCCAGGTGCCTTTAGCTTGTGTTGAGCCCCTTATGAACAACATAATATCAACAATAACCTTGCCTTTAAAAAAATTGATTCTGAACATAAGAGATTACAGTATTTCCAAGACAACAATACGTTTATTAAACCAGAATCACTAGTTATAGGCGAAAGACTGGAATATGTAAAAAAAAATGGCATTAGAAGGCTGATACCTGTGACATGCGAACAGAGTTTTTTATTTTTATTTTATTTTTATTTATTTTCTTTATTTCACAAAATCTACAGCACTTATGATATAAACATGTTTATCTTATTGTTGGACCCTACTGCCAATAACAGATTTTCATTATTTAGGCTTACCATTAATAGGAGTGAACTTTATTGATTAAACGAACAGTAAAAAAATACCTCAACCAAAATGAGTCGAGAACTGACAGAATTAAAATATAACATAACCATTTTATTAGCTTAAGACTAGTATTACATTTGTTTTTCTCCCTGGAAGGAACCCTCGTGGAGACTTTAAACTACATGTCTAGTTTAAAAAATAACAGTGAGTTACCATTTTGGCAGTTGAAAACTTTGTGCAAGGTTCCTACTGGAAAACTGTCACGCAACGCCACGGAGAAAATGTCGTTATGCCATTATTTCTTTATTTTGACGATTATGAAACCGGCAACGTGTTGGGAAGTCGAGCCGGGCAGCATAAGCCTGGTGCATAAGATCCGGGCAGCATAAGATCCTTGGTGGTGGTCTTTTTGTTACTCAATAATTTGATTAGTTTTGTTTTGACATGCGGGAAGTTTAAATGCAAATTATCCTTATAGTCTGCATTTAAGATCTCGAAGTCCTTTGTAAGCTGAAATAAAGATAAATAAATAATTAGTTAGTAGTAGTTTATAACAATGGTTAGGATATAGGCTACTTTTTATCCCGGAAAAACGCATAGTTCCCGTGGGAACGCTGTTACCGAATTCCACGCGGACGAAGTCGCGGGCAGAAGCTAGTCTTATATATAAAATGAATTGCCGTGTGTTAGTCTGGCTAAGGCTCGAGAACTGCTGGACTGATTGGACTGATTCTTTTTTGTTTTATTCCCTGTGGTTCAGGGAAGGTTTAGAAAGAAAAAAAAAGTCAAGCCAAAATCATACACGTGCTGACTAGTGCGCCAATTTTTCAACCGACCGTCAGCACGACGGTCGGTTGAAAAATTGGCGCACTAGTTTATACTCAGAGGCAGCGCTCAGTACCCACGCAAAGCGGTCACCCATCCAAGACTTGACCACGGCCGACGTTGCCCTCGCATACGGTACGCGGGCCGCTGAGCCAGGGTCCGCCCTAACAAAAATACAATAGTAATGAAAAAATATTAATACTTACATTTTTTACACTCTTGGTCAGACTATCTGTATTTGATGTTGATGGAGTATTATACAACTTCTCTGGAATACATTTAACAGTAGTCTGAAAATAAAATTTTGTTTTTAGATTACATAGATACATAACTTCACACCTGTATTCGCAAAAAGGTGTATGCAGAGCACATGAAACTTTCAAGTTTCAATGGCCTGTATTTATATTGAAAGCCGTGGTAGCCTAGTGGTTTGACCTACCGCCTCTCATGCAGAGGGTCGGGGGTTCGAATCCGGCTCGCACCTCTGAAATTATTTATGTGGTAAATTCAATTTGAATTTACCACTGAGCTTTTCGGTGAAGGAAGACATCGTGAGGAAACCTGCACGCATCTGCGAAGTAATTCAAGGATGTGTGTGAAGTCCTCAATCCGCACTAGGCCCGCGTGGGTACTATAGCCCAAACCCTCTCGTGATGAGAGAGGAAGCCTGTGCCCAGCAGTGGGCCGTAATAGGCCGTAGTGGTGGTGGTGGTATTGATATTGGTGTTTCTAATTGCATGTAGTGCAAATGCAAATTCCCACTAGCCCGCACCGCATACCATGGGTGTGGGCTACTAGGAATATTTTTGCCATTTCTTTGCACTCCGGACAACTAGAAGAAAAATCAATGCCATTTTCAGCAAGTTGTACATAGGTACATACGTACATAAACTCACGCCTGTTTCCCGTTGGATAGACAGAGACAAAAAAACAACAAAATATTGCAGTAACCTGTTGCTAGCCTATCACCTACAACACACTTCAACCCTATAGACCCTTAGTCGTCTCTTACAAACAATACCAACATGCAGAGAGGGGGTGGTGCAACTAACCCAATACCAATACCACACATGTAGGTAATATAAGTACAGAAAACCAATCCATAACCTCATGCTTGACTGCCACACTATGAATGAAGTAACATGCAGTGCATGTTCAGATATCTATGATCACCCTTGTCTATTCAGATATACCTATCTGATGTTGAGTCTCTTCCTTGGCTGTCACAACTGGATGACTGTGGCGATGGCAAGTCAACAGTCGGGACAAATCTTGTACTTCAATTATACACCTGCATAGAATAGGTATAGAGAAACATTTATTTTATAGAATAATTTGTAAATACTCGTTGCTAATGCCACTAATACATTGTGGCATGCAATGGGATGCCTTGGCTATGTAACATTAGAAAAATACAAGAAATTTAAAATATATACTTACATTATCAATGCTTTCTTCGACTAATGTGTATGTTATAGTTTTTGGTGGTGATGTCTGTGTTGCTTCATCATCAAGCGGCAAAACTTGTATGTCCTAAAACAAAGTTTATTTTTCTTTTACTTATTTTATAATGTTGGTTGTATTACTTACATTCTACCTGATTTAAAGTGGACTGGGGCTTAAGAAAAATACCCTATAATACAAAAGTAGGTACCTACATTGAAACCTATAGTAAAGTTTTAAAATTTATTTAAAAATATACAGTGAAGTTTATTAAAAAAGGTTACTTTCTGTACTTTTAAAACTTGGGGTGTAAACTCATTGGGGTGTAAATATTTAAGATAACAAATAGTTTCACTCACACTTAAAGAAACATTGCAACTAGGCAAATTTGACATCATGAAATTGTTCTTCCATTCACTCCAGCTCCTTACAAATAGGGTCCTAGTGCCTACTTGTGGTATCAACTCCTTCACATCATCTTTTTCAAGTGCTGACAAAGCATGGATGTTAACTTCATTTGCTGTAATAAGAAAAAATATGAAATTTAATGTGAGCCCTGTTTGTATGAAACTATGTATCATTAATAAGTAGTTATAAGAGATTATCATATATTTTACTTGGACTGCACCTTTACCTATTTACTGTACATTGTTACTGTACCTATCCTTCCTTAGCCTTACCAAGCTCAAGACAATGCGCCATTGAAAACATCAAGCTCCAAGATTTCTTAACTATCGAGGATTTACGTTTTACTACATAAGGTCGCTGTATTTCGCGTTTAAACATACATTTTGGCGTGATTAATGAGTAATAATAATAAGTACTCACCCTTGAAAACAGGTACCAATTCTGGTAAACCCCACGCTTGAAGCAAATCTTCAACTTCCTCCATCACAACATTCACAACCCAAGAATTAGGTAGTTTACACAGTAGGTACACAGAAAAACAATAATACTGCTCTAAATCAACACACAACACTTGGATAATTATGTTTAGAACAGTAATAGGTCCCGCACAGCACAGGTCTACTCCGCACGTACGCACGCAAGCCGAATTTGAAAAGAAACCAGTACAGAGTACATTATTGCCAGCTTTGTTTATACCAGAGGTTCCCAAACTTTTTTTTCGTAAACCACTTTAAAAATTTTGCTGTTGTTGGTCGACCACCTGCCTGCCGAAAAGCAGTTTCGTTCAATATTTAGCACCGCCAAAAAGAGTTTCATTAACAATTCAGACTTATCACCTCGTTATATTTCCTGAAATCGATTTATTCGGCATTAGAAGATGTTATATCACGTTTTTGCTCATTTTGACACCCTCGTTGAACGTTCAATATTGAATGAAAATCTGCGGCTGCAAATACGTGCAATAATTGCAGCAACACGAATTATTTCATTCAACTAAAAGTTTAAACTTGTCAATACTTGTATTCAATAATTTCGGTGCAATAATGGCAGTAATGTAAAGGCCCATTTAGACGATACAAGTTTCTTGAACATTCAATACAAGAAAGTTGAGGCAACAAAAAAATTGCACTGTATAAACAACGTGCCATTATTGTATTCAAGCAGCAACTTGAATTCAATACTGGTATGCATGTAAACATAGCCTAGGTAGTTAATTGAATACAAGAAATGTGAATCAATCTTTTGTTTTCACAATGGATTCCGTGTGTGAAGGTGTGCTCCTTGTTGCTGCTGTAATAGCAACTGTGCTACGGGAAAAACTAGTGGAAAAACGTCGCAAAAAAAGATTGTGGACAAGAAAATGGATACACAGAAGAAGCATGCTGGGGGCTTCAAATACTCTGTGCATGGAACTCAGAGCTGAAGATGATGCCGAGTTCAAAAACATGTTTCGTGTGAACAAAGCTCAGTTTTCATACTTGCTCGATAAAATCACTCCCACAATTCAAAGACAGAACACAGTCATGCGTAATGCACAAACAGCAGACGCTATAGTAAAAACTGCGTGTGCGTTACATAACTGGCTACGAAAAACTTCCCCCGCGTCCTATACACCTCCGGGTTATATAGATGAAGAGTGTCCAATGACTGGTTTTCGCCCAGGTGCGTGGCGAGAAAGTAACTCGAGTAGGGCCTTGACTGACATAACTTCTCAAAACAATAGGCATAGTACGACAGAAGCTATACAGATTAGAAATAATTATTGTGACTATTTTAATAACGATGGTGCTGTACCGTGGCAAAACTTGGCCATATTTTAGTACTAAATGCATTCTACGTAGCAGCCGTAGCAGGTACATACGTACTTATAAGTTATACCATACATGTTATAATTAATAAATAATTGACATTTACATTTAATGGCTACCTATAATGATTATAAAAAATACATACCAAATTTGAAGTTGTTTCTCTTGCTTCCGAAGTTTTTCGTAAGAATCCGTCCATCAAATTGTACCACACAAGTTTTGGCTTATAAATATCAGCACAGCCGGAACCAGTACCCATTGAACTCTTCACTTTCTTTTTTTCAGCTTGATATTGCGTCCTTATGCCCTTTAGTTTTTTCATTATCTCTTTTGGACCGAAACCTTCTACCCCGAATTCTTTAGAAAAAGCTGCAAGGGCAGCGTCACGAGCCTCACGGTTTTTATAGTTTTTATTTTCTGTGTCCCAGAGACATTCGTGACCTCTATAAATTTCTATTAATTTAATTATCTCCGAACTACCAAATTTGAAATTATTTTTGCTCATCGTGCTACCCTCAGCGAACGTTCAATATTGAATGAAAATCTGCCAATGCAAATCGGTTCAATTCTTGCTTCAATACGCCATAGTTGATTCAACTCAAAGTTTAGACGTGTCAATACTTGCAAGCAAATATTGCCGTGCAATAAATGTCCGTGGTGTAAACAAGATACGGTCAAGAAAATTGACTGTCAAGAATTGTATACAATAATTTCATTCAAGATTTTGGTTATTGCTCATGTGTAAACACTTTGATTCAATTCTTGAATTCAATTATTGAATGGCAAAACTTGCATACAATTATTGCGGATTTTTGTTCAAGAATCTTGTATCGTGTAAATGGGCCTTAAACGAAGGAGGGTAGCAATAATTTCCTGTCAAGAATTGTATTCAATAATTGTATTCAAGTTTTTGGTTATTGCTCGTGTGTAAACACTTCGGCTCAATTCTTGAATACAATTATTGCAGGGCAAAAATGTTATACAATTATTGCCGATTCTTGTTCAAGAAACTTGTATCGTGTAAATGGGTCTTTACCGAACTATCTGGCAGTTACCTTTACCGTTAAATTCAAAATTACCTTTTCGACAATCTACTTATCCCAAATTTGCGAATCACCGGCGCGCGCATGTTTTGACTGACTTTTCTTGTCGCTTTCGTCCAGTGAACACCATACCAGTGAAATAGCATCACGATTTCACGAACTTACAAATTAACTATCAAACAAGTGCTTACAGAGCTACTATCATCACCGCGTAGCGTTCCGCGTTCAGTGTCCTGTACCTAATAATGACCTGGACGCGTACTTTTACTTCATATCGGCTATTTAGCGATATTACCTACTTGTATTTCTACAGGCACATAATTATAAGTTCGCTTAGCTGTAACTTTACTACAGATCCTTATGTACCTATACTTACCGTCATAGTGCTAAGCCCTGTATTATCTTTGTCAACAGGTGCCTTTTACCTTTATTATAAGGCATACAATAAATCATTTCATCAACCACCGGACTGCGTTTTACTCTCGACCAGCGAGCAGGCTCACAGTTCTAGTAGTTTTAATTAAGATACATTATAGCCTAGTTATCTATTGGCAGTGTGCACGACGACAGCGCCAACTAACCAGGCGGCGTATGAAATACTAAAGACTTCTATAGAGAAGTCATCTAAATATATAAAAGAAGAGACTGACTGACTGACTGACTGATTGACTGACTGACTGACTGACATATCAACGCAGAGCCGAAACTACTGGTCGTAGAGAGCTGAAATTTAGCATGCAGGTTCCTTGGGGAGCGTAGGGGAGCACTAAAAAAGGATTTCCCGAAATTCCTACGGGAACGGGAAAAAAAGGGATTTTTACATTTTAATATTTAGGCGCGTACAAGTCGCGGGAAACATCGTAGAGATCTGAAATTTGGCATGCAGGTTCCTTGGGGAGCGTAGGGGAGCACTAAGAAAGGACTTCCCAAAATTCCCACGGAAACGGGAAAAAATGGTTTTTTTACATTTTAAGGCGCGTACGTAGTCGCGGGGATCATCGTAGAGAGCTGAAATTTGGCATGCAGATTCCTTGGGGAGCGTAGGGGAGCACTATGAAAGGAGTTCCCGATATTCCCACGGGAACGGGAAAAATGGGATTTTCACATTTTAATGTTTAGGCGCGAACGAAGTCGCGGGAAACAGCTATCTATCTATCTAAATATATATAAAAGAAGAAACTGATTGACTGACTGACTGACATATCAACGCAGAGCCGAAAATACTGGTCGTAGAGAGCTGAAATTTGGCATACAGGTTCCTTGGGGAGCGTAGGGGAGCACTAAGAAAGGATTTCCCGAAATTCCCACGGGAACGGGAAAAAATGGGATTTTTACATTAATGTTTAGGCGCGTACGAAGTCGCGGGAAAAAGATAGTCTAAATATATAAAAGAAGAAACTGACTGACTGACTGACTGCCCGACTGACTGACATATCAACGCAGAGCCAAAAATACTGGTCGTAGAGAGCTGAAATTTGGCATACAGGTTCCTTGGAGAGCGTAAGGGAGCACTAAGAAAAGATTTTCCGAAATTCTCACGGGAACGGGGAAAAAGGGAATTTTACATTTAAATTTTTAGGCGCGTACGAAGTCGCGGGAAACATCCTAAGGATCTGAAATTAGGCATGCTGGTTCCTTGGGGAGCGTAGGGGAGCACTAAGAAAGGACTTCCCAAAATTCCCACGGGAACGGGAAAAAATGTGATTATGACGTAATCTAAATATATCAAAGAAGAAACTGACTGCTGACTGAATGACTGACTGACTGATCGATCAACGCACAGCCGAAACTAATTGGCCTAGAAACATAAAACTTGACAGGAAGGTTCCTTTTATGACGTAAAGTGAGCACTAAGGAAGGATTTTTGGAAATTCCCCCCCTGAAGGGGTATTAAGGGGGTTCAAGGTTTGTATGAAACTTCTAAACCGCTAGGCCTAGAAACATGAAACTTGGCAGGAAGGTTCCTTTTATGACGTAAGCGAGTACTAAGGAAGGATTTTTGGAAATTCCCCCCCCTAAAGGTTTAAAAAGGGGGTTAAAGATTTGTTTGTATGTTTCTTCTTTTATAGTGTCATCACATAATCTATACTAAACTAATAATAAGTCTGTTGAAGAAGTCGCGTATGAAACTTGAAAATTAAAAGAAACTATCAAGTAGAGGGGACTATATACGAGTACCTAAACGATACTAACTAAACACAAAATAACGATTTTTAGAAAAAAAATCTTTTTGTATGTATATGTATTTAACTCAAAAACTACTGGACGGATTGCAACAAAATTTAGTATGGTTTATAACACTGGTCAACATATAGGCTACTTTTTACCCCGGAAAAACGCATAGTTCCCGTGGGAACGCTGTTACCATTCCGCGTACGAAGTCGCGGGTAACAGCTATAGTAACTAATATAAGTGGAACTATCACTGAGTCCAAAACGTGTGTCAAGTGCGCAGGAGTGAGGGCGTAAAAGGCTTGTATCTCTTTTTATCTAACCTCATAACGAGAGATAAAGACAAAAGAAGCTTCGGATGACACTATTCGTTCCAGATATACTTATGCTATGGCTGTCATTAGGTTTCGAAATTAAATATCATAGAAGTAGGAACTGATAACTGGAACTACCACTGTGACTAAAATTTGTGTCAGTCACTTCATAGTGAGAGACAAAGACAAAAGAAGCTTCGGATGACACTACTCGCTCCAGGTGTATTTAATGCAATGCAAATAAATACGCAACAGTGACAGCTCACTTCACTAATGGCCGTTGGTAATTTCATATTTCAGCGAAAACCTACTGTAATGGAAGAGCGGGGTCACCTGTCACAGGTATATCTTTACTTACTAGGTGATCCCAAACTTATACTTGGCTAAATGTATTGGATAACTCAATAAACTAGTTTTCATTTTATTTTTCATTTCATAGCACCGTTATCCAACATCAAAATAGCATTAAATTAATATGGCATTAAAAGTTAAAAATCGTTGTTGGATAACTAACGATTTCTATCTATAGATGATCCTTTTCAAATATTCTATTGACATTTTCTTCATACATCAAAATACAACGCCGTCTGTTGATCATCCGCATGAGCTTCGTGAATATTAACTACTGTTATTTTATTTTATTATTATTTTAAATGTATCTTTTACTTAATAATTGTATAGAAATTTACATGTAAAGCTGTCAAGCTTTACATGTGTAAATTAACATTAACAGTCATGTTAATGTTAATTTTTGGCAAATAAATAAATGAATATTCTGCGCCACATAATGTGATTTTGACACCAAGGAAGTGTACCACTAATACGCGTCCGAACGTCTAGTCCTTACAAAGTAATGTAATAGGTATATTTGGATAACGGCATTTCCACCTGGAACACTTTGGGAGTCACTGTCTGTGGGCCCAACAAAGTTATTTTTGCATGTGGCAAAAAATGGAACTAAAGTTTGCTCATATAGATATGTTGACAGTGGCGCCTTATTCATGCGCAATATTATTCGTGGTTTGTTATTCCTGTTGCGGAATCAAGTTACTTAATTACTTCATTCAAGTACTTTTTTAAATTTTATTAAGTACAAACTTAATTGAAATAAGTTGATTGTTTAATTTTAATCTCTTTCATGTTTGATTTAATTAATGACTCAATATTCGTGTGATTAAGTTCAATGATACTATTAGTCAAATAAACCTAATTAGTTCAAACACTTCCATAATTCGATGAGTCAAGTGAATGATTGTGTACATAATCTCTTTCGTGTTCGATTTAATTAACGATTTAACATTAGTGTGATTAAGTTCAATGATATTATTAGTCAAATAAACTTAATTAATTCAAACACTTCCATAATTCGATGAGTCAAGTGAATGATTAAATTGAAAGTTAATTAAGAAACTGATCAAATATAATATGTTACTTCATTAAGCCTTTCGATCAATTGAATTTGTTCGTAGTTACCAAGTATATTTTATGAATTCGATTCATTAAATAATTAAACCAATCATATTTTTTCTAATCAAGCAAAAAGTGGACTTGATTAGATCACTTTTTTTTCAGTGTACGGCCGAACGAAGTGAGGCCGGATAGTTACGAGGCCGACAACTTCCGTTCCCCGCCGATGTATGTATAGTGCTTTTCTCAAACATGCAATGAAATAAATACACAAAAATCTGTAAATAAAAAAAATACTTGAGAAATTATAGGTGAATAAAAAAAACTTAAAACGTGTTCATACGATTCGAACATTGCGTAAGCATGTTTCTGAACGAATCCTTAGCATAGACCTGTGGAACGATACTTGTCATTCATTATTTTGACAATCAAAATTATATAACCTCTTTTCAATGAAACAAAATTTTTATGATAATGAATAGGTACCATCTGTTTGTGACCGGTAGTTAGATTAGATGGGTGAATATACGAAACTTATTCAAGAAAACAATTAAGCTTTATAAATATAAGCTATCGAATTATACTTAAAAAGAACAAAACACATTACATTTCGGCCTGTAAGATGCTTAGTTTTTTTAAATGGCGGAATGCCAAGATCCTGTGTCACAAATATATCACATGGAAATTTAAAAAAGTGTGTTGCCGTTCTAGGCCTGCAACGTTCGTATGAAATTTCATTATAGACCAATTGTCTAGCCGCGCCTGAAGCGTGATACTTCCCAGGCTAATAAGAAGAACATAATATATTGATATTATGTTCTTCTTATTAGCCTGGGAACTTCTTATTAGGTTTCTCGAACATGCAATGAAATATTGATTTCATTGCATGTTTGAGAAAATAAGCTTTCGCGATATTTGAAATCCAAATTGCAGTGAGTAACCCAGTAACAGTACCTACTAACTAACGATAGTAAGTAGGTACTGTTACTGGGTTACTCAAACACTAGTTTAAAGATTTTCTCATTACTTAGTCAGTGCTGAGAGCTGGGATGGAGTGCTTTATAAACCACGATAGCAGCTGGACCCAGATTGTAATCCAAACGGAACGCTTGCCGTCACTTCAAGAAATTAATGGTTAAAATATGACGACTCATAGTAGAAGATTTAATCATTGTGCCAATTCATTAGCTAAAAGATAAATAAACATCATTTAAAGTCAAAGTAAATTTTGTTATTTATGCATGTGAAGCCGTGGTGGTCTAGTGGTTCGGCCTACCGCCTCTTATGCAGAGGGTCGGGGGTTCGATCCCGGCTCGCACCTCTAAGTTTGCTTATGTGTGAAATTCAATTTCAATTTGCCACTGAGCTTTTTGTTGAAGGAAAACATCGTGAGGAAACCTGCACGCATCTGCGAAGTAATTCAAAAGTACCTACTTCACAAAAAAATCTTTGAGACACTGTAAATAGCCATTCGTTACATAGTTTTCATTCCGAGATTAATTTCCACTAGATCAGGTCTTCCACTGGTAAAATTCCTAGTTTCTAAACTTCTATAACTATTACTAATATGTAAAGACGTATGTTTAAAGACTCACCATTTACACAAATTTTAAATCTGCCGGAAATCGTTTGTACTTATCCTTAAAAATACTGATATGATCGCATTTTGCCAATACTACTTACAATTTACTTAAAGTTCAGCATTTGATATTGCGTTCAAGTAAAGATAGAAACTTATCCCGAATTACAGTAAAGTTTCCGATCTGATTGCTTTACGGGATTGTAACAGACCGTTTATATGTTTCCCGTAAAACAATTACGATGTCACAGTCTATTTTATAATCGGATTGCAGAACGCCGCTCGATGTCCGCGACGCCGGGCTCGCGCGCGGTGCTAGTACCAGCGATCGCTTTCCTGTTATATTGAAAACATTTCCCGTTGGGGTAGGCAGAGACCCTGCTTGGGAATAAATGAAAATACCTAATAGAAAACCGTCAGACTCCAAAAGACGCCGATTTCGATGTCTAGTTCAGTAGAAGATTGTCATTGCCTTGGGTCGGTTCACTTGACGCCAACTTCGCAGCCTTTCGGAATTTGAAGGCGGTTTTATATTACTTTTTGGCTACAGTTTCCGAACATTATTTTATCACTAGGTAAGTAAGTGGTATGTATGTAACTATCTAGATAAGATTCCACTCTAAGTGATGCCAATATTAAAATCATGATAACCTCATTTAAAATTATGATGTCCACGACATAAATTGTGTATTTTGAGGAGCTTCAGGATACATTGCTTTGGCAATGAAGACATTGAACTGAACTGAATATTACGAATTCTAAAATCGCTGCAATTGCGACCACACACCAGTTCGTTGCATTAATAATGAATTTTTGCCGAGTCCGCCTCGCTAAGGACAAGTTAAATTAGATCGTACTCCTTAAGAATGGTTGATGTTTACTGCACAACGCCTTCTGTCTCTGAGGATCGGTGATCCTCGTTAGTTTTCTAAATAATAATTATTTATTTCTTATTCCTAGACAAAAATTAAATCTTGATTCTCATAAATCATTCATACAAGGCTCATTTTCTGTAACTTTTCATTTATATTAAGCACAAATTGATCTAAAATAGACATTTAAAGCTTATAATTATTAGTGGCAGTGGGCTGGACACGTATTTTAAATGGCTGCATTTAGCTGTCTTTTTGTGTCTTCTTCTCTTCTTGAAGCCCATGTTTTACCACTGAGGTATTGCCTATTTATTATTAACTAGCTTCTGCCCGCGACTTCGCCCTCCCGCGGGAACTATGCGTTTGATAAAAAGTACCCTATGTCCTTTCCCGGGACCCCAACTATCTCCATGCCACATTTCATCTCAATCGGTTCAGCGGTTGAAGCGTTAAGAGGTAATAAACAGACAGACAGACAGAGTTACTTTCGCATTAATAATATCAGTATGGATTTTCATTTATTTATTTATTATTATTAAGCATACAACAATGCGATCATACATGTAAATATGACCTTGCAAAACTGTTTATACAGCCAACTGTATAAACAGTTTTGCAAGGTCATATTCACTGCAGGCGGACACTATGTTGCAGTATAGGTAAGCGTTAAATATAGTATATTATTACCATACTAATATTTACCATACTTACTAAAAACAAGTTTGACAATTGAGATCAGTGGAATACTGTGAACCTAAATTCTTATCCATATTATATATTAATATTATAAATGCGAAAGTAACTCTGTCTGTCTGTCTGTCTGTTAACTCTTCACGCTTCAACCGCTTTACCGATTGAGATGAAATTTGGCATGGAGATAGTTGGTGTCCCGGGAAAGGACATAGGCTACTTTTTATCCCGGAAAAACGCATAGTTCCCGCGGGAACTACTACTACTACTACTACTACAACAGCCTATTTACGGCCCACTGCTGGGCACAGGCCTCCTCTCATCACGAGAGGGTTTGGGCTATAGTCCCCACGCGGGCCCAGTGCGGATTGGGGACTTCACACCCATCTTTGAATTACTTCGCAGGTGCGTGCAGGTTTCCTCACGATGTTTTCCTTCACCGAAAAGCTCAGTGGTAAATTCAAATTGAATTTCGCACATAAGTAAACTTAGAGCGCGGGAACGCGATAACCAAATTCCGCGCGGGCGAAGTCGCGGGCAGAAGCTAGTTTTAAATAATTATGATCTGTATTAATGACTCTAATAAGTGTTTTTTAACTAGTTTTTTTAAATTTATTTAGATTGGGCCCTGATTTGATGTTATCTGATATATACGGTACACGCTTTTTCAATGTTCTATCACCATCTATTTCTTGCTGGTGCCATCTTCTACCGAAGTTTGGCGATCATCATGGCTATTTCCACTTTTGACGCAGCTGAACGGAAAAGTGATCGAGTGCTCTTCTGGAACCATTGACGCAGATTCTTAAGCCAAGAGGTTCTTCTTCTACCAACACTCCGCTTACCTTGAATCTTGCTCTGGATAATTAATTGTAATAATTCGTTCTATCACCATAGTAATTATTTATTCTGGGTACATCGAATTTGCCCGCGGACACCGCCCTCGTGCTATATTTATATTTTTTCATGATTTTTTTTTTATTTAGTCTGCTATACACATATTGTAAAATGGAAAATAGTACATTGGGAATTTAGGAAACGTTCCTATATCTACCAGATAAAACTGTTCGTAAGTGCAGTCCGCTCCACTGCAAGATGACAAATTTCTAGGTTATGAAGGGTTGCCAGTTAACAATTTGCAACTTCTACCCTTAACGATCTTTTTCCACGGAGTATTAGCAGCAATACAATCGAAGTATAGGTACATCTAATATTATAAATGTGAAAATATGTTTGTTTGTTATTTATATAAACACAATTTTATTAAAGGCTTACTTTGCTTTTAAATTTTGACTACAAAGGCAATACATAGTAGATAAAGATTTATTAAATTTTAGTAACAATACATTGCTCCTCTTTCACACGAAGCGTAGGTGACGTGAGTAGTATATTATTGTATGTTCTGGACCACCCTTATTTGCGGTTGTGAATTGAAGTCGTGGTTAGGGAATGTATGTAGTTAGTATGGAGGCCGGATACTGATAACAGTTTACCAACCGCAAAATAGCAAGTTAACTTTGTAAAATTCTTATTCATATATATATTGGGTTAGAATACTGGACCAGTCTTGTGCGGTTGGTAAATTGTAGTTAGTATGGGGGCTGGGTACTGGTGGCAGTTTACCAACCGCAAAATAGCAAGTTAACTTTGTTTTTATTTATTTATATATTGAGTTGGAATACTGGACCAGTCTTTTGCGGTTGGTAAATTGTAGTTAGTATGGGGGCTGGGTATTGATAGCAGTTTACCAACCGCAAAATAGCAAGTTACCTTTGTATTCTATTTATTCATATATTGAGTTTGAATACTGGACCAGTCTTTTGCGGTTGGTAAATTGTAGTTAGTATGGAGGCTGGGTACTGATAGCAGTTTACCAACTGCATAATAGACGTATAGCTTGGTTTGTAACATCCTCATTTCGATATGTTTCAATATGGAACTGAGTGGGAGCAGGTCTAGGTTTAGTAATAATACTGCTGAATAAATGTACTATTCTATGAATAATGTATGAGGATTGCAGTTTACTAACGGTAAATGCAGTTTGTTAGTTTGTCGAAAGCTATCAAAACGGGATATGAGTGGGGTATTTGTCTAGGTTTCCTATTCAATTACAAATAAAACTGTTTCATTCTATTTTCAAGACCTAAGAGCTTAACACGTTAGCAGTATGTACATCTCCAATTTGCTATCATTAACGTTATTATTACAATTACAAGCAGTTCACGATACAGATAAAAAAAATGTTACTTTACAAGGATACCGCGAGGACTATTTCCCCTCGTGCGCTACCCGGGCCTGGAATATTTCTAAAATAAATGTCTTAGAGCCGGACGAACTAGCATTTAACCATAATGTTAAATGGTATGTAAATATCTTCTCGGGTAAAAGAGGGACGACTACCACGGCTGCTCCTTTAACAGTTGTTCGTGTTGATCAAAATGAAGCGGTAAATTTGCCGCTCTGTGTTAATGGTGAAATGATAATATTCAAAATGGAGGTCGTGGGAGAGTCCAGTACTTACGCTGTTATGGGGGTGAGAGGAAGAGGTCGCGTGAAGCGGGAGACACAAATGAAACAGTCATGGTCAGAGGCGGGATACTATCAAGTTATAACGGATGGGGATGGAATTGAAGTGACGGTTCGTGTAAACAAAAAGAACAGAGCTCAAACCACCCCTTCTCCTTCAACATCAACCTCCACCACCACCACCACCACCACAACAGCCCAACCAACGCAAAAGACGACAACAGCGCCACCACCTACCATCGTACCAATACAAAAGACGACTACCATAACACCAGTGAAAAAGCTCAAGCTGAGTGAAGATTGTCGACAGTACGCGAATATGATAAGGCAAATGATAGATTGGGCTTTCGATGAATTATCACGTCTAGAGGACACGACAAATTCTGATCTGTTTTGTAAAGAACATCTACCAAGTACGACACCTACGTATCCATAATACCCACCTTCAATGGTTTCTATGTGAGTTCTTTTTTTATCAATACCGCTTCTTACCACATCCTTCTTTGATATTAGTGGTTAGGTGTTATTACCCTATTTACACTGTTTATGTTCCCACACATTTTAGTACGGTGTGCTACTGCTATGCATTATAAAAGCTGATGGTTGTCGTGGATACAGGCACAGTATTACAGGAGGTGATTCGCTAGTGAGTAGTGTAGTTGAGTACGTATACACAATGAGCAAGTCATCCGCAGATTCCACCATTGAAAAGCTGTCTTTAAAGGGGTGTGCGATAATTAATTGGTTGAAACCTAACGACTTGATTCTAAAGAAAAAATATCCAATAATAGATTGTTACCAGCTGCCCAACAAGTTTCACCAAAACAAAATTCAAACGGTAATCGTCCTTAATGAAGGACGATTATCTTTACCTATAAGATTTGACGAGTTAACTGAAGAGGATGTATTCAATTTAAAAAGCGGGGTTTCCATAATAAACCATGGACCAAAGGGGAAGACGTGGTTGTTAGATTTCTGTAAGACAGAGTAAGTATTCCTATATATAGATAACTTTTTTTTCTTACAGAGTTGTCCAGTCCAGTCCAGTCTAAATATTCCCTAAAGTATATAAATATTTTTTAAAATGGATGCTCACCCATCATCTAGTAATCAAAGTAAGATTTTATTTTCCTTCTTAATTTACCATCTTATAGCCCACTTAGTTATTAATATGTAATTATCATCTCGATTTACATTTTTTTTTTACAGATGAATGTAAACCAACATTACCCTATCTACAGCATCAAAGTAAGTATAGACACACACACACACACACACACACGCACACATACACACACACACGCATTATTTGGTTTTGATGTATTTATAATATTTCATTTCTTCAACAGATGATGATAACAAAGAAAATTTACCACCGGCTGAAGAGGATTTAGCGTGTTCAGAAGCGTCAATGTCGACCACGGATCAATCAGAGTTAGAACAATACTTTTACAGATGTAAAAATAGTTGGTTGCAAGCATTCCAAAGGAACGAGTTACTTAAAGAATGGAGGACAGAGATACCGTTCCATCTGTTTTCGAATGATATCGCCAGGCTATTGCGCAATATATTTATATGCAGCACTCGACCCGTTGAAAATTTGTATCTCTTAATAGTATTCTGGGATGACATCAGTGCTGAAATCGAGGATCTGATTGGTGATCAAAATATAAATTGTCAAGAATGGCTTGCTCTATTGGCGGGGGTGGAAGCTGAACTGTTTACACGAGTACCCTTCACCCTAAACACATTCAATTTTTTAATTAACGTTGTGTTCTGTGTTGTAGGACCTCAAATAATAAGATCCTCAAACCAGCAGTTGTAGTAGTAGTAGTAGTAGTAGTAATTCTGTGTTAATCATTATTTTGATGCTTTTTTATATGTTTTTTTATTGTCATTATTATACTTTAAATGCATAGCGAAAATAATAAATGTGTATGTAACGCTTCCGCTGTATCTTTTTTTTTTTTTCAATAAAAATGTATAGCTTTCTCAAACGTATAGCGAGCGAGATAATAAATGTATAGCTTTTTTTCATATATAATGAATAAATTAAAGGATAAAAAAAACGTTTTTTTTTAATTCCATTTATTTACCTTATAAAATGTGACAATAGCGTCATATCAAATCTTTCTTATCTATCCAACTCTTCTCATCAAGACCGAGCCACTTAACATACACTTTAGTTCCTTTACGTTTCAAAACTTTCTCCACTAGGTAGATGTCATGATTTTGAGTTTTCTGGAGCTCCTTTTCATAGAAACAGCCCGATATTGGTTCATGTTTAGAATCACAAAGTAAGTATGTCACTGGATATGTATTCAACACCTTGGTGATATTAAATACTTCCGTAGTCCAGTTGGCGGTATAGCCCTTGGAAAATGCTGACTTGTATTTACTAATCCTCACATAATCACCCACCTTTAACTTTGCCTTGGGCTTCATTTTGATATTATTGTAGACTGTATTTAAAAGCACTTTAGAGTTGGATTCATTCACGCTTGCTGGCGATGTACCTATTGTACGATGTATTTTATTATTGTAACGCTGTTCGATGTCTGCTATCAGTCGAGTCCAGTTGTATGAACCATTCAAGCTAAATTGTTGCCACAGCCAATGTTTTAAGGTTCTAATTAGTCTCTCCACAATTGAAGCCTTCATGATGCTAAATGTGGAATAATGATTAATGTTGTAATGTGTCATGAGTGCTTTAAACTTGGTATTAAAAAATTCTTTTCCATCATCCGATTGAATATTCTTAGGTTTTCTAACGCCCCCGCTTAGAATTTTTTTCATGACTTTCGTCACATCTTCAGCGTTTTTGCTCTTTAACGGTTGTAACCATGCGTATTTTGAAAATGTATCAATACACGTTAGAATATACTTTTGACCTTTATTATCTCTAGAGTATTTTTGCATGTCAATCAAATCGATTTGCCAGGTGTCATCGAGTCCCTTCTGTATGAATCGTCTGCGTGGGAACGTTCTGCTCGCATACTTATGTATTTCTTTAACCACCTCAGCCTTACTCATCACTGGGGGATAGGGTTTTGGGTGTGATACGTTTTTTTTTGTTGGTGGTGGAGTCACTTGTTGAGGGGGGTAGATGAGGAGGGGGAAGAGGAGGAGGAGGAGGAGGAGGAGGAGTCGACGTTGAGATTCGAGTTGTTAGTTTCTCAAGCTTCTGCTTTAAGACGTTTATATCCCTTGTGTGCGTTTTAAATTTCATGAGCAGATGTTGTACTGCAAGATCTAACTGTTCTTTGATAACAGCGTCATGTTTATAGATACCTTTTTCAATTGAAGTCAGTCGTCGCTTATCAAAATCAATCAAATCTTTTTCCACTTGAAGTGTTTTAAATTTATCGGAGGATGAGGAGTTGATCAAGTGCTGACCAAACTTGTTCAGGGGCATGATGAAACTGAACGATGGTGGGTAGCGGTGGGGTTTTTTATTTGTAATGACATAAAAGCCCGTCATGAATTACCAGATTAAGTAACTGATGGGCCAACTGATCCGGTAACTGCTTATATCTAGCAGATCATAAAGGTAGCGGTTGATCGGTAGGAATTCATGCTCTTAACCTCATCACTTTAAAATTATTCCACTCTCAATCAGCTCTTCAACTATCGCATTTATTTCGTTAGAGTGTGATGTGTTACCGGCAGCCTGTGAGGCGAATAATAATCTTAACCTCTCCACGAGTTCATTTGGATCATCCCAGTAGATGTAGTCAGTGTTTGGGTAAAAGTTTTTAGTTGAGGCTGTTGTTGTTGTTGTTGTTGTTGTTGCCTTCAACCGTCCATCGTGCGCAGTAGCAGCAGCAGCATTTAAACATCCTCCTTCTTTATGTTTTTTAGTTTCTTGAACTCGTTTAATATAAAGTTGATACTTTGAACTCTTGTCTCCGTTCACTTGATTGTTTGGTAGGAATCCGCGACGATGCGCGCTCGTAATATCAATAATCTTGTTGTAATTAACAATGTCATTTTTGGAAATCAATTTCTTTTCCGGTGTCTTTTTGAAGATGAGTTCCAGCAGTCCCGGTGTTAAAACATAGGAAAAATCTTTCAAATAAAGCTTATCACCGATTATTTTAATCGGGCTGTTACCAATATACAAATCATTTTTCCCCTTCAAATAAACACCGAATGGTATTTTCTCAAATTTGAGAAGATATTGCATGTATCGCTGATAGCTTTCTCTGGTACCTGCAACAGCATCATCAACACCACCGCCATCTTCCTCCTCATCGTCTTCATCTTCCTCGTTAATGGTGGTGGTGGTGGTGGATGAAGAAGCATTATCATCCCCATCTGTATCGACGGCGGATTGCATGGATTCAGATTCAGATTCATCATCATCATTATTAACTTTATTATCCTTTTCTAGCCGCTTGATAAATGATGGATCATGATTTTTTTTTTTCTTTAACACAATCGGTGTTATAGTTTTTTTATTTTCGGATAAGGGTCTTTTATTGTCCTTTGATTTCAAAGCTTCTGTTACCAAAGTATTGAGTGGTGTCGTGATTGGTTGAAACGTTTCCGCCAGTGAAGAGGAGAATAACGTCTTATCCGCTCGTAACGCCTTCACTTTTTTCTTCACGCTTTTAACAGAATTTACTAGTTTTCGTTTCAAATCTTTATCACCAAATAGAAGTGGAGGAGGGGGAGATCGTTCGCTAACCAAAGACATTGTGAAACTGTTGTATCGTAAATTATATCAACCACATTTATACATCAATCTGCATCATCATCATCATCATCATCATCATCATCACTTTTCATCATTATCACAGTATCAAGACCCTTACGATATCGACCCCTATTTATACTCTTCTCCTTGTCAATGGTTAAAAAATCGAACTTTTTCCCCCAAGATTCCCGACATATATCCTTAAATTGTTCCCAAGACATGTCAGTGTTCACATGATCACCGTACACGTGTCTCAGATTCAAATCGTCCTGTTTGAAGAGTAATATCATGTTGGCATTGTCACGAACCAACTGCTTGGGTATCTTACTGTAGGTTTGACATAAATAGAAACAATCCAACCATCGATGACGCCCCATCGCAAAGTATTGACGTACGGCGTCCTGATCTTCCAAGGCCACATCATCGAATATGACAACGCTATCTTCCGCGGCCTCTTCCGGTGGTATCACATTGCTCTTATCGCTGTACGCGTGAAACGGTAAATCACCACTCTCTTCAAGGACTTTGGCGAGAAACGTATACTTGGGTTGATTTAAGGATTTAGAGTACAGATAGACATTATGAAACTTTACACCGTTCGGTTCGAGAAGTAGAGACAAGAGTACGTTGGTTTTACCGCAATTGGAAGGCCCACAGATGAGACACCTTATGTTGTTCGATAGTAGGGGTCCGTGTTTGATATAATTTTGACGTGACTCATCATCCAAAACGCTCCAATCGTTAATCCTTAGAGACGTGTTTAGTTTTTCAAATTTCATCTTGATGTGAGGTGATGTACGACAAACACAATTATTTTATATTATTAAAAAAAACCGGATCTACAGGCCGGTATGCGTCTACAGATCGGTATGCGTCTACGGATCGGTATGCGTCTACAGATCGGTATGCGTCTACGGATCGGTATGCGTCTACGGATCGGTATGCGTCTACAGATCGGTATGCGTCTACGGATCGGTATGCGTCTATAGATCGGTATGCGTCTACAGTTCGGTATGCGTCTACGGATCGGTATGCATCTATAGATCGGTATGCGTCTACGGATCGGCATGCGTCTACGGATCGGTATGCGTCTACGGATCGGTATGCGTCTACGGATCGGTATGCGTCTACGGATCGGTATGCGTCTACGGATCGGTGTGCGTCTACAGATCGGTGTGCGTCTACGGGTCGGTATGCGTCAGTATGCGTCTCGGTATGCGTCTACGGATCGGTATGCGTCTAAGGAGTAAGGACACACACACACACACACACACACACACACACACACATCAGTATAACGTTTAAGTATACACTCGTATACACACGCAGTCCAGTTAGTGATTGCTACTTAAGATGATTGCACACACCAAACGGGTTAGTTGTAAACGTAAATCAAGAGTCGCACGACGACGACGACGACTACAACAACAACAACAACAACAACAACGACAAGGTGCAGGCTTCGTTAATAGTTTGATTAATAATTTACCGGTTGAATTGCACATCCCAGGTTATAATTATTGCGGTCCTGGAACTAAACTACAAAAAAGATTGAGTCGCAACGATCCCGGTGTGAATCCGCTCGATGAGAGTTGTAAATTACACGACATCGCATACTCCCACGACGAATCATTGAACTCACGCCATCAAGCCGATTTACGACTGGCCACGGCGGCGGAAAACCGTTGGCGCGATCCATCCACACCGTTTGGTGAAAGATTAGCCGCTCTAGCCGTTGATAAGATGATGAAATTTAAAGTGAAACGTGGTATGGGTGTTCCCTTATCTAAAGTGATTAAGGCGAGTCGTAATGCGCTCAAAAAACATGCTGCCACCAACAAGAAATCTCGCGGTTCGAGAACAACACCCACCGCTGCTATGGTGAAAGTCGGTGTGAAAGCTGCAAAACGATATGTGAAAGGGAAAATAGTGAAGTCTAAACCGCCACGGGTGATTCCCATTCCCAAAAAGGGAGGCTTTCTACCTTTGATACCGCTGCTGAGCGCGTTGGCTGCCACGGGAACGCTAGCCGGCGGTGTTACAACAGCTGCTAAAAATATTTACGAAATGGTTAAAAATAAAAACGCCGGAAATGGTCGAGTGGTAGGCAAAGGACTTTATTTAGCTCCCTATAAACGTGGAATGGGACTCTACATTACACCTGCTATGAAAAAAAAAAAAACCTAAATTTACCACAAGGCAGACCCCTAACCGATCGAGATATCATAAAATGTGCGCGTAGGGAGAAAATCCCATTTTTTAGAGGTGTTTTTATGCGTGATAGCCTACCCGCTTCGGGACCTCATTACTACGAGACAGGTGTCATTAATTTAGACAACCAACGGGGCGAAGGTACACATTGGTGTGCATACGCTAAAAAGGGAAATCATTGTGTATACTTCGATAGTTTTGGTGATCTGAGACCTCCTCTCGAATTTCTCACCTATATAGGTAGAAATAATGACAGCGGTCTTCAACCTCACGTGGAATACAACTACGGTCGTTTGCAGAAATTCAACAGTGTAAATTGCGGTCATTTGTGTTTAGATTTTTTATGTAACACCGTTGCTCAACAATTGTTTTAAATAAATATTGCGGACATTAAATATTTGCTTTCATTGTATTCTACACCTTTCAAGCAGCAGCAGCAGCAGCAGCAGCAGCAGCAGCAGCAGCAGCAGCATGCCATTATTATCGACATTCACGCTGTCGCTTAGTGGCAACGAGTCGGTAATGCATGTAGATTTTTTACCTGCAATCGAACTAGACGAAGACGATGTGTATGAGTGTGCTCTTGTCTATTTTAAGACTTTCAACTCTATTCCCAACGTGGACAAGAGTAATAATTTGTTTGAATATGGGGACAAAAAGATAACAATACCGGAAGGCACTTACGAGCTCGCCGATATAATTAAATATTTGAATGTTGAAATGATAAAACTATCGAAAGGTGATGGTAGTGAATTAATTGATATTAGTCTAAATAGCAACACCTCCAAGTGTATGATGTATTCGCCAAAGGGAGATATTCGCTTTGATAAACCAAACTCAATCGGATCGCTGTTTGGTTACTCTCCGATTCCTCTGAAGGCGGGTCAGGAGCATTGGTCCGATCGTTCGATCGATATACTAATTACGAACACTATAAGAATAGAGTGTAATATTGTGGAGGGTTCATTTATAAACGAGAAGCCGTCTCACGTTATACATGAATTTTCACCAGACGTGCCTCCCGGTTATCAGATTATTGAGCAACCTTCGCATATCATTTACTTACCCGTTAAAAAGTGTAGTAATATACAACGCATTGAAGTGTGTTTAACCAACGAACGTGGTAATTTAGTCAACTTTAGAGGTGAAAACATCTCTCTCCGTCTGCATTTTCGTAAAATAAAATGATCATCCATAAAAACACAAGTAGCGTTAACTCACCCACCATTATCCGTGATCCATTCGCCGGACAAACAACTCGACCGCAGCAGCAGCAGCAGCAGCAGCAGCAGCAGCATCAGACAACGAAGAAATTGACCGAAGGAAATATATTATTCTTAAAATCAATCGGTTTCAAAGTATGTCCTCGGCGGGTATATTAGACATTGGTGAGAAGGTGGTGTTTGATGACAGTATAGAAAGTGTTGAGTTCCACCCCTACACCCCATATAATAATTCGTTTCAAAACAATGATAGCATACACATCTGTATTAACCGCCAAGACTTGATTGTGTTACCGAGTCAAAGCCAACTTTTGGTGGAGGGTGTTACGAAAGAATGCTTGATGGTTAATAACGGGCCAATGTTTCTATTCCAAGACATTCGTTATGAGTTGAATGGCGTGGAAATTGATCGAACAAGGAACTGCGGAATCACTTCAGTCATGAAAGGACTCGTCTCCTACAGTAAAGATATGGACTATGCTCTCGAAAATGCCGGGTGGCATGTGGGAGGTAAAAAGGAGCATGCCGAGTTTAGTTTTACCATACCGCTAGCACATTTTTTGGGATTCGCGGAAGACTATAAAAAGGTTATTATGAACGCGAAACACGAATTGATAATTAATCGCACCAGCACCGATGTTAACGCTATAGAGTATAAAGATGTCACTAAAGAAGCTGCAGTTACAATAACCCGCGTTGTATGGCGCATGCCTGTCATAAAAGTGTCAGATAAGGAGAAGCTGCGTTTGATGGGGTATATCGAAGCGAATATACCTATTCCGATAGCGTTTCGTACGTGGGAGCTGTTTGAATATCCCGTGTTACCTCCAGCTCAAAGACACGTGTGGACCATCAAGACAGCGATGCAAATAGAGAAGCCACGTTTCATCATTATCGGGTTTCAATCAGCTCGGCGAAACGAAAAGAGCAAAGATATGAGTTTATTCGATCATATTAATCTTATCAACTGTCGAGTGTATTTAAACAGTCAGTACTATCCTTACGACTCGTTTTCAGCAGACTTTGAAACAAACAGTTATCCATTGCTGTTTGACGCCTTCACCAATTTCCAAATAGCCTACTATAATCGCGAACACAGCAGTCCTCAAGTAAACTACTCTCACTATAAAACTCAATCACCATTGGTTGTCATCGATACATCGAGACAAGCCGATAGCTACAACTCGGGAGGTGGCGCCGTCGACATCAAAGTTGAGATGGAATTCAAAAAGAATATACCCTCGAACACTATTGCCTACTGTTTGGTTATCAATGACACATTGTTCGAGTACAACGCGTTTACTAATACAACACGTAAAACCATCCAGTAGCACTTTAACTTTGATCGTTGACAAGGTGAAACGTATTTACACAGTGATTGAAATTAAAATGAATTATTTCAATATATTTCCGCCTTCCTATACACCATCGATTGATTGCTACGGTAAAAAATACCCTGATGTGAGACAGCAGCAGCAGCAGCAGCAGCAGCAGTACCAGCAGCAGGAGGAGGAGGAGGAGGAGGAGATTCATCGGGAGTTCAGCAAGACCGCATACGATATAAATGCTCGTGGAACTACTGCACGAATTAAAACTATCTATGTATATTTGAAGCTGCAGTTTATCGATACAAACTTACAATGGCAAACATACATCAGTTTCGACGGGAATCATGAACTAACCTCTGAGGAATGGAACGAAGCAATTGCTGAGAAGGCCGAATACATCAGAGACTTTTTCCACGATCCGACAAACTTATCATCACCACTATCAATTGCCTCTAATCATCTGACCGTGCATATTACTGAAGATCCTTCATTGCGACTACTATTTCTATATAGCAGTAGTAGTATAGGAGGGAGAGTAGGAAACTCACATCCTATGGTGATAAACCAAATGGAATGGAACAACATAGATCGTGCTATCGATTGTGTTAAAGCTCGAATCATCCATCTAAACAGGATAAAGTCTACCTATGAAAATCGTCTCAATTTCTTTAAGAAACATTTCAAGATGCGATGTCCGACCAGTTTGCAGGAAGCTCATCACATTCTTAATGGATTGTGTAATCTGAATGATGTTGTTGACAGCGAAATTAAACTATATGCTACTGACCTTTTATGTAATACCTATTTTTTTTAATTGAATAAATTTTTATTTACTTCACACGCACCTACCTGTTTTGATTTAGTTCGTTTTCCTTATCACATACCGCATGACCGCACATTTCCGTTACACACGGGGCAAGCGCGCGTGTGAAAATCAAAATAAGTAAGACAATTGGTATCTATATAAATACATTCGCATACACATCATGACAACACATTCTCACGCACAATGCATCCGGCATCGCATCACTGCAGGTTCTGTAACGAAGATGTGCCGTCAAACGAATTAGTCTCTCATTCAGAGACTGAACGACATCTGATGTTATGCAAGCAAGATAAGGACTCTGATTATGCTGTTTATGTTATTGATAGTGCGTTCCAGTGTAGAATCATAACGTATCGAATTAATGGTACTTCCAAAATACTAGATCCTAAAGTTTATTTGCTCAAAGTGACCGAAACATTTGAAAACGTTCTCGAGGTGGAGTTGAAAATTCATAAAAACATAAAGGTTAATGTGTGCTTGTATTGCACCTTCGTGAAAACAAGTGGTGAAGACGGGGTGATTCGTGACTTGAAATCTTTCAATACTAAGAACGAGAGTCTGCATGAGAATGCTGTGGATTTTCCAGCGTACTTTGAAAACGTCTACACGTCAATTATCAAGAAATGCGAAGAGTTCCAGGAACGTGACAGCGGGTGGGCGCTTGAAAAAATTGAATTCCTTAATATTAATATTAATAAGTATCAACCGATGAGAGCTTCTTCATACATACCCCTCCCGAAAGAGATTCAATTGAGAAAAGCGTGTGTGAACTTGAAGAACACTGATAACGCATGTTTCTTTTGGGCAATCACTAGCGCCCTCTATCCTGCAGACAAACATAGCGATCGTATAACGTCATATCCACATTATAGTGAGGTTTGCAATATGAAAGGTGTCAAGTGTCCTGTGAGCTCTTTAGACATTCAAAAGTTTGAGCGGTTGAACCAATTAAGCATTAATGTATACGGGATCGAAAGTAAGAAAAAGAAGTTGAATATTGTACCGCTACGTATTTCGAAAGTGTGTACTAGCGAGAGACGACATGTGAATTTGTTATATCATGAAGCTGGTAATGTTTCACATTATTGTTGGATTAAAAATTTATCCAGATTAGTACACATGCAAATTACGAAGCATACGGGGAGATTATGGCTTTGCGATGGGTGTTTACAACATTTTTCGAACGAGAAAAGGCTTAATATTCATCGTGCGATTGGATGTGGTAATAAATTCATACAACTGCCTGAAGAAGATAATAAATACTTGAAATTTAAAAACTATCAACACAAACTGAAAATACCGTTCGTTATTTATGCAGATTTCGAGTCCATCCTGGTACCTATTCATAACAAAAAACAAATAAGCGGTTCTACGTTTACTCGCAATACACACAAACATGTGCCATGCAGTTTTGCTTATTATATCCATTGTGAATACAACGCTAAACTATCAAAGTTTAAATTATATCGTGGGGAGGACTGCGTGCAGAAATTTGTAGAAAGCATTTATGAAGAGGCGGAAAATATCTCGAAAATTATATCAACGGTCGTGCCAATGGATGTGAGCGGTAATACTGTTAACACGTTATCGTTATATTTGCAAGAATCCAGACGCTGTCATATTTGTGAAAGCATAATTGGGGATCAAGAGGATTATGTGCTTGATCATTGTCATCTTTTGGGACAACCGAGAGGATTTGTCCACAACTCGTGTAATCTGAACTTTAAAATAGCTCGATTTATACCTGTTATCTTTCATAACTTGAGTGGATACGATAGCCATTTATTTATCAAAGAATTGGCTAAGACCGAGGGGCAGATACATTGTATCCCCCACAACAAGGAAAGATATATCTCATTTAACAAGAAAATTCATAACATAACATTAAGATTCATCGATAGTTTCAAGTTCATGGCAAGCAGTCTGGATAGGCTTGTGAAAAATCTATCACGAGACCAATACAAAATCCTACCCAATTACATCTTACTGACGTCACAAGTACCAGACAATAATGATTTCAAAAACACAGAGGAGATTATGAAGCTTTTAACTCGTAAGGGAGTATATCCCTACGAATATGTGGACGATTGGAGTAAACTAGAAGAAACCTCACTACCGAGTCAAGGTAATTTTTACAGCCAGCTTACCGATTCCAACATATCTGACGAGGATTATCACCATGCACAGGCCATATGGCACACGTTCAACGTGAAAACATTGGGGGAGTATTGTGATTTATATCTAAAGACGGATGTATTACTCTTGGCAGAAGTTTTTGAAAATTTCCGTGAAATCTGTATGAATACATATGAACTGGATCCGTGTCAATATGTCACAGCACCCGGTTTGAGTTGGGACGCCATGCTAAAGTATACGAAGATAGAACTTGAATTATTCACTGATTATGAAATGGTGCAATTTATCAAGGCCGGTATTAGAGGTGGTATTAGTCAGGTGAGCAAGCGTTATGCTAAAGCGAACAATCAATTCATGGAAGAGTATGATGCAAAACAAGACAGTAATTTTATTGTTTATTTAGACATTAATAATCTTTATGGACATGCAATGTCACAATCTCTACCCATCGGCAACTTTAAATGGTTAAGTGAAGATGAGATTAAGCAGTTTAGTATTGCTACGCAGCAGACCGATTCTGCGGTTGGTTACATCTTGGAGACGGACTTGGAATATCCAGAATACTTGCATGAATCTCACAATGAATATCCCTTCTGCCCGGAAACTAAAACACCGCCTGGTAGTAAAATCAAAAAGCTGTTACTCACATTTGACAAAAAAACTAACTATATTATACATTACCTTAATCTCAAACAGTGTGTTGAAAAAGGGATTGTGTGCAAGAAAATCCATAGAATATTAGCCTTCAATCAATCGCCCTGGTTGAAATCATACATCGATTTAAACTCGGTAAAGAGAACTCAAGCAAAAAACTCGTTTGAAAAGGACTTTTTCAAATTAATGAATAACGCTATATTCGGAAAAACTATTGAAAACGTAGAGAAGAGGGTTGATGTTAAACTGTGTCATGAGTGGAATGGTGTACAGTCAAAAACAAAAACTAAGTATGGGTTGGAACGCTACATTTCAAAACCGAACTTTCACAGTGTCACTATATTCTCTGAAGAGCTGGCTGCAGTGCAGCTGAATAAATCGAAAATCATCTATGATAAACCTATTCATGCAGGTTTTACAATCCTAGAACTGAGTAAATTGTCAATGTACGCTTTTCACTATGATTATATGGTTCCTAAGTATGGTGAGAACGTTAGCCTTTTATACACTGATACCGACTCCTTTGTTTATAACATTAAAACAAATAACTTTTATGAAGACATCAAACCAGACTTGGAAAAAAGATTCGACACTTCAGATTTTTCTAAAGATAATGTCTACGGCTTACCCCAAATCAATAAAAAAGTTGTGGGTATGATGAAGGATGAAAACAATGGTAGGATTATGCGGAGCTTCGTCGGCCTACGCTCCAAGATGTATGCCTACACTCTAGAGGGTGATGATAATCATAAAGATGGTGTTTACATCATGAAAAATAAAGGGGTGAGCGCAGCTGTCGTTAGAAAACTTAATTTCGATAGGTATTATGAATGTTTAGATCTAAGTAAGAATTTTTACGATGACATGTATACTATAATTAGTGATAAGCATAATGTATACACACAGATAAAAAAGAAAAAAGTCCTATGTGGTAAGGACGAAAAGAGGTATATTATAAAAAACAGTACCAGCAATACGTTGGCGTGGGGTCATTACAAAATAACACACTTATGATTATGAAATAAAACAATATTTTTGTGAAAAGAAAAAAGCGTTTTTTTTTTTATTTAAAAATCTACATCACTTGTCTTTAATTGGATTAATTTTTCACGCATTTTATCTAAATACTCTAGACCAGCTTCAAAATCATGCTGGGAACATACAGCAACTATCAACTTTTCTTCAATACTCATGAAATTATCTATTTCTTCTTCAATTTTACAGCGTCTTTTGTTTTTAACCATGTATGTAGCACATCTGCAATGACAGTAGTTATACGCGCGGCACACGTCACACGCGATTCCATCGATTTGAGTATTGAGGCACTCGATACATTTCAACCAACAGCAGTAATGAACCATTTTTTTTTTTCTTGTAGTTTTCTATTAATTGTTATTAATATTTTCGAGCGATACGTGTACTCTCCACTGATTCAAATGATTCACTTGAAAGCCGCCACCACTAAAGCTGTATTTATACTAATTTTTAGAAGTTTAAAAACATGAACACCTTTTTTCCCTTTTTCGGATTGGAAACCTCCATAAACCATATGGAATCATCCTGGTAGATTAGAGTTCTTTGTTTGATGGGTACGGAGAGGAATGTTCTAATTCCATGTTTCCTTAGAATTTCCTGCAACAGCCCCTCTGCACAATAACTCGAGTGTAGGGCGATGCATCTATCTTCTGTGAGGTACCGCCTCAACACTTCCCGCAGCTCCTCACATGCTGCTTGCCATTTACCAACGTCGATGTCCGGGGTGGGAGTCTCTATACAGTTCATAAATTGGAGAGAAGTTTCCGAAGGTGCTCCCGACTCCAGATTGTATTGTATTCCCTTGTTACCCATCCATTTTCGTATGCAAATCTCGATAATTCTCTCCATTTAGCTAGTATATTTTATCAACCACACGCACGTACTTAACTGACGCTCCTCCACTTGTTTAATGATCATGCTGACCACCGCTGAATGGCAAAGGATGTGGGTGTCAGCGATAACTTTTATCGCTTGTAACACAGTGAACTCGACGCTCTTTAATGTTTTTACCAAGTTATATATTTGAAAACCAAGCTATACATCTATTATGCAGTTGGTAAACTGCTATCAGTACCCAGCCTCCATACTAACTACAATTTACCAACCGCAAAAGACTGGTCCAGTATTCAAACTCAATATATGAATAAATAGAATACAAAGGTAACTTGCTATTTTGCGGTTGGTAAACTGCTATCAATACCCAGCCCCCATACTAACTACAATTTACCAACCGCAAAAGACTGGTCCAGTATTCCAACTCAATATATAAATAAATAAAAACAAAGTTAACTTGCTATTTTGCGGTTGGTAAACTGCCACCAGTACCCAGCCCCCATACTAACTACAATTTACCAACCGCACAAGACTGGTCCAGTATTCTAACCCAATATATATATGAATAAGAATTTTACAAAGTTAACTTGCTATTTTGCGGTTGGTAAACTGTTATCAGTATCCGGCCTCCATACTAACTACATACATTCCCTAACCACGACTTCAATTCACAACCGCAAATAAGGGTGGTCCAGAACATACAATAATATACTACTGACGTGACCATGGGCTCTGCAGCAAGATGCCTTCTCCTGGTTGGTTCGTGGACAAACTTTATCGCACGGTGGGACCCTAATCCAGGGGTTGGTAGCTTCAGAAAAAACTACCATGCCCATAGACACGATCAAAAGAACAAATACTGTCTTGCTGAACATTTCTACTGAAACTGAAGAATAACTACCACGTTCTGACTTAAAAAGGTACCTACATACTACGCTGTAACTTTTCAAGGCAGGATGAAAAGGCGTAAGAGTGGGTATGGTTGCCAGTACTTAAGCCTTTTTAGCATTGTGGTAGTAATATGGAAAACCTGGCGCACCGTATGTGCGTAGTAAGTTATTTGTTTTCCTTATGTTTTGTGTGAATGTAAATGGAAATGGTGATTGTATTATCTTTTCTTTGTTATTTGGCTTCTCCATGACTAATAGCAGCAATGGCCGTACCCTGCTATAGAAAATATTTATTAGTCTTCAAGTGGAAATTTAATAATATAATTCAGTATTCATCTAAGTAGTGATCATCTACTAAACTATTTAAAAAAAATGTGACTTATTTGAGATAGATTATGCTCTGCGGACACTGTGCAAAATTCAATATGAACCATTGAGTTTTTTGGTGAAGAAACATATCGTGAGAAAACTTGCGTGTTTGTGTCAGTCAAGTCGTGTGTGAAGTCACTATACTGGGCCCGCTTTAAGTCTATTTCTATTGTGATAAGAGGAGGTCTCTGCCCAGCAGTGGGACATAAATATGTCTTAGTGTAGTCATTGATAGAAACGATTGACATTGATTTAAATATTTAATTGTATTGAAAAAAACTACGCAAAGCTGACAAACTAAATTTTGTTTGCGTAACTGATCTCCTTATGGAGTCACTGGCTTTTTCATTATCGCAATACCCGGCAATCACGTATTGCGCATACTTAAAAGCAGTTTGTATTCAGATTCAATATCACAGTATCGATTAACGATACAAAACGCACTTTGTGCACACAGCCCGTCATGGTTTCATTATTGCTATGCTTCGGTTAAAATGGAGACAACCCTGGTAAAATCTGACGAAGCACTTTAAGTTCTATCCTTCACGTCATAGAGTTTGAAATTGCATGGTAACGTAACACATTGTGTCGTCCTGGCTAGGGTTGTCACAGCAGTCAATAAAGGCGGCTTAGTGGCATCGATAACTTTGTGTTCTGCTGTATTTATGCGCTTGGCTCGGGACACCTTTTTGCTTGCAACAGAGATGTCCATGTCGAGCCAACAGCCAAATAGGGCAACCACGGGCAAACAGAATCCATATCAACGTTTGAAGTTGTCCATAGTCCGGATCGAAAAGTGGAAATCTTTGCTTTTATTAATACCTATTTAATTATTTAAACTTTATTGCACACTAGTTGGCCCGGTGAAGTTCGTATTACCCGAAGGCAACTCCTTTACACTATTCCCGATTTTTTTTCTTCCCAGAAGCCCAGTAATTAAAACAAAAAAATTAGCTTAAGAGTCCCCTGTGCGCACGGGTTTTCTCAACTTTTCATACAAACGTATTTTCGCTTTTACTTCCAAATTACTATAAACAGATTGACTCGAAACTTAAATGCACATAAAATCATTATTGTGAGTGTCCGAAATTAGTTAATACCATTGTAAAATAAAACACAATTAAATTACAGCAAAAAAACTGAATTTCGAAGTTTCATCGTCATCATCATCATCATTTCAGCCGAAAGACGTCCACTGCTGGACATAGGCCTCCCCCAAGGCCCGCCACTCAGACCGGTCCTGTGCTACTTGTTTCCACCGGTTTCCCGCAATTTTGAAGTTTGTATGGAGAAAACTAAAATGGTCCTAGTTTCTTTGTTATTCAATTTATTACAATCAAAGTGTATTTTGGACAGTAATATCTCTGCTCCACTATTACGTGTAAAATTTGGTGCCAATCTGATAAGCAGTATGCGAATTAGACGTAACTACGTTTGTATGGAGAAAGGAGCTTACAGGGGACTCTTAATCGGTCCAGCAGTTCTCGAGCCGTAGCCAGACTAACACACGGCAATTCATTTTTATTATAATATACTTAGAAGAAGTTAGGAAAAGAAAAAGAAAGGATAGGAAGCTAGGAAGCCGTGGTGGCCTAGTGCTTCGACCTACCGCCTCCCATACAGAGGGTCGGGGGTTCGATTCCGGCTCGCACCTCTAAGTTTACTTATGTGCGAAATTCAATTTGAATTTACCACTGAGCTTTTCGGTGAAGGAAAACATCTTGAGGAAACCTGCATGCATCTGCGAAGCAATTCAAAGATGTGTGTGAATTCCCCAATCCGCACTGGGCCCGCGTGGGGTCTATGCCCAAACCCTCTCGTGATGAAAAGAGGCCTTTGCCCAGCAGTGGGACGCAAATAGGCTGTAGTAGTAGTAGTTAGAAGAACATTAGTAAAAAAAAATACAAAAGGCGAATTTAATGCTATAAGGAATTCTCTACCATAACCTTTGGGCAAAGCAGAAATGGTTGTGGTGGTGCAAAAAAATCTATTTACTAAGCAATACACAATAAAAACATTGAAAATATTAAATTATACTACTTATATTAAATTATATTTGTTGATAAAAAGAAAAGTTCATTATTTATGTTGATGTTATTTTTTGTTGTTACAGGTGAGTGTATAAGAGTGATTGTGCGGTTTGGACTGTGGACCTCCCGATGGCAGATCCGTTGCCGTAAGGCATGCAATACACTCAAGGTAAGGAATAGCATTAACTCTTACGGAAATCCTTTTAGTGAAGGAAATATTTTTGTAACTTAATTACATTTAGATTTACAATAGTAGGTATGGATTTTCATATCGTAAATTTATCATGGCCACACATCATTTTCATAGTTACATTGTCATTTAGGCACTTGGACGTGGGTTAATTTTTATATTATACTATACGAGTTGGTGTTGTGTCCCCTATTTTAAGAATAAATACCAACAGAGATCGGACACAGGCTAGTGGTAAGGCCTGGTGCTAGATCCGTCCGGGGAGGTTGTGTTCCGATAGGGGGTTATGGCAGCCGGTGAAATTTCTGGCACAGAGGCATTGCATCTTAGGCCTCAGGGTGGGCATCCCATCCGAGATCTTATGGTTTCTTAATAGGGGATCAAAGATTTCGGTGTCCATGTCCATGGGCCGCAGTGACCACTTACCTTCAATGGGCTGTGCGCTCTCGTTTGCCTGTGTTATCGACATAAAAAAAACATTTACTTATCTCAAACTGACTGTATTTGTCAAATATATTGTAGCATAGTTGTGATTCTAGACTGTGACAGTACCAAACACCGCACATCGCGGGGCGACGATTTTTTTATTTCACTCGATCGGGACCCATTTTCGCAATAACAGGGGAGCATAGGTTTGTCAACTAGATATACTTCATTTTAGCTTTAAGAAGTCTTTAGTTTTTTGACCGGCTCTTACTTCCTTGCCACAACAGTGCGAGCACAGCCGTTTGGTGGCAGGTTATTGGGTTTATAGTTCTTGCAATTCAAGAGTGCCTTAACACAGTACGTGCCTTAAGACGCTGACTAGAGCTAATGACCCTGAGCAATCGAAGCAGACAACTGTCTCAGCGGACAATGTCTGTTTGCATTGGAGGGAGCGAGAGCGCGGCATGTGGGCGATATACGTGGAAAATTGGAAAAATCAAGATTTAAAAAATCCCACATCGCATGAACAATATAAATATTTTGGTATGAGTATGACGGAAAGGTGTAAATAATTATAGAAATATGCGTTAAAAAAAAAACTTATAGAACCGTTTAAATAGGATTAGAAGACGTAACTTCGTGTTTTTTTTAAGTATATAGTGATATAGCAAGTTTTTTAAGTATATGTGATATTAACATCAGCGCCTTACGGAGCGGAAGTACGGACACAGTTGCATTTTAAAATGTACGCGCTTTTGACATTTTGACAGCACTTTCAAGAAAAACTCCGGAAAAACTGGCTTTTTGAAAGACCTACAATTTATAAAACCATGGGAGGTGTGCTTAATCGATGCACACTTAAAATAATTCAATTTCCCATAGCACTTACAAATATCAAGCCAAGAAAGACATCATCATTATCTTCATGTCAGCCGACACCGTCTCACTACTTGCCAAATTTGTACCCCAAGATTTTTGAAATAAGGACGTCAGGTCTAAAAACCTCTGCTACAGTTTCGCTTTGCCCGGAACTATCAATTCGAATTGCAGACTGGATATTTAAGGGGGTGCCTGCCAGGTAGGGGGTGGGGGAAGGGGTGGAGGGTAATCAGTCGGCGATCACGTCGTGCGAAGGGTCCGGAAGCCGTTTTGTTGGCTAGTTACGAAATAGGTCTTATACGCAAGCCCAGGGCTTGCAATTAGCTGGAATTTTAATGGGTTCTGTTCTGAAGTTGGTTATATTTTTAATCTTGCTCTAAACGTAAAATTATTTTCAGGAATCATTTTAGTAATAGAGAGATATTTTATTAATAACGCAGATTTGACAATACCTAAGTATTGTCAAATTGAACGTTTCTCCTTCAGTAACATTAGCTAGAGTAGTTTTAAGATATTTAAGCATTCTTAACTGCGTCTGGGATTTGATTTTTTCTGTTGTACAATAGCATGTTTCTTTGGCCAAGTATCCCGACCCTTTATGAATGTTTAATTTAAATCTTTGTACACCATTGTCCTAATTGCTACACAATTTGTCACACTTTCCACCCTTCTACGGCAATCAAGGTACGTTTTACACCTCGTATATATCCTCACAAACTAAATTCAACTGTAGGACCCCCGCTTCAAAGTGCTGATTGCAATGAGGGAGAGCTTACAGGCAGTGAAGTATACCCTAATTGGTTATGCGGAAAAATTTGAAAATGATATTCAATTTTGGTTGTTTTGTTTTGGTATTAAGATATGTGCATATTTTACGCAGGTGTTGTTTTCAATTTTGTTCGCTGACATGGACAGTGGTCTATGGTTTTAATGACTGTTAAAATTCACTTTTGTTTTAACTGTCAATTTTAAGGCAATGTTCGTACGTATTTTGTATATGCCAATAGAATAGTATTATAATACTTTTTTGTATTTAAGTATGCTTATGTCAATTAGAAAGACCACGTGCTAAGTCGTTACTATTTTTAGGGTTCCGAAGTCCACAAGGAACCCTTATAGTTTCGCCATGTCCGTCCGTCTGTCCGCACTATTGCTCGGAGATGCTTAGGTCTAGAGAGCTGTAATTTGGCATGAATATGCATATTAGTTACGCTGACAAAGTGGTACAATAAAATTTTGAAATATATTTTTTTATAGGGTACCTCCCCTACTCGTAAAGTGGGGATGTAATTTTTTTTTCTTGCGTACCCCATGTTGCGGCATATCGTTGAATAGGTCTTAAAAAAATATTGTGGGTTTGTTAAAACCATTTTTTGATTAAGTGATGCGTTTGTGAAATATTAAGCTTTAAAGTGATATTTTTTGTTAGAGTCACACGTCCCCCCCCCCCCCCCTGCCAGCTAAATGGTGGTATTTGGATGGCTGAAAAAAATCACGGTTGTGGCATATATAACGTAGTTGAAAGAAAAACTATCAGAGCTAAGTAGGCTGTACAAACTTACGAGTAATAGTCGACCAACTTATAATGATGATTTTTCTCGAGCGGCAGGGGCGTCGGGCGGGCACGTCATACCACAGGCTAGCTAGATGCTAATAAGTCTTAGAAAGGTACTGTGGGCATCCTCAACTTCGGAACCCTATAATTTGCGCGTGGCCCGACACGCACTTGGCCGGTTTTTTTAAGAGGGTTTATCCCCAAAGTTGGCAACTTCGCATATAGCTGTCAAATGTTTCGCTGTTTTTATTAATTTCTCAATATTGCTGAATTAAAAAAGAAGTTATCATTCCATGGTTGAATGACGCGTCTCGTTTTCTATTTGTTGGTTAGGCATTTAAATGATAAGATTACATTAAAATGCATGGAAACTGCGATGGAAAGTTTTCAAAAGTTGTTACTTGCATAATACTAAAAATTTCGTGTTTCTTTGATAACGGTTGCAATCCAAACTCAATGTTTTATTCAACCATAGAGCGATAATTCATGTTTTCATTCAATAATATTCAGAAATTAATGAAAACAGCAAAATATTTGACAGCTATTTGCGACGTTGCCAAACTTTCGGAGTAAACCCTCTTTAGGGAAAAAGTAATTTGACATATCTATTGTTCAAGCCAAATCGAAGATGCCATAATTTGACGAAACCTCTGCCATGAAGGTTTGAGTATATAGCCACTGGAGATGCCATAACGTCAAGTCTTCGAACAAATTTTTTCACCACTTTTAGCGGGGGGCGAGGTAAACACGTACAGCACACCACCAAATGCCGCAGAACTCAACAGACACAAATTTTGCTGTCGCGATAAACGCACACTACAAAAAAAATCAACACATCAAAAATTACACGTACACAGATAGAATTTTCACGTAACTATGCAGCATACATATGAACAAGACTAGTGATGGGACACATCTGAAGAATGAGTCAAATCAGACAGATGAATGAACTGAATTATTTTATAGTAAGTATTTTATTTTATTTTATAATAAAATTATTTAAGTGGAAATTGAAGATACCCAAAAACACATTTGTTTGTATGTATGTATGTCTGTATCTGTATTTGTGTCCTTAGCCCACACACAGTTTTTTAACTGTGGAATAAACTGTTGCCCGCAGTTTCCGGGCGGATACATATGTAAAGAAATTAAAGTAGATTGGTATTTCTAAGAGCCTATGTACACATGAAATCTATACATATATCTATATCTACATATAAAAAACAAGAAACTGACTGACTGATCGATCAACGCAGAGCCAAATCTACTAGTCGTAGAGAGCTGAAATTTGGAATGCAGATTCCTTAGGGAACGTAGGGGAGCACTAAGAGAGATTTCCCGAAATTCCCACAGGAACGGAAAAAAACGAGATTTTATTTCTGCGCATAATTATGAAGTAGCTACTTATGTTATAATTACCCTTTTACCTGCGACTTCGTCCGCATGTACCAAGAATTCAGGCAGCTAATGGTTCTATACATAGCGATAGTTATAGGAAACAAAAAACAAAACAATGGATTTTCCCATGGAAATAAGATGTTTTCCCGTGGTAAAAAGTAGCCTGTGTCACTCTCCAGCCTCCCAACTAACCCTAAACAAAAGTCACGACATAAAACCTCTCCGTTGCGACGTAAAGAAAGGACAAACAAATAAACTTTCCCATTTATACAATACTAGCTTCTGCCCGCGACTTCGCCCGCGTGGAATTCGGTTATGGCGTTCCCGCGGGGACTATGCGTTTTTCCGGAATGAAAAGTAGCCTATGTCCTTTCCCGGGACCCCAAATATCTCCATGCCAGATTTCATCTCAATCGGTCCAGCGGTTGAAGCGTGAAGAGGCGCCAAAAATATCTGTACAGTTGATTAGCCAGAAATATCTGTTAGATAAATCGGTCAGAAATATGTGATCATTTAAAGAGTCATATAAGATAAGATAAGTTGTGGGTCAATATGGCACACAAATCTCAAGACGTCGGTAATATACTTATAAAATTATTAGAGGCTCGCGCACAAGCTTATTATTCGAGAGTACAATCGATTTATGATGCTTCTTTGAATCTCAAATCGAATGAATCGCAGCAGAAGTTTCTTTCCCGCTCTTCGTCCATTGAAACGCTGCGTTCAGAATTCAACAGTATAGTTGAAAAGATTAACATTGCGCGTATGCAAGCTGATCCCACTTATGTACCTTCTTTCCAAGCCTGGGATGCTTTCGAAGAGCTTTATTCGCATATTCAGCATGTTTTTAAAGGTTTGACGCGTAGTAAACCTGATATGATTTCGATTCAGCTTAAAACGCTCAAATCTAACTTGAAGTTGCCGCCAATCGTTCTGCCGAATTTCGACGGCGATCAAAGGAAATTCGCGTCAATTATTGATTACTTTAATATTACTGTGCACAATAATGATTCGTTGTCAGATTCGGAAAAGGTATTTTATTTGTGCGGTCAGCTTTCGGGCAAGGCTTTGGCGTCGATCGCTGGCATTGTTCCGTGTGGGGAAAATTACCAGTAGCAATACCATGAGTTTACAGTGACCGTACTCGCTAGCGACTACGTAAACGATATGTATGAAGAATAGTACTTACAGCGCCCCTGGCGGTCACTCGTTGAATTAAAATTCTTCATACAAATCGTTTACGTAGTCGCTAGCAAGTACGGTCACTGTAAACTCATGGTAGTGCTACAGCTGATCTATTCTACTCTAGTAGACAAATACGACGACGTGAGACAGCTTGGATCGATATATCTAAATGAAATATTTAATTACAAACAATTGATCACACCTTCCGCTGGTTTGAATGATTTTATCGATTGTTTTGTTACTGCCGCTGCCGCTTTTGATAAGTTGAAAATAGAAGATAAAAAATAATTTATATTCTTGTATATAGCTCTGAGTAAAATCGATTCAGAGACCGCTCGTTTGAAAATTCAGTGCGCTCTGAAAAGTTGCCTACGTATGATAGCTTTGTTGTTTTTATTAAAGAACAGGCCAAAATACTGGAACGCAGAGGTGAACCTAGCGTATCGGATTCTGTCTCGATATTGCGACCTCAAAAACCATTGCCATAAGGATATGCCTACGAAGAGAACTCACGCCTTTGTTTCATATGGCGAGGCGCTAGCTCCTTGCAACTTGTGTAATTCTATGCATGATAATTTTTATCAATGTTTTGCATTTAAACGTATACTAAACCCACGTGAACGTTACGAATTTATTAAAAGACAGGGTTCTTGTGTCAAGTGTCTTAGTCGAAGACACAAAAGTGCTAAATGTCGTTCAAGTCAATTATGTGAAAATTGTAAATCTTATACTCACCATTCGTTATTACATTTTTTCGATAAGTCTTTGATGGTAATGCCATCGAAGGGCCCGGATTCTACGTCACGTGACGAGATCACTAGGGCCAGGCCAGCGGCGCCAGCAACCAGCATGGACCGTGTCCGCGGCGGCGCCGGCGCCCTCGCTCCCCCGCTCCCCCGCCGCTTGCGCCTGCGGCCTCTGCGTCTGCGTCCTGCGTCCGCACCACGCGCGTGCGGACCTGCTCCCGCTGCTACAGCTCCACTATCGTCTGCTGTAGCGCAGGTTTCTCATAATTTCCTACAGACAAATAATGTGTTTATACTTATGTGCGAAATTCAATTTGAATTTACCACGGAGCTTTTCGGTGAAGGAAAACATCGTGAGGAAACCTGCACGCATCTGAGAAGTAATTCAAAGATGTGTGTGAAGTGTCCAATCCGCACTGGGCCCGCGTGGGAACTATAGCCCAAACCCTCTCGTGATGAGAGGAGGCCTGTGCCCAGCAGTGGGACGCAAATAGGCTGTAGTAGTAGTAACTAATGTGTTTACACCTGTACCTACCCACCGTGTTCCTTTCTAAAGCTCGTGTATTAGTGATCGACCATCATGCATTTTTACACGAGCCAAGAAAGGCAGTACGTTTACGAACCACTGGCTCTTTTCCTAAAAACCTCCTTTTTTAACAAACACTCTCTACGCAAAAACCCGGATATAACTACTACGGTGTTTTCAACGCACAGCGTCCACAATTCTACGTGGGTAATTTACATTTACCGTCAGAAAGTTGTGAAATAGCGGGTAGTTAGGTGCTCGTAGCGATGGATAAGGCACGAGCCAGACCACTTCAGACGTCTGGGGCGCGAACGGTGCCCAAACAAGCTCAAGGTTGTATGTGCGTGGGTTATATGCATAACCCCGGACAAAATTAGGTGTGGCAACTACTTTATAGATTTATAAAGCTAATTCGTACCTAAAATATGTCCGTATCACCATTTATAACTCTAGAACTACTTGATGGATTGCTACAAAATTTGTTACCTATGGGGATAGATCGTTCTATATAAAGGGTATTTTTAACCGACTTCGAAAAAAGGAGGAGGTTCTCAATTCGTTTGTATGTTTTTGTATGTATGTTCCGCGATTACTCCGTCAAATGTGAACCGATTTCGATGATTCTTTTCTTAATCGAAAGGTGGTACCTCCGGATTGATCTAATTTTAATTTGTTTCAGTTCTGATGATATGATCCATGAGAAAATGAGGGAACTCCTCAAAATTTGTTTGCACGTGTATGATTTTGGCATCAATTTCAAAAACTACAGTGAGACTCACGTTCCATCGTACCCATGTTTGGAAACAGTAGCCGAAAAAAAAAAGAAAAAAAACCCGAATTCAAACTCCGACAGACTACAAAGACTGTGTCTAGTGAACCGACCCAAAGCTGATGACAATCCTCTAGTGAAATTGACACCGACTTTTAAGGCTGTCGGGGTTTGAAGTCGGTTTTTATTTTTAATTATTATTTTCATCTCAAGTAAATATATATTAAAATTAAAACACGTGAACACACTAATTATAGAGATCTTCTACTATCTGAAGTCCCGCCCGTCTAAAATTCAAAACGCTTCAATGTATTTAAGAGGGTTTATCCTGAAAGTTGGCAACATCGCATATAGCTGTCAAATGTTTCGCTGTTTTTATTAATTTCTCAATATTGCTGAATTAAAAAGGAAGATATCATTCTATGGTTGAATGACGCGTCTCGTTTCATATTTGTTGGTTAGGCATTCAAATGATAAGATTACATTAAAATGCATGGAAACTGCGATGGAAACTTTTCAAAAGATATTACTTCCATAGTAGAATAAAAACTTCGTGTTCCTATGATAACTGTAACAAGCCATACTTAATGTTTTATTCAACCATAGAGCGATAATTCATGATTTCATTCTGTAATATTCAGAAATTAATGAAAACAGCAAAATATATGACAGCTATTTGCGACGTTGCCAACTTTCGGAGTAAACCCTGTTAAATAAAAATAAAATAAAATAAATAAAAAATAAAATAAAATCATTTCTGTTAAATTCATTTAAACGTGACGTGTAAAAGTGCCCAGATGTGGCCTATTTGCTGAATAAATATTTTCATTTTCATTTTCATTTTCATAAAAAGCACCATCACCACTCTCAACACATGTGTGCGTGCTGAGACAGCCATCAACTATGCGTTGAGAGTGTTGGTGGTGCTTTTTAAGTTATAATAAATAAATTGAAGCGTTTTGAAATACGAAGGCGCGGGACTTTAGATAGTAGAAGATCCCAGCTTATAATAATATTAACACAGAAACCAAGCTGTACATAAATACTTATAGAACAATTTACCACCAAATTTTACCCCATGAAAACTACCAAGCCAATAGGTATTACACAACCCACACGTCCGAATAAGACAGCACCATTGAATTCAAATACGAAATCTTGACGCCAACTACCAGAACCAAAAAGACGTACCGCAAGGAGAGTCAACATCGACGTACGCCGTTTCGGGCAAGACTAGACGGTCAAACCGAAATGCGACGCGGTCGAGATCTGGAACGCCGCCAACGCCATCTCTTATCTAAAATTGAAACTTCGTGTAAAATGAGCCTGTTAGATATCTTAGATATAAACCTCTAGTAAAGGTTGAATATGAATGTAGAATTAGCTTTAGTCTCTTTTGAACTTCTGTTTCACGAGAAGAATGTGTCATATCATCTGCTCAACTGCTCAACATAGTTCTTTCAAACCTACCCGGTGTCCTTTTACCGTGTCTTTCGTTCTGCATTTTCAACTCTGAGCACTAAGATTTTTAGGCAAACGAGCGCACAGCCTATCTGATGGTAAGTGGTCACTGCGGCCCATGAACACCGAAATCTTATGATCCCCACTAGCTTTTCCCCGCAACTTCGTATGCGCAGAAATATTAAATATAAAATCCCGTTTTTTTCCCGTTCCCGTGGGAATTTCGCAAAATCCTTTCTTAGCGTATGCCTACGTCATAACATCTACCTGCATGCCAAATTTCAGCCCGATCCGTCCAGTGGTTTGGGCTGTGCGTTGATAGATCACTATGTCAGTCAGTCAGTCAGTCAGTCACCTTTGAGTTTTATATATATAGATAGATTAAGAAACCATGAGACCTCGAATGCGTTGGCCAGCTGAGGCCTAAGATAGGATGGTCATCTTTCCCCGCTAACCTGCCGCCAAATAGCAGTGCTCGCACTGTTGTGTTCCGGAAGGGGGTTAAGGCAGCTGCTGGTGAAATTTCTGGCACAGAGGCACTTAGATGAAACTCCATTTTGCCAGTCAATTTACCGGTTCTCTTACACCGCGTGCTCGCACTGCTTTTTGACGGCACGTAAGCGCGTAAGATGGTATTAGCCACCCGGCCGGATGCTTACTGACGGAACTATTGACAATTGACCGCCGTATTGATCTCAATCCATCACTAAGCCTTCAGAACTTACCCGCAAATGCACGACTGACGTCACTGCATTTTTAGCGCGCGCCGGCAGCGCTAGTTTGGTGGGCGCTTGCATTATTGAGTACCGCTGAGTGACGAGGCGCGACGGGAGCGTTGAGTAGGCAAGTTGACTCGCAGCTCCATTTTGCTCCGATTGGCGGCGAGTAATGGATTCACTCCAATCCAAACTTCTATCGCCGCGTTTTGCCATATAAATACCCCCCACCGCGTCTGTGTGTTTGTTTACGAACTCAAAAACCTATTGAATGGATCTTCATTTGTACGGTTTTCTCTAAAGAGTAAACAGAGCGGTTCAGTTGTTTCGTTCGATGCCGAGGCGGGTCGCTTACGGATTCATGGAATAAAAAACCGGCCAAGTGCGAGTCGGTCTCGCGCATTAAGGGTTCCGTACTATTAACTATAAAAACGTGTCTATTGTATGGCAGCCCCCTTAAATATTTATTTTATATTGTTTATTATTATTTGTTGTTATAGCGGCAACAGAAATACATCATCTGTGAACATTTCAACTGTTTACTATTACGGTTCATGAGATGCAGCCTGGTGACAGACAAAAAGGCCAAAAAAAACACGTTTGTTGTACGGGAGGCCCTTAAATAGTTATTCTTTTAATTTTTTTAGTATTTGTTGTTATATCGGCAACAGAGATACATCATCTGTGAAAGGTTCAACTGTCTACCTATCACGGTTCATGATATACAGCCTGGTGACAGACGGACAGACAGACGGACTACGGAGTCTTAGTAATAGGGTCCCGTTTCTACCCTTTGGGTACGAAACCCTAAAAATGTTCATCGGTAAAGAATGACACAAGAAATCAAGTCTGCGGGTGGTGGGTACCGCTCATCTGCCGCCAATCGAGCAGTGCTCTCACTGCTGTGTTCCGATGAAGTGGTAAGATATGAAGCTAGTAATCGGGCTGGCAAAGAATTCCAAATTTTATGATTTCTACCTTACCTACTTGTTACCTGTATCATTTTTGCCAAACAAATCCATGAAAAATAGACGCAATCAATGTTAGTAAAATTGCCCACATTGTGGACTGTTTGATTAATAAATAATTTGATTTTGATTTTATAACACAAGCATCCAGGAAACAAAACATAGCTGTGTTCACAGGGTATCGATCCTAAATTAATGGTAGGTGCACTTAACCTGTTGGCAGATTTGCTTGGTTGGGCTGAACCCTTGCTCTTTAAAATTCCATTTAAAGCTTGTTATTTTCTATTTTTTTGAGATTTTGAATCCTTCTAGTTCCATTATACACACTATATGACGGGTCGTCACGCGATAAACACTCGAAAAAGGCTATTATTTACCTGATTCCACCTATCGAGTTATTTTATGAACTAATCTTTTATTATAATCTTTTATTTTCAAATATCTATCGTACTCGAATTACTTTACCGCTAAAGGCAAGTCGTCTGAACGCTCCACCTCCCAGCTTATACTCTGAATCGCTAGTGCCTGAATAAGAGGCAGTTTTCTGTACAGCGCATTTATCACAGGTAATCCGTTACTTTGGTTTCATTATAAAAAATACTAGTCGTTTACCCGCGACTTCATCCCGCGTAAACTTTGAATTTGCGTACCCAATGTTATACATAATAGGTAGTTATAGAAGTATTGAAAAAATTGGTTTGACGCCGCGTCTAAAACCCGGTCCCGCGGATAAAAAGTATACTATGTTAAATATGCCCAGGGTCTCAAACTATCTCTATACCAAATTCCAACAAATCGTTCCAGTCGTTGTGACGTGAAGGAAGGACAAGCAAACAAACAAACACACTTTCACATTTATAATATTATAGTATGGACATACAACGTGTAACCTTTCAACCTAAAAACGGTTTGTTCAGAATCAAGATTAAGTATAATCGATTGCACTGTCTTTTAAGGCAGGTCTTTCTTAGGTACTTTTATTATTTCCCTTTTTTAATGCACGGTGTCTTAAAGGTCCAAAAGACAAATGCGCGTCATTCCAAACGTGATAAGAGTAGCTGACAGATATTAATAAACGAATGCAGAGTTCAAAATAATGTATTTATAAGTAAATCAAATAGAAATATGACACAGACATAACCCTCCTTCTGATGCAATCGGGTAAAAATTAAACACATGAGTATATTTTGCAATATTTAACAAAACTAAAAAAAAAAAACACCTAGGCTAGGCTAATTTAGAATAATAAACATCAGTTTGGCTATTTTCTTTCCGCCTTGCAAGTTTCCCATGTTCACTTCCTGTTTATAAACCTTCCTCAACAAAGCCTTAAGTTCTCGTGTCAAAGATTATCGCCGTAATGAAGGATGGACCTCATAAATAACGCCGCGCCATTGTTTCAAAATGACAATAGACCTACTCTCTAATAACTAAACATATTCTATGGTTAGACAATTTGGTATATTGTTTATTAAAATATTTTATGCAAGCACTAGGATGTGACCACGGTAAGGCCTAAGATTAGATATAATAGGTGAGCGCCCGTCTACTAATACATAGTATAAAACAAAGTCGCTTCCCTGGCTGTCTGTCCCTATGTATGCTTCATCATCATCATCATTATAGCCGAAAGACGTCCACTGCTGGACATAGGCCTCCCCCAAGACTCGCCACTCAGACCGGTCCTGTGCTACTTGCTTCCACCGGTTTCCCGCGACCTTCATGAGGTCGTCGCTCCATCTTGTTGGAGGCCTACTGACAGCTCGTCTCCCGGTTCGCGGGCACCACTCGAGAACTTTCCGGCCCCATCGGCCATCAGTCCTGCGAGCAATGTGCCCCGCCCACTGCCACTTAAGGCTCGCAAGTCTTCGGGCTATGTCGGTGACCCTAGTTCTACTGCGGATATCCTCATTTCTGATTCTATCACGCAGAGAAACCCCGAGCATAGCCCTCTCCATTGCCCTCTGAGTGACTTTGAGCCTTCTTATGAGGCCCATCGTAAGCGCCCACGTCTCGGAACCATAAGTCATCACTGGCAACACACACTGGTCGAAGACTTTCGACTTGAGACACTGCGGTAATTTGGACGAAAAGACACTGCGAAGCTTCCCGAACGCTGCCCAGCCGAGTCGGATTCGATGATTGACCTCTTTCTCGAAGTTGGAGCTACCTAACTGGACTGTTTGTCCCAGGTATACATAATGGTCAACAACTTCGAGCGCAGAGCCTCCGATTATTACGGGAGTTGGCACAACATGGACATTAGACACTATGTGACCAATGCTTAGATCTTTAAAACGACGCAACGAAATTTGATGGTGGTGGAATTTAATTAGAAAAAGTGGTTCTTTACGAAGGTTTAAGTAAGTATAAGCCGTGGTGGCCTTGTGGTTCGACCTACCGCCTCTCATGCTGAGGGTCGGGGGTTCGATTCCGGCTCGCACCTCTAAGTTTACTTGTCTTATGTGCGAAATTCAATTTGAATTTACCACTGAGCTTTTCGGTGAAGGAAAACATCGTGAGGAAACCTGCACGCACCTGCGAAGTAATTCAAAGATGTGTGTGAAGTCCCCAATCCGCACTGGGCCCGCGTGGGGACTATAGCCCAAACCCTCTCGTGATGAGAGGAGGCCTGTGCCCAGCAGTGGGCCGTAAATAGGCTGTAGTAGTAGTAGTAGTAGTAAGTAAGTATATAATTTGTTAAGTATAGTTTTCTGTAAATAAGATGAAATATGACGACGATAGTTCAAGATGGCGGAGAATATTCAAGTCAGGTAGTAGTCAGTACATTGCTGGTTTCGAGAAAGTCTATCACTGACTTAAGAGGGTTTACTCCCAAAGCTGGCAACGTCGAAAATAGCTGTCAAATATTTCGTTGTTTTCATTAATTTATGAATATTACTGAATGAAAATATAAATTGTCGCTCTATGGTTGAATAAAACATTAAGCATGGATTGCAACAACTGTCCTGGGAACATGAAATTTTTAAGATTATGGAAGTACTATCTTTTGAAAACTTTCCGTCGCATTTTCCATGCATTTTAATGTAATCTTATCATTTGAATGCCTAACCAACAAATATAAAACGAGACGCGTCATTCAACCATAGAATGATAACTTTTTTTAAATTCAGTAATATTGAGAAATTAATGAAAACAGCGAAACATTTGACAGCTATATGCAACGTTGCCTATTTTCGGATTAAACCCTCTTAATCGAAATTTATCCCGGAAAAACGCTATAACCGAATTCCACGCGGACGAAGTCGCCGGCAGAAGCTAGTCTTATAGAAAATTGTTTTGTCATCAAAATCTATGCGGTGTGAATGAGAATTTATGGATTGGTAACTGGTTAATTCGTCAAAAAGCGGATCAGTAGGTCTATTTTTCCTTAGGCTCCTACGAATCACAGCTAATTAAAAGGAAATTCTTCATTATTCTCTACCAGAAGAACTCGGAATAAGTATTTAAGTAATACCAAAATGATACCTATTTAAATTACACGTAGAGTCTAAGATATCTTAAAATATTCGCAGACTACTACAGATACCAAACTGCAATAAAATGTAACCACAGCCAAGTCGTAAGATTAAAACCAGCGCCATCTATGATCCAATTTGGCAACTCGTCTTACGTTTAATAGTGTAGAGAAAAAACCAAAAGAGTACCCAATAGGGTGACCACGTTCGTCAATTTTCATTATTAAAGTCTAAATTGGCACCCACTACTGCAGCAGCCCATATTGTCTGCTGACCACAGACTTTTATCTCACGTACTTTTATACGAAAGGATAACAGTAATTGTTAATAAGTTAACACATAAATGAGGTACTACACTCCCATCAAGGATTTTTGATAGTTCATTTTGTTATTTATATGCAAATTTTTAGTAGTTACACTTGATTTTGATCGACTCACTACGATCTCACTTGGTACAAAGTGACAATGCAACTAAAGGGGATGATAATGACTACCAGATACGTAGTACCGTCTTTCTTCTTTCTTGCCGCCTAATAGCAGTGCTCGCACTGTTGTGTTCCGGCAGGAGTTTAAGGCAGCCGGTGAAATTTCTGGCACAGAGGCATTCCATCTTAGGCCTCACGGTAGGCAACGCATTCGAGATCTTTTGGTTACTTAATGGGGGATTAAAGGAATTCGGTGTCCATGGGCCGTAGTGACCACTTACCATCACAGGTAGGCTGTGCGCTTGTTTGCCTATACCTACCACCGACATAAAAAAAACTTTTAAAAACATCCAATTTAATAAAAATATCCAAGTTAATAACGCTCAGTAAATTGAGATTTTCACTCTTTTATGCTTAACTCATGGTGAAACAAGCGTTATCGCTTTGTGCGTATTGAAAAAAATATATACAAACGTAACGATGGAATCCATACCGCGCCTTGTCCCAAAATGATGATTTATGGGGACGATGGGATTCAAAATCATGTAGTTTCTTATTTATTTTTCAGTTATTCACACTCGTATGCCACCCTAGTCAGTATTTGAAGTCATATTTGTTAGTGCGCCAAGTTCCCGGCCACTGGCAAGCAGCCTATCAGATGGGGTCCATTGTAAACTGTGATAACCCAGTTTTGCCAGAAAATGTTGTGGCTATGACGTGAGCAGTTAAACCCGCCCTTTGTACTCAACGTCATTCTATTCATTCGTTTAATGTAATGCGAAATTTATTTTAAACGCAAATATTGCAGAATTATTAAATTCGGTTATAGCGTTCCTGACGGATCTATGTGCTTTTCCGGGATAAAACTAGCCTTTAGCTATATGTTGTCCCGGGTTGTGATCTATCCTCATGCCAAGTTTTGTGACAATCCGACTAGTAGAGATCTTCTACTATCTAAAGGCCCGCGCCTTCACATTTGAAACCGCTTGTTTTTTTTTATTATTATTTAAAAAGCACCACCAACACTCTTAACGCATAGTTGATGGCTGTCTCAGTACGCACACATGTGTTGAGAGTGTTGGTGGTGCTTTTTAAATATTTATGATCCCTAGTTGTCAGATCACTAAAAAAAAGGTGTATGCAGATAGAACAGAAAATTTCAACAGAATATTATTCCTTGGCTACTCATTTTTGCCGACAGTAGGTACCTATTGATTACAGCCGCCTCGGGGCAGAGATAAAAACTTACACTAGGTAGTAATTTGAGCAAGTATTCGCGTGATAAGGTGGATAAAAGTTGGCCTATTATTTCTCGCACTATCTCGCTCCCGCGGGCGATCGGAACGGTAGCCGCGATACCGATCTTTGTATGAATTATGTATTTAGTTGGAAAAACGTCCAGTGATTTATCTAATGCGGATTGGCTTTGTCAGGGCGTAACATGAGTGATTAACAAATGACTTATTACTACTACTACAGCCTATTTGCGTCCCACTGCTGGGCACAGGCCTCCTCTCATCACTAGAGGGTTTGGGCTATAGTCCCCACGCGGGCCCAGTGCGGATTGGGGACTTTACACAAATTTTTGAATTACTTCGCAGATGCATGCAGGTTTCCTCACGATGTTTTCCTTCGCCGAAAAACTCTGTGGTATCCACGTTTGGACAATGCAGCCGAAAAAAAACCGGCTTAAATCAAACTCCGACAGACGAACTTGACATCGAATTTACAGGCTGTCGGAGTTTGATTGAAGTCGGTTTTTTTTTAACCCTGAGCTCTATGTGTCCTGCTAAGCGGTCTTTAGGAAACCCTCATTGCCATTGAATTTCGAACGGCGTAAACATTTAAACAATTAAACATCATAACATCATAGGATTAATTTTCAAAAGTGGTTCTGCCCGAAACGCGATCCGACATTTATATACAGATTTACTTGCACAACACATCCGAGGTTAAACTAACATTACCAACTCTATTACTTACCTATTAACTATATTATTATTATGTAAGTAGGAAGGTGCTAAATCTATTATTTCCACGTATCTCTCTACTCGCTTAACTTAACCCCTTTGCGGCAAAATAGCTAGAGTGCGAGTTCTAATGTCGGTGCGGTGCATGCACCAATCAAAGTTTGGCAAAGCGACGCTCGGCCGACCGACTCGCGGCTGGACGCCCGCGATGCCTACGGCTATTTCTCTTGGACTCAAAGGAGAGACAGAAGAGAAACATGGAACTCTGTCTTGAAACATTTTAAACCTTTAAGTGCTTGACATTTATACAACGTCTATTATGTACGAGCAAGCAACGTACATTCGGAAGAATCAGCAGTTTACGCGCGACCTCGTTTCCTTAGTCTTATCTTATCTATCCTATTAGATCCCACTACTGGGCAAAGTCCTCCCCTCCTTTCTTCCACTCCTCTCTGTTCTTTGCCAGTTCTAGCCAATCTGATGTAAACTTGTCTAGGTCGTCGCGCCATCTCCGTCTACCTCTGCAACGATGTCCGTCCCGACACGGTGGCTACTTTGGCCCATCTGTCATCGTGCATGCGGCAGACGTGTCTAGCCCAGTTCCACTTTAGTTTGGCAGTCTGTAACCCCAACATCTGAGTCTTGGAGCGCAGTTCTGAGTTCCGTATCCTATCAGTTCTTTAGACGCCTAAGATAATGCGTTCCATTGCTCTCTGGCAAACCTTGAGCTTGGACTTTTGTGCCTCAGTTAAAATAACCTTATTTCTAATAATTTTATTAATTGTCAAATCAGTTCGCGATGAGCCATCAAAAGCGCCGCGCGTACCCATTCAATCAGTCATTTCATTAGTAATTAATTTGTGTTAAAATAAAGTTAATTATTCAATGATTATCAGTTTATCAATTTCATTGCTTCGGTCAACCCGAACAGTCTAAAAAGTGACGATTATTGGGTAGATAAAAGAGGTGAGTGAGTGAGTGAGTAAGTGAGTTTGGGAAGAGATGTAATAAAGGTGTAATAGTACATTACAGACCTAGGGAGAGGACCAGGCGGTGAATTAATTAATTAATTAATTTATTTATTTATTTATTCGGAGATAAAACAGAAACACGCATTTGTGCATAGTAATAAAATAGTTAAATAATATGATTTAGGTACAGCAGTTTCCTTGAACATTCGCACCCCCAGTACAACACTGTATTATGTCAAAAAATCTCGAAATTTACTTGAAAATTTATATAGTTGAATCGACAAAAATTTGCCGAGCATACCACGAAGACCGGCGTATTTATATTTATTTTGACTTAGTACAGTGTTGTACTGGGGGTGCGAATCTCACTGAGAACACAAATCAAAATTAACTAATAACATCATAACATGCGATAGCGTTTAATGTTCCAGATCGCAGGTGCTTGTGGCCCGAATAGAAGGTACGAAAACAAGTACCGAATTAGGTCCAACCACAAAACATTTATATACCTTATATGAGTATGGTAAGGCTTTATTATTGCTAGTAATAAAATGATATTGATACAGTTTTGTTTGCTGACGCTGCCACCGCCCGTGGTCCGTCGCGTTCTGAAACTTATTAATTGCTCCAAAGCGCTTTCGTTGCTGACGCTACATCCCTAGGCTACTTTCATTAGGATAACTAGGTAAATAGACACACCGTTTTGCATCCTAATTTTTGATGTTATTACTGTGACAAGAAACTGGGGGATCGTCAGATGGTAGTGCGAGGTACTCCTTGAAGTTACACTCGAAGTTAACTCTACATTACCTAAGTGGACGGCATATAACATGAAACTGATTGCAGAGTGGTGAATTTAGAAGTTTAATGTTTTTGTCATTTCTAAGCTGCATAAATTTCTAAATTTACAGGCAGTTATTATACAAATACAGACTAAGTAATCATAAACAAACTCTCATTGTGTCAGTAGGCGGGCTTAGGTATTGTTTGAATAAAATCAGTTAAGTCATTTAAAAAATATCGGACATTTTTTATATTTTACTTTTCTACATTTCTACGAAACGTTTTCTTTCTATTTTCATTTTATTTTTTCGTTGGTTGGACCTACTCGGCCAGTACATGAAGATGGACCCTATATAGAGTTTGATCAAGCTTTACGTGTGTGTGTGTTGCCAGTGATGACTTATGGTTCCGAGACGTGGGCGCTTACGATGGGCCTCATAAGAAGGCTCAAAGTCACTCAGAGGGCAATGGAGAGGGCTATGCTCGGGGTTTCTCTGCGTGATAGAATCAGAAATGAGGATATCCGCAGTAGAACTAGGGTCACCGACATAGCCCGAAGAATTGCGAGCCTTAAGTGGCAGTGGGCGGGGCACATTGCTCGCAGGACTGATGGCCGATGGGGCCGGAAAGTTCTCGAGTGGCGCCCGCGAACCGGGAGACGAGCTGTCGGTAGGCCTCCAACAAGATGGAGCGACGACCTCGTGAAGGTCGCGGGAAACCGGTGGAAGCAAGTAGCACAGGACCGGTCTGAGTGGTGAGCCTTGGGGGAGGCCTATGTCCAGCAGTGGACGTCTTTCGGCTGAAATGATGATGATGATGAAGCTTTACGTGAACACCGCGGCGCTCTTCACTCGTCGTCTGTCTCGCTCTAATGCCCGAACGGTGTTTGCGGACGGGCGGCAGCATTATTAATTGCGTTCCGAGAACGCATCCTAACTCCGACCCTTGATAGTCGCGCGGGGTACCGGGCGCAAAACAAAGTTCGCCAAATGGAAATACTATTATAATACATTTAAACTCACGCCTGTTTCCCGTTGGGGTATCCGAGAGCACAGAACGCAACCTGCTTCTATCCAAGCATTTCTCCCTTTCTTCCTCCACTTTCATCCCTCTCTTCTGGCAAGGTCGTCGATTTCACCACCGCCACCATTACAGACTATTTGCGGTTATAGTACATGACAGACCTAGGGTGGTGAATTCGTAAATGTCCCAGATCGCAGGTTTCTGTGGCCCGGACAGAAGCCTACGCGGAGAGAAAATCTCACTTCTTGGCCAAGGCCAGACGTAAAACTTTTGACAAACCACGGGCGGTAATTCGTAAAGCCCCATATCGCATATTTATGGCCTTCACCTTCGGTTCGGGCCACAGAAACCTGCGATCTGGGACATTAACGAATTCACCGCCTTAGGTCTGTAATGTACTATTTCATCACGAGAGGGTTTGGGCCACGCGGGCCTAATGCAGTTTGCGGACTTCACCCACATCATTGAATTGCTTCGGATTCGGTTTCGAGTTCTTTTAATTTGGCTGCTCTTCAGCGTTTCACCAATTTGGTCGACGTACGCGCGTTTAGGGCAACCTCGACCGCTTTGCCTACACCATCACCAACAGCAGCATTTTTACGTCCAACTGCTGAGCACGGCAGGCACTCTCATCGCGAGAGGGTTTAGTAACTCTAAACGCGATTTTCACACAGCCTTAAATTACTTCGCATATGAGTGCAGGTTTCCTCACGATGTTTTCCTTCACCGAAAAGCTCAGTGGTAAATTAAAACTAAATTTCGCACATAAGTCCACTGAGAGGTGCGAGCCGGATTCGAATCACCGACCCCCTGCATCCGATGCCGAGGTCGAATCAATAGCCCACCACGGCTTTGTTTGTTGTTTGGAAAGTGTTTACCTACTTGAAAAGCACCACCAACACTCTCAACGCATTTTTGACGACTGTCTCTGCACGCACACATGCACATAGTGCTTTTAAAATGATTTCCAAATAAGTAAATTGAAGTGTTTTTAACTGTGGAGGGGCGGGACTTCTTTACACACACACACACACACACACACACACACACATACATACACATATACACACACACGCACGATCATGAATTCATTCATTCATTCGCACCATCGTTTTCAACCATATGTAAGTAATTTGTAATTCTTAATCAACACGTAAGTAAGTTAAGTGTTAACAAGACTTTTAGTTATATTTAAGAGTAACTACTTCACCTACATGTACTATCTAGGGAGACCTGTTATTGGCTCAACATCTGTATCTTTACTTTAATACTTCTGTTTTATGATATAGCTGTTGGTCTTCTAATAAATAAATCGCGCAAAGACTGGCTATTGCCACACAGCGAGGGAATGCGACCCTTCCGAAAGGCCCTAATTTAGGTTTTTAGGTTATTTTTTAGCTTTAATTTTTCTTATTTCTGTAAATTTAAATGCTATTTGTAGTTTATTTTTAATAGTTTAACTTGTTCTTTTCTGAATAAACAAATTCCATTAGGTAAATAAAAAAACTTAACTTCTAAATACTGACAAACTTTTAGAGCTGTTGTTATTAGAAATGTGTACACGAGTTTTCACTTTTATCGCTTAAAATGATGAAGGAAACTATCTTTGCTATCCGTCCTTCAGAAGTAGCTGGTACCTACCCAACCCTTGCTTTGCAATTGCGAGCCGGTTCTGCCCATAAATACATTATTACTTGTAACAGTTGTAACGATCGTATAACTTCAATATCGATCAGTCGACGTATCAAGAGATATTTCATTAATTCAAGGGTAGACGATTATTATTTAACGCATTATGTTTGATTGAATGTTCCTTTTGCCAAAGGCATTTAAAATTAACTGGGTGAACTAACTTTAGAAGAGCCGTGGTAGCCTAATGGTTTGACCTACCGCCTCTCATGCAGAGGATCGGGGGTCCGAACCCGGTTCTGAAATTATTTAAGTGCGAGAGTCACAGTAAAAGTCAGAGTTATTTATTGCAAGACACACAGTATGACAAAGGTTGTTACATATTTTACAGAATGTGCTTATGTTCTACCAAGTGAAGGCATGCAATATCTTATATTGGTGAGATTGATATAGTCTCAAATAAATTACCCTTTTTACAAATATTTTACCATATCAAATATATTAAATACAATTACTAATAGTACCTATTGAATTAAATAATATATGTAATAAGCATTACGTTATCCTGAATAGAGTAATAATATTCGTCCAAAAGCCATTTTGTTATAATTTTACTAAAATGTTTCGAAGGGCAAGGCTCTCCTGGATATGTGTGGGTAAGGAGTTGTATATCTGACTGAACAGCCATTTAAAAAGAATTTCTGTTATAAAAAACCGGCCAAGTGCGTGTCGGGCCACGCGCAAATTATAGAGTTCCGAAGTTGAGGATGCCCACAGGATGCCCGACGCCCCTGCCGCTCGAGAAAAATCATCATTATAAGTTGGTCGACTATTACTCGTAAGTTTGTACAGCCTACTTAGCTCTGATAGTTTTCCTTTCAACTACGTTATATATGCCACAACCGTGTTTTTTTTCAGCCATCCAAATAACACCATTTAGCTGGCATTACACGTGACTCTAACAAAAAATAGCACTTTAAAGCTTAATATTTCACAAACGCATCACTTAATCAAAAAATGGTTTTAACAAACCCACAATATTTTTTTAAGACCTATTCAACAATATGCCGCACCATGGGGTACGCAAGAAAAAAAAATTACATCCCCACTTTACGAGTAGGGGAGGTACCCTATAAAAAAATATATTTCAAAATTTTATTGTACCACTTTGTCAGCGTAACTAATATGCATATTCATGCCAAATTACAGCTCTCTAGACCTAAGCATCTCCGAGCAATAGTGCGGACAGACGGACGGACATGGCGAAACTATAAGGGTTCCTTGTGGACTTCGGAACCCTAAAAATTGATTTTGTCAACGGGAGATGTAATGTAAGTATGTCTATATCGAGTTTATCTCGTAAACACATCAGCATGAGTTCTGAAGTAATGTGGATGATCTTGAACGAATAACTTAAATTTGAATTTACCACTGAGCTTTATGGTGAAGGAAAACATCGTGAGGAAACCTGCACGCATCTGCGAAGTAATTCAACGATGTGTGTGAAGTCCGCAATCCGTACTGGGCCCGCGTGGGGACTATAGCCCAAACCCTCGTCATGAGAGGAGGCCTGTTCCCAGCAGCGGGACGTAAATTAGGCTGTTGTGGGTGGAAATAACTTTAGAATCTGTGTCGTCTTTTTGTTTGGTATCTAAGGTTTCCCAATTTTAGGAAAGAGATTTCCAGAAATGTGGCTGCAGGGTTTGATTAACCTTGGTCTTCACCACCACCGATACATACCCTTTTAAAACCTTTTTGTTTCACATATTGCACTCCAGGGTCCCAAGATACAGGCCCAGCCTAGTTTGGGGTCCGCCAGATATTTTTATTCCTGTTCGTACACTTGTGTTTTAAGCAAACAAATAAATATTTGATTTGATTTGAAAATTCAGGGGTACAAGGGGACAAGCTTTGACCCTGGCTAGTTCCCACGTGGGCACAGTATGGACAGGGAACCTCCCACACATCTTTGAATGAATTCCAGATGCGGGCAGATTTCACCGCGATTATTAATTCAAATTTAATTGGCACAGAACCGGTCTGAGTGGCGTGCCTTGGGGGAGGCCTATGTCCAGCTGAGCAGTGGACGTCTATCAGCTGAAATGATGATGATGATGAAGGACACAGAAGAGGTGCGAGACAGGTTTGAATTGAACCCCGTTTGAGACGGTAGGTCAAATCATTTTCCTAGTACCTACGGCTTTACATGATGCCTCTTACGTACTTTAGGTACTCATAATCCTTATCACGCTGACCCCATTAATGTAGGTAACAAGTAAACCCAATACCATTCGGCCTGAAATCAATGCAGCCATAGATGCAATGTCATACGGCGCAGTAGGTCAGCCTATTAATAATCCGCTACTACATTTGACGCATCAGAATTCAATCCGGGCAGTAAATGAGCCCCCCGACCATCGTTACTAGAGCTGTAATATGAAAACTGGGCGCCCGAGGGTGGTAATAGTCGGCGAGCGTTAGAGGCAGGTGAAAACTGGACAATTCGATATTCAATTTGCCGTTAATCGGACAAGTTAGTCTAATTCCGTAATTAATAAGGTTCACTACTAACGGTCGATAACTCGGTGAATAGAGATCACGCACTGAAAATTTACTTCAAAGTTATGGAATTCATATTATTTAAGCATGAAAACAAACAGAGTAACTAAATGCAAAGACTTTAACAGAACACTCACGAAATTTCTTGAACGTCACTGTTTTTATAATGTGAATGAATTTGTAAATCTTGAAAACAAGCAATAAGCAATAAATATTATGCGTTTTGTTAATTTGTACAATAATTAAATTGCTTTGTAGTATATTGATATAACGTTATATTAAATTTAATTTTCGATAGAACAATGTACATAAGTAAACGAAATGTCACCTTGTATTCAACATGTTCAAGCAAATAAATTCTTTTTCTTCAAATAAAAGCATACCTTTTGCATATTATTACAATCTGACATGATGAGCGAGAGACTTTGTGGTTGGTACTTTTCCTTAATAGTAAAATTATTAGCATACATTACATTTCAAACAATGACTAACTAAATCGTCAGGTTAAAGAGTTAGTGCTCACAGCTGACTCACTACTTAATGATTGATTTTAAGTAAACAATGGCGTTTTACGGGGTTTCCCGTCATCACAAATATCTTTAATCTTAGGTAAATCATTTTCTTTCATTTGTTTTCCCTTCACAACAGTGTTTCACTATAAACCTAATAACAATCCAATACGCAATTTTGAAATACGAAATTTTCATTTGTAGTCTTTTTGAATTTATACAATTTTACCTTTATTATTTTATTTGAATTTACCACTGTTCTTTTCGGTGAAGGAAAACATCGTGAGGAAACCTGCACGCATCTGCGAAGTAATTCAAAAAGGTGTGTGAAGTCCCCAATCCGCACTGGGCCCGCGTGGGGACTATAGCCCAAACCCTCTCGTGATGAGAGGAGGCCTGTGCCCAGCAGTAGGACGCAAATAGGCTGTAGTAGTAAGTAGTAGTACAATTTTACCTTAGGTACCTTATAATTTTCTATTCTATGCCATGTCATCTTTTTCTGTTTCTTCGTAATCTTACAGTAAATGCATGTCCCTGAATAAAATATATTTTTCATAAAATACTACTCCAAGTAAAAAAGTGAATTTTTGATCACGATGCAAAAAAGTCAAAATATTTTTTTCCTTTCTAACATCTTATACGTAGGTAGATTACATTCTACTTAAATGACTTTTGTAGGGTAACTTATTTTTTTCTGTCCACTTCAGATGACATTCATACAGACGCCATACGTCACATGCTTAAAATTCAAGTAAATCTATGGGCAATAAAACGCGTGCACACGTAAGGTAAGATGCATGCTCATACATATTGCATGACCCGGAAATACTCCTTCTTGGGGCGAGTGTACACGGCACGGTATGACCGGATTGGGTATGATTTCATTAAAACCACGACGCCTTTTGTGAAAAAAAAATATAAGAAGAAGAGAGGGATGAATTTGGAGTAAGCGCTTGGATCTCTGCCTACCCAGCGGAAACAGGTGTGAGTTTATATTATGTGTAACATAGAGAATACGGATATAAAATTTCTAAAATTGAAAATGTCTAATACGTGTGTGAAGTTTCTAATCCACATTGGGCCCGCTTGGGAACTTTTGCCCAAACACTGTCGCGATGAGAGAAGATTGTGCCCATAATTGTGACGTATGTAGGCTGTTATTGCGGTGGCGCATTTCTTTCATTTATTGTTAGGTCATAAATCATAACATGAGTTTTTGACTTTAATCAAGTAATGAACAAATCTTTAATACTCTTAAATATAATCTACTACTACTTCTACTACTACTAAAGCCTATTTGCGTCCCACTGCTGGGCACAGGCCTCCCCTCATCATGAGAGGGTTTGAGCTATAGTCCCCACGCGGGCCCAGTGCGGATTGGGGGTTCACACACATCTTTGAATTACTTCTCAGATGCGTGCAGGTTTCCTCACAATGTTTTCCTTCACCGAAAAGCTCATGGTAAATTCAAATTTAATTTCGCACGTAAGTAAACTTAGAGGTGCGAGCTGGAATCGAACCTCCGACCCTCGGCATGAGAGGCGGTAGGTCAAACCAGTAGGCCACCACGGCTTCACCAAATATAATCTAAATAACTAGATTAACCGGTGAAAACCCGGATAAGCCGGTTGAATAATCTTTTAAGAGCACATGTTAAGTGTTTAGTCCATATGTTAATTAACTTTGTGATTTTTATTTTAATAACCCGGTTGAACCGAGGATGCGCCAGTGTACACCGACCTTTGTGTCACGACGCACAATAAACGCATCCGGTCATATTTCGACCGGCATTAAGAGTTATTGCCGCATTTTTATTCATGGGACAATTTTGGAAATCCTCGGACTTGGCTTAAGGGTTACTTGCACCCTTTTGAGGTCGATGACCGGCCAGGCATGTGGTTAGGATCGTTATACATCTACACATATACATATTTTCCTATTAGGCAGTATTTATCTTATCTTTACTAATAATAAGTCCGTAGAAGTCACGTGACCGTATGTATATATAAATTTTTGTGTGTGTGTCCGGGTTTAGCGTGACAACTACTGGTCGGACTGTCACAAAATTTCGTGAGAAGATAGGTTATAACGAAAATTTATAGAATGAACTGAAAATGAAAATGAAAATATTTATTCAGCAAATAGGCCACATCTGGGCACTTTTACACGTCACTTTTAAATAAATTTAACAGAAATGAATTTACCAGCGCTTTGTAGACCCATTGCTTGAGAAGAAGCGCCACAACAAACTCAGCAGAAGGCCTTTTATCAAAATTAGAGTAGAGTCAAAATATAGGCTATAACAAATTCTATAACCAAATTTCACGCGGACGAAGTCGCGGGTAGGAGCTAGTATAGCTAAGTACTAATATTCAATTCCACATATGTAATATAGATACGAGTACATGTGGATATACATGCTGAGGTACCTATGTCATTTACTCAATAAGTACTCGAAACCTAATTGCATCCACAAAACATGGTGTGGTAAATAGGTTGATGGTAATTAACATTGTTATCATCGTGGAGCCTGATGGCCACAAAGACTTAAAAACTTTACTATCAATCAACTAAAGTAAACTAGGTACCTATACATGGTGGGTCAGAAAATATGGCAAATAATTAACCCACAGTATCGGCTATCGATTCTAAGTATATTGTATAGGTCTTTAAATTTTTTTGAGTTGGTAAAAAAAAATATTTTGTATAGGATTCAGGCGTCGCTCACACAACCAATCTCATATACAATTTATTTTTTTTACCAACTCGAAAAAAATTAAAGACTTATACAATATACTTAGAATCGATAGCCGATACGGTGGGTTAATTATTTGCCATATTTTCTGACCCACCGTGTATATACCTATAAGAACGATAACACATCACGATAAAATTGCGTGTAAAATTACGGACAAAAAACGTTTCGTGTAACCCAACTCCCTTGATGTCATATAGTATATTTTGATGCAAGTGCGAAAAGTTTGGCATTTTGTCACGAGTCCCTTCCCTAGTTAGGTTGCCGCGAGCGAAAGCGAGCGTTAACACTATGGACGAGTGAAAATGACAATTTCGCACGTGTATCAAACGACTTTTTTATAAATTTGCGAAAAAAAAGAATAAAGAAAAAAACGAACAGGATGAAGCTCAAAAAACTTTACGCACTAGTTCGTAAAAAACAAAAAAACGCTCGTTCGGAAATGACAAACTTTTGGCACGTTAAACAGGTATCGAAATGTTTACTTTTTGAGCACTTGTATTAAAAAAACTGTTTTTTATTGCCACCTATGACTATTTATTTCCAGAAAAACTGTACAGTCTTTAATCTGTATACTAAGCTCATCGATCTTCTGCAATTATTGCTGCTAGCTGGACTAATTGGGCCCATCCCTCACTGGGCAGGCATCTATCATTGGCAGAAGCTATTTGGTCAAGCGCCTGCAATTTCCCGACTGATCTCCGAGATGTTTTTATTTAGGGGTGAATGACCGATAAATACTTAAAGTTTGAGGTCGTTAATGAATATTATACACATTTTTACAATTTCGGTTTATAAAGCACCAGTGCTTTATATACCGAATTTGTATATGTTATGGTAATGACCCGCTTGTGTGCACAGTTGTATCGTAGTCTAAGACTTGCGGTTGAAATGAGAAAGTGGTTTTCTGACACATTTTAAATCATCATTATCATTTTGAGCCGTTATCAGATCTTTTCATCATTCATCATCGTCATCATTTCTGCTGAAAGACCTCCAATGCTAGGCATGGGCACAGAATATTTAATAGTACCTACTACATACAGAATGGCCACGGAATCACCCGCCTGAATCTCCGGCCTGTGACATGGGCCTCACCCAAGGCGCGCCACACAGACTAGTCCGTCACTCAGCCATCGGATTCTCGCAAGCACTGGCACCATTAGGTTAGGTGGTAAGATGGTGTTAGTTAGCCATCCGTTACTACATCCGTACGGCAGTTCCTACCACAAGGACGATTAAATAGGATTCTGATTCACCTGACACTAAAAGTAATAATAAAGCGTAACTGAGGTACATACAGTACAGACAAGACATTGTCCTGTAGTGACTCATTCCCGACAATTGACGTGTTTAGATTTTAAACTAAAGAACACTGTTATATGGTGAGTCAACGGTTAGTGGAATAATGGAAAGTCTATGCTTATTTACACATGTGATCTCATTGAGGAATATATTGGCAAAGTTTGACTTTGAATTTAAATGCATGTTTTAAGTCGTAACCTCGCCATATAACAGTTACTTACGTCATAAAGTAATGTGTTTAACTTTAATTTCGTAAAGTTTACAATCTATGCTTCCGCTGGCGACTGCCTGAAATGTTTCAGTAGATACCTTTTTTTCTACTTAAGATTTTTAAAATATGTAACCACCCTCAATTTCTTTTAGTTTTTTATGGCTAGTTCTAAAACTATCAATTAATATTCACCTTTATTATTCCATCCTTTTTGGTCAGAAAAGCCCTGGCAGTTAAAAAAACCATTTGTAAATGAAACAGAATGCAGCGCCCGCGTTTCGATATTCGAATTTAATTGACATCGCAAATTGACTGGGTACGGTCGACAGAGCTCATTTGAGAAAAAATAAAAATAAAAACCGGCCAAGTGCGTGTCGGGCCACGCGCAAATTATAGGGTTCCGAAGTTGACGATGCCCACAGTACCTTTCTAAGACTTATTAGCATCTAGCTAGCCTGTGGTATGACGTGCCCGCCCCACGCCCCTGCCGCTCGAGAAAAATCATCATTATAAGTTGGTCGACTATTACTCGTAAGTTTGTACAGCCTACTTAGCTCTGATAGTTTTCCTTTCAACTACGTTATATATGCCACAACCGTGATTTTTTTCAGCCATCCAAATACCACCATTTAGCTGGCAGGGGGGGGGGACACGTGACTCTAACAAAAAACAGCACTTTAAAGCTTAATATTTCACAAACGCATCACTTAATCAAAAAATGGTTTTAACAAACCCACAATATTTTTTCAAGACCTATTCAACGATATGCCGCACCATGGGGTATGCAAGAAAAAAAAATTACATCCCCACTTTACGAGTAGGGGAGGTACCCTATAAAAAAATATATTTCAAAATTTTATTGTACCACTTTGTCAGCATAACTAATATGCATATTCATGCCAAATTACAGCTCTCTAGACCTAAGCATCTCCGAGCAATAGTGCGGACAGACGGACGGACATGGCGAAACTATAAGGGTTCCTTATGGACTTCGGAACCCTAAAAACCACCTTTAAACGGCGTTGTCAATCACACACACACTACATGATTCAAATAATAATTTAGTACAGGATTCAGGTTTCGCTCACACCATCAATCCCACGTGTTTTTTTTTCATTTAAAATTTCATTTTTCCAAACATTCCAATAGTCCTTCTATTGGAATGTTTCCATAAGTGGCTCTGTAGTCTTCGAAATTGACGCCAAAATCACCTACGTGCTAGGAAATTTCGAGGTGTTCCCTCATTTTCTCATGGATCCCATCATCAGAACTGAACCAAATTAATAGGTAGGTTTGGGACCAACTTGGAAGTAGGGGCCTAAAAGGGGGGTAGGGGAATTCTCGGTGAACATAGGTACAAAAAGTAGATTCTGACGAAATGAGAACTGCCTACCTATACACGCTGTTTTAAACCTTTCTTCTTTCTTTCTTCAAGTCGACTACAAAACTTTGCCTACTATAAAAATTGATGAAGATAATAAAAAATACCAACTCTGTAACTAAGTAGAAACCTACCTCCAAACGCGTCATAAAACTTCCGCTATACAAAAACACGTGGAGTCAATTCAATCATTCGTTAGCAAGACCCGCTCCAATACTCGTTTAGCAGAGATTTACGCAACAGATAGATCTTTCTGGAACCCTTTTCCAACGTTTTATGTCCCTAATTCTATCAGCTCAGAGGAAAACGAGCGCATCGCACACCAACATGCGAGCCTTAAAGACTTTTTCGAATCCAATTCCAATCGTAAACTGAACTGATCGCGATTTCATGGATGCAGATGCATTTCTTTCATTAAGTGTTTATACGACTTTATTTTCAAGACCGTAAAGCTCAAATTTATGCGCGATGACGCGATGGTAGTGAAACAAAATGTAAGTCTGCGACAGTTTTTTCCTAATAATGGTAGAGTAGTTAGTTTTAAATTCGAATGGGAACCATTCGTTTTTAGACGTAAGGCGACGAATGCTAGTATGTGAAATTAGTGCCCCAGACGCTCTCGGTAACGTCGTCTCTAAGAATACCTAATACTCTTATCACGATATTTAGACACAGTAAATTAAAAAAAAAAAACTTCCCATGATTACTTACGACACAGGACAACTTAACTCCAAAAACATAAACGTGAATGCCGCACGGCGAGTCCCTCCAAACAAAGCAGAAGCTGGATTAACTCTTAAATAAATATTTATGCTGGCCTTCCACAGAACAGATTACAATACCAATGACGCTGAGCCAAAAGAGCGTACGTCCCGATTTAAAAAAAATTAGACAAGTCAAATTGTTTTGGCCTACCACTTTTGATGCTCCAGGTTTTCGAAGTATTTCTAAACTACCTATATTCTATTGAAATCAATTAGTTATCATCATCCTTGTGCATCTTGACAGATGTTTTAAACAGCGTTTGTTACTATTAAATATTTGCGGGGCAATGAATAAGTAAGCCAATTCGAGCGCGACACGCTCGCCCGCATTAATGGCAAACAAATTGAGACCCCGTAACATAATAATTATTAATTTGGTGGTTTCCTTTTGCTCTCTTAGCGGCCAATTTTCGGAACCAGGCTTGATCGTGATTTTTTCGGCCTTTGGTGAGTGTGCTCCTCCACTCACAATGGTTAATGGCAAGTTCCTCTCGTGTCTTTTTGTCTATGCCAAAAGCGACCATGGCACGTTTAGCACAATCAGTGTGAGTTGCTTTAAACCTAAAAAGCTAACATACATGCAAAATGAATTTCGAATTTTAATTGCCCACACTGCCAGTAATATCCATATTTTTACCTAAATTTTAAACATGACTTCACAATGAGAACAGATCAAAATATTTTAATGTCATGGGCTTTAAACTAATTATATATGTAAGCGATTTTAGTATATTTAATTGTTTTTTTTTTCTTTGTCTATTATTGGAGTGTCCCGTTGCTGGGCAAAGGCCTCCCCTTTTTTCCGCCAGCCGTCCATCAGTCCGAAACTAAATAATTTCAAACTTATGCTCTTTTACTGACGCTGAAAACCGTCTGACACGTGTAACGTCAATAAATCACGTAGCTTTTTCCCCAAGATATGTGACATTATTTTTGTTTTATATTTACTTAGGTCATAACAAGTAGGTGTATTAGTGTTTTAATAAATCATCTGTAAGGAACCATGTTTTCAAGCTTAATATTAAGTAGTTTTTATTTAAACAACTCTACTGAAATTAAATGTTTGTTTTTTGTTTGTTTTACCATTGCGATTTGGTGATCTCTATGTTGGAAAATATACATGTTTAATATTTATGGGGCTTTATTGAAATAATGAAAACCAATCTTAAATAATTGATAATTTCAGTTCAATTCGATTTCAGACACTATCTAATATACATCAACGGCAAAGGCGGGTTCGATAATAATTTAAACTTAGGGTCCTTATAACGGGGGCCTTTGGGAAATCCGCGATCGCGCGTTAAAAGCACTAAAACGGCCCATCCGCTGAGCACTTGGAAGTAATAAATTGGGAAAAACAAAAGGAATACAGACTATAAATCGAACCGCAATGCAATATACGTCTATTAGCCGGCCACTTGAAAGGCGGTAAATCTCCTACTCCCCAAAACACTACGTTTTACAGCTCTTACCTAGTAGGCGCGGCAGCAGGCGAAACAGATGCACCATTGATTAAAAAAACCCTTCTTCAAATGTGTCACATAGTTAAACTCGAGAAACTTCACTTGAGACTAAAGGCCGTTCCCTGACCCAGCATCGACAAATTGCTCACGTAAGATCATACTTTTCTAAGAGAAATGTTAAAAGTTAAAAATATGAACAAACATATGTTATATTTGAGTATCCTTACATTGACAGCTTTCGTTACACGTTTCACGAAACTTCGCTCTGGGTATAGGAACGGCCTTAAAGATAGACATCCAAAATTTTAAGATTTTAAACCTCCAAGATTTTAAGATTTTTCCCGATGGATTCCGTTATCAGATCCTTTAGGACAGCGATATGGTGATCCGTTTTCAACATTTTTTTTAATGAAGTGGGTTTGAATAATATGTCGCGGTCAACTCTAACCAGCTGTGAAACACTTCAAAATAAATTGGAAGAAAATGATTTCAGTTTTATTGGAAAATACCAATTAGTTAACAAAATCAATGAAAAAATCGACTGGTCAACTTCTTAAAATTTATTACAAAATTAAGTGTGGAGTCGCTGTTCTGGCCGACTGTTGAATAGATTCACGGTCCGATATTCAAACGGTCGATATTTTCTTTGCACAGCGCGTTTGATACATTTTTAAATCCTGCGGAATAGGGCCCCTGGGGCCCGCTGGCCGCACTTTTTACTTCGATAATGTAATCTCAAGTTGAATGTTAATTTTAAATGTTTGGAATGTTTTATTGCGTGAATTTGTTAAAAACTAGCTTCTACCGTGACTTCGTCCGCGCCGCGTGGAACTCGGTAAGAGCGTTGCCGCGGGATCTTAGTGTTTTCCAGAATAAAAAATGATCTAATTTTGACCCGTGGTGTATTCCATACTTAATATTATAAATGCGACCCTGTCTGTCTGTTTACGTCTTCACGCTTAAACCGCTTTTTTTGGATGAAATTTGGTATGGGGATAGTTGGAGTCCCGGGAAAGCGCAGTTCCCGCGGGAACGCGATAACCGAATTCCACGCGGGCGAAGTCGAGGGCAGATGCTAGTACTAAATAAAAATAAAACTGGAACCCTAATGTCACAACAAATTTAAAGTACCTATAGGGAGTCGCCATCAAGGCGTATACCTACCAAAATTTCACTGATCCTGTTTCAACTGTATTAAGCAGTACTTTTTTTTACTCACCAAGATGCTTGAAGCAATGCAATGGTAATGCTATGGAGGGTTAAAGTAAACACATTCCACACCTTATCCATAGGTGCCTTCTGGTGTTACAAATGTCAATAAGCGACGGTGACCACGTTTTGTCCACTTCCTGTCTATCCTTCAATGACTCGGTGCCCCGTATGTCAGTGACCTAAGTGAGACCAAAGGCATTGTCAGAATCTGACAAGGTTCGACGCCTCGCCCTGGGCTAGACACTCAGATTTATGCTTTGAGTTGTGGCAACAGTTCGTGTTTTGTTTGACGTTAGGAGCGATACGGGAAATGGAGGAGGTATATTTTTAAATACCTTTCATCCGCAACTTTGTTATTTTTTCCCGTCAACTCAAGGGACCCGTCAGCCATTATTAAAATATCGCAAAGTAAATTACGTTACGTAGAGTCCATAATTTAATATGGCGTCCGCGAAACATGAGCGTTTGGTATGTAGGTCTCCAACAAGATGGAGCGACGACGCAAGAATAATACAGGCATCCGGTGGATACTAGTGGCACATGACTGTCTATGAGAGCTTTGGGGGATCCCTATGTCCAAGATTGGAGTGTAAGTCTTTTGAATTTGATTAAATGTTCTGACTGTGTTTAAATTTTAATTTCGCCGGATAGCGATGTCACCTGTTTGTAATAAGTAGAAAAAACCATCAGCACCTAGAGTTTTCATGGTTCCGTGACCATTCTTCCCAGGTCCGTTCGCACTCCGCCAGATAGTGAGTTCACGCTATTGACCGCAGCGCGCGCGCAGCTTTATAATAAATGAAACAATGCCTTGGTATAATCCCGTTGAGTTGTTAACGTTATTTCATATTATAGGACTTAAGACAACACTATAAGGTTGACTGATTTTTTTAAATCTGTAAACAAAAGTTTATATCGTGGGACTGCATGATGCACTGGTGATATTATGACGTTGTGAATTCGTGATTATGGTTAAAAAATCAACACAACTAAGTAAAATACTTACCTACCTAAAGCAAACTAATCATATCACAAAATAATTCGTGAAAAAAATCGAAGAATTACTTAAAAAAAAATATTTCAAAATTTTATTGTACCACTTTGTCAGCGTAACTAATATCCATATTCATGCTAAATTACAGCTCTCTAGACCTAAGCATCTCCGAGCAATAGTGCGGACAGACGGACGGACGGACGGACGGACATGGCGAAACTATAAGGGTTCCTTGTGGACTTCGGAACCCTAAAAACGGTAAGTACTTAACCTTACTGTTTTTTTTTTCAATTCCAATAGTAAGCACATTAAGTAAGTATAGTATACCTACCTATGCACCTAATGGGAAAAATAGTGAACCAAATTACTACTTAAAACATTGCTCATTATCTTGTTACTCACATATTTAATTTAAAAGCAAAGTAAAACGTGAATACGCGAGAAAACCCGCTATTCTAGCCAACGACGTGTTAACTTAGAACTGTGACTTAAGATAATAAAGTTATCTTACCAATGACGCTTGCTTTGAACCGACCACTTTCTTCATTCCTCATCCGTTTCTGCTCTAGTATCGAGTATGTAAGAAAATGTTAGAACACAGCACGCATTGTAATGTGTTCGTGTAACGAGTCCGCGGTTTTGCAGCGACCTGGTAAAGGTAAAGGATTATATCGTTGCAAGAACGCGCGATAAGGCATCATATAAGAACGAAGTTAATAAAGACATATTTTTCCGTAATAAAATGTTATTGCAGAGTTATGTTATGGGATTAGTTTGGGAGATTAATTGTTAATAATATTGCGGTTTGGTACGAATGTGGTTTTTCATGTAAATAGCTAATTTTGGTTGGTAAGTTAGGTATACCTACCTATATTGTTATTTAGAATTGGCATACGCTACAACGCCCACAACAGCCTATTTACTTCCTACTGCAGCAGAGCGTAGGCCTCCTTTCATCACAAGAGTGTTGCTATAGTCCCCACGCGAACCCATTGCCTATTTGGGACTTCAAACACAGATGCGTGCAAGTTACCTCACCATGTTTTCCTTCGCCAAAAAGTTCAGTGGTAAAAAATTGAATTTCGTACATAAGGAAACTCACGAGGTGCGAGCCAGATTCGAATCCCCGACCCTTGCATGAGAGGCGGTAAGTCGAACCACAAGGCCGCCATGGCTCTGATAGGTATATAGATTTCTTTATCTAAATACTGACTGACTGACTGACTGACTGATATAGTGATCTATCAACGCACAGCCCAAACCACTGGACGGATCGGGCTGAAATTTGGCATGCAGGCAGATGTTATGACGTAGGCATCCGCTAAGAAAGGATTTTGCAAAATTCCCACGGGAACGGGAAAAAAAGGGATTTTTACATTTTAATGTTTAGGCGCGTACGAAGTCGCGGGAAACGTTGTAGAGATCTGAAATTTGGCATGCAGGTTCCTTGGGGAGCGTAGGGTAGCACTAAGAAAATACTTCCCGAAATTCCCACGGGAACGGGAAAAAACGTTTTTTTTACATTTTAAGGTGCGTACGTAGTCGCGGGGATCATCGTAGAGAGCTGAAATTTGGCATGCAGGTTCCTTGGGGAGCGTAGGGAAGCACTAAGAAAGGACTTCCCGAAATTCCTACGGGAACGGGAAAAATGGGTTTATTACATTTTAAGGCCCGTACGTAGTCGCGGGGATCATCGTAGAGAGATGGAATGTGGCATGCAGGTTCCTTGGGGAGCGCAGGGGAGCACTATGAAAGGATTTCCCGATATTCCCACGGGAACGGGAAACATGGGATTTTTACATTTTAATGTTTAGGCGCGTACGAAGTCGCGGGAAACAGCTATCTATCTAAATATATAAAAGAAGAAACTGACTGACTGACTGACTGACTGATTGACTGACTGACTGACATATCAACGCAGAGCCGAAACTACTGGTCGTAGAGAGCTGAAATTTGGCATGCAGGTTCCTTGGGGAGCGTAGGGGAGCACTAAGAAAGGATTTCCCGAAATTCCCACGGGAACGGGAAAAAAAGGTGTTTTTACATTTTAATGTTTAGGCGCGTACGAAGTCGCGGGGATCATCGTAGAGAGATGAAATTTGGCATGCAGGTTCCTTGGGGAGCGTAGGGGAGCACTAAGAAAGGACTTCCCGAAATTCCTACGGGAACGGGAAAAAATGGGTTTATTACATTTTAAGGCGCGTACGTAGTCGCGGGGATCATCGTAGAGAGATGAAATTTGGCATGCAGGTTCCTTGGGAAGCGTAGGGGAGCACTAAGAAAGGATTTCGCGAAATTCTCACGGGAACGGGGAAAAAAGGGATTTTTACATTAAAATTTTTAGGCGTGTACGAAGTCGCGGGAAACATCGTAAGGATCTGAAATTTGGCATGCTGGTTCCTTGGGGAGCATAGGGGAGCACTAAGAAAGGACTTCCCGAAATTCCCACGGGAACGAGAAAAAATAGGATTTTTACATTTTAATGTTTAGGTCGCGGGGTTCACCGTAAAGAGCTGAAGTTTGGCATGCAGGTTGCTTGGGGAGCGTAGGGGAGCACTAAGAAAGGATTTCCCGATATTCCCACGGGAACGGGAAAAATTAAATTATAATCCTAGATTACAAACACTTTCAAGAAACACGTTATGCAGATTACCTACTGTTAGATTACCTGCCTATTGTCCAGTAAAAAGGAAATGATTGATGAGTTCACTAAAACATTCTTTAAACCAGTCTGCTATTACCTAAATAATTAATTTTGGCACTAAACTATTTATTCATAAGAGATTAATGAATCAGAGAAAAAAAAGGAAAAATCTATACATATAATAAATAATAATTCTGTAGAAGAAGTCGCGGCTGAAAATTTAAAATTTAAAGAAACTATCAAGTCAAAGGGACTATATGAACGAAACTGTACACAAAATAACGATTTTTAGAAAAAAATACTGTATGTATGTATGTATGTTGTCCGGATTTAACTCGAAAACTACTGGACGGATTGAAACAAAATTTGGTATGGGGGTAGTTTATAACACTGGTCAACATATAGGCTACTTTTTATCCCGAGAAAATGCATAGTTCTCGCGGGAAGGCTATTAACAAATTCCACGCGGACGAAGTCGCGGGCAGAAGCTAGTTACTACTATAAAATGTCACATCGGAATAATTATCGATAGTAAAATGTCTGTCGATAAATTTAAAGTTCCTAGTTAATTTACATTTGTCACAAAAGCTTCTGTGTCTAACAATACCAAAAACAGTCATCAATATTGTATGTACAATGTCTGCACTACTTAGGTAAACAAATGCTTATTCATTCAATATATTAGAAACATTTGATACATATACTTCTTACCATCTCCATAATATTTAGTCTATTTCTTCAATTTAACTTGAAAATATAGGAGTACCTACTTCCTTGCTCGCTTTTATTACTTTAAGAGAGCAGTATTAACTCGAGCGTTACATTTAAATTTCTTTTGGATTTTTATCTAAATGAGAACATGTTTTTCATACATGTACTTAATGGATTTCTAATAATTGTGCAAATTTAATTTAATTTCTACTTAGTAACAGAAAAACTAAAAACGATACTTATTATTATTATAAAGCTTACGACCGAGTGGAGAGGGATGAATTATGGAAGGCCTTGTCTATGAAGGGGGTGGACGACAACCTGATTCGAGCATTAAAATCTCTATATGAGAATTCTAGTGCTTGTGTCAGGGTGAACGGCGCGTACACTGATTGGTTTAGGATTGATAAAGGTCTTAGACAGGGATGTGTAGCGTCGCCGTGGCTGTTCAACGTGTTCATTGATGACTGCCTAAAGGAATTGAAAGAGAAAGAGTGTGGCTTAAGAATGAATGAGTTACTCGTCAAATGTCTCCTTTATGCGGATGATCAAGTAATACTTGCGTCATCAGCTGAGGAGTTACAAGAGATGGTAACAAGTCTGCATGTGTCATTAGAAAGAAAGGGTATGAAAATCAACGTATGCAAGACGAAAGTTCTGGTTTTTGAAAGAGATGAATTTAGGACGTTGTGTGAAATTATGATAGGGGGTAAGAAAGTGGAACAAGTGGATGAATTCATATATTTGGGTTCAAAATTTACTAGGGATGGAAAGTGTGATGGTGACATAGAACGAAGAGTGAATACTGGAAATTCAATAAATGGGGCATTGCATTCTTTTATGACTAGCCACAAAGTCTCGGCAAAGGCTCGAGTGGCTGTACATAGAGGTGTGCTAGTGCCGACACTTATGTATGGTAGTGAAAGTTGGGTATGGCAGAAGAAGCACGAAAGTAAAATCAATGCTGTAGAAATGAGAGCATTGCGGAATATTGCAAATGTTAAATTGAGTGATAGGGTAAGGAATAGCGAGATAAGGGAGCGGTGTGGTGTGAAAGAGGATGTAGTGACAAAAATAGAAAAAGGTATGCTATATTGGTTTGGGCATATGGAAAGGATGAATGAGAGAAGACTGACAAAAAGTATTTATATGGCTAGTGTGAATGGAGGTGCTGGAAGAGGAAGACCGAGGCGAATGTTCTTGGATCAAATTCAGGACAATCTGATTAAAGGCCAGGTCAAAAGTACTTTAAACCGACGAGCATGTATGCGGAACGGGATGAAAGTTGAAGAAGCGAGAGAAGTATGCAAGAGTCGTAGCAAATGGAAAGAAGTGGTCTCTGCCTACCCCTATGGGAAAAAGGCGTGATATTATGTATGTATGTATGTATTATTATTATTTTACTTCTATAAACGTTCAAATAGTCTACCAGGAAAAAGTTTCACGTAACTGTACGTAAAAAACGTAACTAAAGAGACTGAAAATATTAGCTTAGAGGCCATAAGAGTGCTAAAGCACAAAGCGTTAAAAAAAGAAGTTCGTACTGGCCGGTTGCACATTACCAGCACACTGGATATGAAAATTTGAACTCTAAACCATCACTATTTGGTTCATTCAAGCACGTGGTACGCTTTTCGAGCTTGGCCATATTTCAGCATCCAGACAAATTCTAAATTTGAACGCAAGCCCGGTTCAATTTTGCGAGTGCCTCTTCAAATTTTCGCCCTACATGGAACCAAGTGGTGGAGAAATATCGATTTATAACGCGCTTGACTTAAGTCTCAAATTAGTTTGAGAATTTGATTGTAGTTAGGGAGGTCATTGATGTTGATGGAGCACGATTACGAGGCTAATTTTGAACGTGATTGCAGGGATTATTTAAGTCAATGTAAGACGCTAATAGTGCATTAAGTAGGTATTTTGATGTGTGCAGGTGGAATGTCTTAGAAGATAACCATAAATGTTACAAGAAAATGACATTCTGATTAACTGATGCTTTTAGTTCTCCTTTGGTGTTCATGCGTTACTTAAGCAATGTTTATTATTGGCACGATTTCACGGTGACGAACATTAAATTAAAAAAATGGTCCGCATAAATCAAGAAAATAAATAGGTAAGTACTTAATATGAAAATAAAAATTCAGAGCTGGAATTAAAAGATTTCAAACTAAACGTCTGTAGATATTTTGAAGAGCTACCGCGTTCAATTTCAAACACGACACATTTCGTTCTATTTCTAAAACGATCCGATTCTTTTCGGTTTAATTATAACCCTTGACTCTATTAGAGGCCGCGAAGCTACAAAGTAAAACAATGCACGAGTGAGTGGAACGCGAATGAGTGAATGGAATGAGCGAGTAAAAGAACACAGCCATTAGTCAACTACAAGCGGGCATTATCCTAATGGGATCTCAAAGCGTCTGAGATAGAGTTTCTAATATATGCACATACAAACACTACCTTTTACAAATTGTCTAAAGTTACTTACGTATCTGATAACAAATTGGAGCGTATTTTTGAATGTAGTTTGGTGTTTTATTACTTAATGCATTTAGGTAGTATCAGAGAATATTTAATAGTACTACGTACAGAATGGCCACGGAATCACCCGCCTGAATCTAGCCGGCGCGCAATTCGCGACCAACACGCCTTACCATCATTTGTTTCATCCGGAGATGGTGAGTGAATCATTGGCCCGCGTAATAGTACATACATATTTACAAGTGTACTGACAGACGTCCTCGCACGCAAACATTGACACACATTCGAATTGTGTTCGAAATCGTGCTTTTATAGGCCTATTAAAAACTATAAGGGTTCCTTGTGGACTTCGGAACCGTAAAAAAGTGTTTGAAACAAGTTTAGTGGATACAAGATTTAGAGTCTTTTTAACATTTTCATCCGACTGCACCAGCGACAGGTTTTGTCTTTCGAATGTGTGTATACTGTGTATTTTTTTGGCAAGCTCTGCAGCTAGTCGTCGATAATTTTAAAGGAAATTAAATGAAATGTTGTGGTCCTCGCGATGATAAAAGTTGCGTTCTTAAAATTCTACTGGCTCGAAATAAATATAAAAACCGGCCAAGTGCGTGTCGGGCCACGCGCAAATTATAGGGTTCCGAAGTTGACGATGCCCACAGTACCTTTCTAAGACTTATTAGCATCTAGCTAGCCTGTGGTATGAGGTGCCCGCCCGACTCCCCTGCCGCTCGAGAAAAATCATCATTATAAGTTGGTCGACTATTACTCGTAAGTTTGTACAGCCTACTTAGCTCTGATAGTTTTCCTTTCAACTACGTTATATATGCCACAACCGTGATTTTTTTCAGCCATCCAAATACCACCATTTAGCTGGCAGGGGGGGGGGGGGGGACACGTGACTCTAACAAAAAAAAGCACTTTAAAGCTTAATATTTCACAAACGCATCACTTAATCAAAAAATGGTTTTAACAAACCCACAATATTTTTTCGAGACCTATTCAACGATATGCCGCACCATGGGGTATGCAAGAAAAAAAAAATACATCCCCACTTTACGAGTAGGGGAGGTACCCTATAAAAAAATATATTTCAAAATTTTATTGTACCACTTTGTCAGCATAACTAATATGCATATTCATGCCAAATTACAGCTCTCTAGACCTAAGCATCTCCGAGCAATAGTGCGGACAGACGGACGGACATGGCGAAACTATAAGGGTTCCTTATGGACTTCGGAACCCTAAAAATGTCAAACGAAAAAAGTACCTAATACTAATTTTTAATTCGCAAAACGCTAAGCCCGCTCATTCGCATTCACGGACCATTCGTTCATTCACATCAACACATGTTCCAAATGAGACGCTACGTGGGATCGCGATCGGATGGACAGCTCATTCGAATAATCGATCCAACGAGCCCGACCACGTCACTATTCACACGGCCGCAGAACATTCGGCCGCAAATGGTTCACTATAACTTGATCGAACGATAAAAAGTAAGCTTTGGTTTTTAAAACAATTATATTGGAGATTTTAGCTTTTGGTCTGTTTGTTATTTATTTATTTTTATAGTACGTAATCACTATCATTACAGGATGCATCTTACGGTGTATTTTTCATTTAAGATTTGTCTGTAAGAGCGGCGTTTCTCAATTGTTCATACAAACGTTTTGCTTTGATACCCAAATAACATGACGGATTTTAACTTGTTTTTTTTTTCAATGTACCAGGATCATAATTTATGAGTGTCCGAAACTAGTAAGAGAATAGTTAAATGAACCGTAATTAAATTATAGCCATAAAACTCGATTTTAAATTTTACCAAAAACCAAAATCTATTTTTCAATACCATAGGTACTTGTAAATTTGGAGTAGTTTACGCGATAACCGAAGTCGCGTGCAGAAGTTTGTTCCAACATATTTTTCCATAGTTATTTTGTGACTGAAAACATTTCTATAAATCTACCTCCTTCAGCCATTATTAGTTTAATATACGAGTACTTATGTGGAAAAAAGTCGAGAGTATGCCATCTTTATTGTAATAATTTATGTCACTATTCAAACACTCAGTGTTGTCGTTGCCTGCCGCCCGTTGCGAATTCCAAATTTGAATGTGAAAAGTACTGAATGTTCCAGTTTTGAATTGAAATGTGTTGCAATGAAAGCATGCAGGCTTTTTTGGAATTTGGGCAAAGATGAAACGGTGTCGTTAGATTTTGATGTAAAGTAATTTATGTCCCAAAAAAAGTACGTAGTTTAAGATAACTTTGTTCTTATAATTGCTAACTTGTATATAAGGCAAAGGGCCTAGTAAGGTTAAATTGGCAACACATAAAGTAGTAGCAGTAGTATATCGTTGGTAGGACCTGGTGCAAGGTCCATCCGGATACTCTTTAAGGAAATCTAGTGTACCAAAATTCTCATTTTAAAATCCTTTATGAAACTGGGCCACCCAGAATACGCTGTTCGTAGCGTATGAGCAAGCATTGTGAACTGCTGTAGGTGAAGAAATGCTCTACGGACGTGAAAGCCAAGCGAGCACGCGAATGCGGCACGCGAGCATTCGCCGTCTGCCTGCAACGAATATTGGCTACGAACTACGAGCTGACTTCGTCTGCAAAGACTTTCGTACTAAGCTTGTCATCTAATTAAGACAAAAATGTGTACCTACACGCAATTCGCGCCCAACTCGCCTTACCGTCATTTGTTTCATCCGGAGATGGAGAGTGGATCATTGGCCCGCGTGCAAGTATATCTTTTGTTTCTCTTGTTTTCGGCTAAACCCCATTTTAGGGGCCAGTCTGAAAATCAGCGCTGGGCGTAACAACGAGCCCAGCACCCGCTGAGACTGGTACCCATTGCCAAATCTTATAGTTAAGAATGTGTTTAAACTATTATATTTTTCTATTATATTTTTCTGTCTTCAAATCACTTCATGCAATAATAGTTTGTAAGTAACAATGTATTTATCTTTAGTACTGTTTAGTTTAAGTTATGGCAATAAAAATATTTTGAATTTGAATTGAGTTTGAATTTAAGTATACAGTACAGACGTTTTCGCACGCACACAGACGTCCTCGCACGCAAACACTTCATTCGATTTGTGTTCGAAATCGTGCTTTTATAGGCCCTGTCCTCTGTATGACTAGGTAGTAAAATCCCGACTTAAAAACGCTAGACGATCTGTCGGGTGACATATATGTAGGTATAAATACGCTATACATAACCACCATATAAAAATACTCCAATGTTATGGCGAAAATTGGTCCGATAATTTATAGTTTATGCTTGAACTTGTCGTTGATAATTCGACACTGGCAGCCGGCGCCGCGTCTGGTCGGCATACATCGGCAGACATAATGAAAGCTCAGTACATATTTTCTATGCAATTATGAGCGCACGAGACAAGTGGGCCTGTAGCTATTCAATTTAAGTGCCGATACTAAATTTATCTTCAACTTGTTAGCAGTGAAAAAAAATCTTGTGATGAAAACAGCTTTTTTTTTAATAGGCTGGTTTTAACTGTTACAAGTGCCTACCTTACGCCATTGCTCGCCACTTAGGTAGATTGTTTGTAGATCCTGTTTTGCCTGTATTTTCGTACTTCGTATGATATTAGAGATCTTCTACTATCTAAAGTCCCGCGCCTTCACATTTCAAAACGCTTCAATGTATTTAAAAAGCACCACCAACACTCTCAACACATGTGTGCGTGCTGAGACAGCCATCAACTATGCGTTACGAGTGTTGGTGGTACTTTTTAAATAATAATAAAAAAATTGAAGCGTTTTGAAATGTGAAGGCGCGGGACTTTAGATAGTAGAAGATCTCTACACCTCTGAGTTACGTCGCACATTTGTGCAATTTTCCTCGTGTTTACATACACCGCAACTTATCTAATTGAATAGACTCAGACTCGTCAGTTGATTATCAAAAAATATTAGATCCTTTATTTTTCGCTACGTAAACCAAAATTGTGGAATATACGACGCCTTTAAAATTCATAATTCGTCACGTTTATTTTTAACTAGCCTCTGCCCGCCACTTCGCCCGCGTGGAATTCGGTTATCACGTTCCCGCGGGAACTATGCGTTTTTCGGGATAAAAAGTAGCCTATATGCTTACCCGAGACCCTAACTATCTCCATGCCAAAACAGACCGACAGAGTTACTTTCGCATTTATAATATTAGTATGGATTTACGAAATTCTGACGTCACCAGCTCCTACTCCCGAGTTTTGCTGCGTTTTATCTTTGTCAATAGGTATTCATTGATTCAAGTCAATATCAATTGATGAGTACCTACTCATCAATTGATATTGACTTGAATCAATGAATATTGACCGTTATTTTTCAATACCGACTCCTCATCAACAGCCTGCAGTAGTCCACTGTTGGACGTAATCAGTTAACGATCTTCGCAAACTGGAATCCCGTTAATAAATAAAAACCATGCAAATCCAGAATAACCGAACGTTCACCATACCAACCAGGCAACCACTCGTCAATTTTCCCGGCTCATACATATTTATGAGGCAGCAGAGAAACACTCCGTGTATGTATAGGTTTATTTTAAAATATTATACTCGGATTATTTCAAGAGCAACATTCCACCACCACAACAGCCTGTTTACGTCCCACTGCTGGGCACAGGTCTCCTCTCATCACGAGAGGGTATGGGTTATAGACTCCACGCGAGATCGGTGCCGATTTTGTTATTTTAAGTTTACGTTTTTTTTATGTACTTACTATGATAGGCCACCTGCTAGTAAACGGTAACTGCGGCCCATGGATACCGAAATCTTATAATTTCTTATTATGAAACCATAACATCTCGAATGCGTTGCTTATTACCCTGAGCTGAGGCTAAGATGAAGAATATAGATTTTCATTTTCATTTTCATTTTCAATATGCCTCTGTGCCAGTAATTTCACCGACTGCCTTAACGCCTTACCGGAACACAACAATGTGAGCACTTTTTATTTGGCAATAGGTTAGCGGTTGAGACGGTGGGTACCAACCTGGACGCACCAGATTGAACAATAACGCGGTCACGAGATTGCTGATTGATAGCGATTGAAGCGTCGGTAAAATCACCCAATTTTTTAAATGCTTTCAATGTAAGAAACGTGGGAACGGCGCTGTAGGTATAATGTATTGTACGTGTGTAAATTTATTATGTATTGTCTTAAATGAAGGTTTATGATGTTCGAAGTTTACATTTAAACTACAAAACATTACGTCAAACTAATTCGTGATGAATACCGTTGGTGCCGAACCGATCGTGTGAGGTAAACTTTGGGGAGGCTATGGCCAGCCGTTGACCTTCCGGTGTCACGCTATTAAAGCCTGTAGCTTAGTTGGAATAGGCTTTAGTAGTAGCAGTAGTAGTAGTAGTACGCTTTATAATAAAGGAACCCCGTGTGCTAATGAGCCAGTCGTTGAGTGTTGTATTCTGAAGCTTACTGTACAAGTTTATAACTGAAATGGTCTAAAAAGTATTTATAAATGTTGACAAAGCTATTACCTTTGTCAACATCTCATTCTTTAGGGTTATCACTCTTCTTATGCTGGATCTTATAAAACTCAGTACCTAAGTGGTATGATTTACACTCTATTACGAATTACAATAATACATACAATTAATACAAAGAGCGTGAAACATTAGGATATATTTTTCTGTAAAATAAATAAATAAATATCATTTATGATATTTTGAGAAGCATTTGGATAAGTACTTAACAATATGTGAAATTTTTAAAAGAGGATAATTGTATAGTTATGCTATTTAAATATCCCTCTCGTGATAAAGAGGCCGTGGCGTATCGTGTGAAGTAAATAAGCTTTTGTAGTGCGGTGGTTAAATATTATAATTTTCAAGCACAATTTTTAAGGTCGTCTGAGTGTTGCATAGTACCAAGTACTATGTTCATAGTATTTTTGTTTTAAAAGTTTGTTCTTGACCCTTCTTCAATTTTATTGCAAACTAATATTTATAACATGGACGGCCCTGCCTTTATCACGATCCCATGGTTTATTATCTCTCCGATCGCCGGCTTAGGGCGATAATCTTCTTTAAAATTAGTCCCTTCGTTGTACAGATTTCACGCACCAATCGCTTTCAATTACGTGGCAACCCTGAGGCGCGTTTTAAATTTCTAAAGCATTGCAACTACTTGACAATTCGAGTTTAAGGAAAGGATGAAAGACCCTTTTTACTAATTTCATTTCAAACCCTATTTGACTAAGCATTAGGTTTCAATTTTATTTTAGCAATGTAGTTAGCTACAACTCTTTAATGCTGCAATTTGACTTTCCAATCAATACTGAACTCTATAAAGTACTCCAGATATCTGAAATTGCAGGTTACGGTGTAATCCATCTTTCAATACGATTTGAACATTGTGATAGCAAAAAAGGCTAAAACGGCTAAATAAGAGAGAAATGACAAGGTGATTGTTGAGTCGGAAGTATTTTCTGCAACAATATTGCAAAATGTTACCGGTTCTTTTTTCATGAGTTATGTTAGAAAGTGTAGCGAGGGATAAGCATCAATTAAGTTCCGCGGTTTATTATTAACTTACAAGTTACATAAGTAACATTCCGAACGTTTGGTTGAATATTTTATTGAATATTAATATATAAATTAATATTCATAAGACAGTTCTATAAAACTGTTTATTATAAATGGTCAAATCAAATTCGTTTATTTCAAAAAACACATACATACGTAGGAATGTAATTACAAATGACATATTTTAACTCTGAATAGTGCGGTTTGTCTGTAAGTTAGGTATTTATTTCTTTAGCAGAATATGAATGAAATTAGTCTGGAACTGTGGACATAATTTGAGGTCCTAGGTAGGACAAACAAGAAAATAATTTTCATCAGGAGGGTGGGAATGGCGGAAGAAATACAGACTGAATATTTAGAAGAAGTAGCTATGGGTATAGTTTAATAAAATATATTTAGGTATTAGTAAACTGCAGTTTCTTCAGAAAACTCTTGCCGACCACTTTTCTAGACGATTCCCAATCACTGAATCAATCAGACCCAAATCAACGAGCATGATTCGAGTTTTCCACTTCCTGTTAAAATGTCATTAACGTGTCGGACGGTGATTGCCGGCAAAAAGCACATTAAACTGTCAAACGATTGGATTCCCTCGGAAATGGAACTATCTTGAAGATATCTAATTAGACTGTTGACAAAAAAAGTACGGAAATGATTTAAAAGAGCGCAGACATGTTTCATCGAGTTATTATTTGCATGAAAATCATCATTAAAATGATTGTTAGGCCTCAGCGTTGGGCGGCGCGTCAAGCATCGTAGGTAGGTACCTAAATGAATAATTATGTAGCGAATAGGTACACGCCAGACAACAACGCTACTCCATAAACACTAATCATAGTTAATATCTTTGGTTTTTATGTGTTTTGTTTATGACAAAAAATACGAATGTATTGAACCAGAACACGGATTTTTTAAATTCGATTACTGAATTTGGCCTAATTACTGGTTACTGCCCTAGTAGAAAAATCGGTCAAGTGCGTGTCGGGCCACGCGCAAAGTATAGGGTTCCGAAGTTGAGGATGCCCACTGTACCTTTCTAAGACTTATTAGCATCTAGCTAGCCTGTGGTATGACGTGCCCGCCCGACGCCCCTGCCGCTCGAGAAAAATCATTGGTTTTTTAATCATTTCATAAGTTGGTCGACTATGACTCGTAAGTTTGTACAGCCTACTTAGCTCTGATAGTTTTCCTTTAAACTACGTTATATATGCCACAACCGTGATTTTTTTCAGCCATCCAAATACCACCATTTAGCTGGCAGGGGGGGGGGGACACGTGACTCTAACAAAAAATAGTAGGTACTTTAAAGCTTAATATTTCACAAACGCATCACATCAATAAATGGTTTTAACAAACCCACAATATTTTTTAAGACCTATTCAACGATATATATATATATTGTACCACTTTGTCAGCGTAACTAATATGTATATTCATGCCAAATTACAGCTTTCTAGGACTAAGCATCTCCGAGCAATAGTGTGATAGACGGACGGACGGACATGGCGAAACTATAAGGGTTCCTTGTGGACTTCGGAACCCTAAACCCATGAACCTTGCAAGTTCAAATTTTTATCTACCATGCAGTCGACTAAAGTTCAAAATTGAATGGTAAATAAATGTAGTTTCTGTAGCGATAAGAGTAATAATGCAGTAAAATATTTTATGATTGTTTAATACGCACAGAAATAAACTTATTAGGATCTTTAGAGGAGAAATTGGATAAGTACTAAAAGGTTTTGGTCATAAAAGTAACGGTAAAAATATCATTTTGTTTTTTACGATGTTTTCTTTTATGCTCGATTTTCTTCAATGAGCGAGTGTATCTTAAATAAGTTCTTATCAGCACTTTTCTATAAACTGACTATACGTACTTAATTAAAGATGACGTTTTTATGAGCACATTTAAAAAGAAAAAACAAATTGGTTCCTTTCTTGTTTTAGTGTATTGATGTATGGTTACACGGCACTGCTTGTTTTTCTCGCGTCTGATTCGTTGGATAGTTAATAATGCGTCATAAGGTACGGGATGCCGCCTTATGAACGTAGCGATAGCAAATTAATTAAAAACGTAAAATGTATTTGTAAATCATCATCATCGTGTCGTGACACGAAATACGTCCACTCATGGAAATTATGGTACATACAACCAGGCTAGTTAATAAGCTTCTTTGGTACCTAGTTTAACGTTTATGTTTTAAGATAGTTCAAAAGAATTTTGAGAACATTATACCAACTGTGTATTTTTTTCACTCTTTTATTTTTGACTTGAAGTATATGAAACAGTTTGATAACTTTTTGTTATGTTTTTCATGATATATATGGAATATCAATTGTTGCAGGATTAATATCAAATCTGTCCTACTTATGGAAACATGGAACATCATAAATTTTTATTTCAATCATTATTCCAAAAGGAACGAATAAGCATTACATAAAACTTCCTTCATTTGCCGACCGTACCCGAGGTCATCGCTTATCTGAACCGCCATCTTTTTTCTCTTTACTCCATTAGTTCCTTAATTAATATCCCGCGCCGAAGTGCCCGGGGCGAATCAATCATAATCACCTGTTACAAAATATTTTAATTTTCACAGCTAAAAGGTTTCGGACCCCTGGAAATCGGTGCGCGGGCGTCAAGTTTCTGTTCTTAATCGTGTTAATAAGGGCGTGGGCAGGGGACGTGCAACGAGAGTTTGTCTTCACTTTTAATAAAATTGAATCAAGCGTTTGAATCAGTTGTTCTTACTTATCTCAGCTGATAATCGCATGAAGGTCGTTGCATTTTATTGTGTAAATAGTATTTGAATAATTGATACGAGTACGACGTTTGTTTGTATTCTTTTATTTTGTGCGTCTGAAATAATGTAGGTGATTACTTATCTTAACTGTATTTTTCATCAGTCAGCATAAACATGAGGTCTATGTTCAGATAGTACGTTCGCCACTCAGGCCGGTTCTGTGCCTCACGCAGTCATCTGATTCCGGGGACCTTCACCTGCTTATACTGCCGTGCTAAGCCAAAAATACCTATAGGCGTTTTATAAGTTTCGAGAACAACGTATTTTTATGTTTTTTTAAGGTCGCATCATCTAAAACCGGATTTATCTAAAACTTTTTTGTGCATATACGTTTGGATTATTTTTAAGTCAAAGTAATGTGTCTTTTTAATTTAAAATGGACTTACTTTTTTGCTAAGCAATATTAGCTCCATCGTCTTGTAGACCTACTGACAGAGCGACTTCCGGTTCGTAGCCGCCATTTGATAAATTTCAGGCCTCATCGGGCCCCTTTAAACGGCCTGAGGAAAATCTACCATTATCGCTAAATTACTACAAATAATAATGAATAATGATTCATTTTATCCATTAACGAATACCGGCTATCTGTCACGACACATCATTTGTCAAAATGACGGACGGACCGACGTGCAACTATGTAATAATATGCTTAATAATTAATCGTGAATCATTTCGCGTGTAGGTCGATGTATAAAAGGAAAAGTGGTCGATTGATTTTATAATGACTTTATGATGATACTTACTGATTTGAATTTGAAGTGATGAATCACTGCAAATTTTAAAAATATCTGATCCTAAGTGTTACGGAAAATAGCAACTTTTTTATCATATTATGACTCAAAATCACCAAATTATAGGCCCCGTCTTAGAACTTTTACATGTCAATAACATTATGAAACCAGGGGTGAAATAACTAGAATATAGGCATTACATCTTAGGCCGCAGGATAAGCAACGCATTTGCAATGTGAGCCTCAGTGATCACATTCCATCAGAGTGACCTAACCTAAGAGTTCGTTCCTTTACCTACTCCATTGTGCAAAAAAAACAACGTTTCGGTCAGGTGCGTGCTGCTGTGAAGAAGCGCCGCTACAGAAGAATAAAATATTTTTTTCAGAATCACGAGGACAACTTAAAAAGTCCATAACAATGAATATCTATACTTAATTTAATTTTTAAGGCTTACAACTTTTTTTAGTCTAGAATCTAGATTAATGATCTGGAGCAACAAAATGATTATTAATAAGTATGCTCAAGCGCGTCTCGGAGAATTATTGTTTCGTAGTCCGAAATTCTCTAATTAGTTTTAGAAACTGGTGGATTTCAATTCTAATCTATATGTAATACTAGCTGACCCAGCGGCCTTGGTTTTTTTTTTGGGTGAGTATGAAAAATAGCTTACGTCCTATTCTCAGACCTACTGAACGTACACTCTAAATTTCATAAGAATCGGTCGAGCCGTTTCGGAGGAGTTTGGTTACATGCAGTTTTGCATGCAGGTAGATGTTATGACGTAGGCATCCGCTAAGAAAGGATTTTGCAAAATTCCCATAAAAATCAATTGTTGTTCGTTTGTCTCGCTAAAACTCGAGAACGGCTGGGCCGATTTAGCTCATTCTTTTTTGTTTTATTCCCTGTGATTCAGGTAAGGTTTAAAAAGAAGAAAAAACGGGAATAAGGAACAAAAAAAAAGTATGGGAATCCGTGGTGAAACGAATTTCGCCGGGCCAACTAGTTATGAATATTTTTGCCGCCTCCTGTAGGTATGCCATACTTTTTGTGTAATTACATGATGCCTGTACTGTTCCTTGAATGTGTGGTGTTCAATAAAGTATATTGTATTGTATTTTTTTTACGCAACTACTGCAAAGCCAAAGAGAGTTAAAATTTTAGCTGTGTATGTATGTACCTAACTATGTATATGTTTGTATTTAAGTGTCTTCCACCTTAAAGCTAAAACTATTGACTCCATAGACATAAATAATACTTCGTATGGACCCGGCCTAACGTAGATATATTTCATGTTTCCCCGCTTCATTGGTGTCCAATCCAAAGTTAAACTTATATCGTGACACTAAAGCTGGGTCACATTTTTTCAACAACGAGACGAGTTTTTAGATACTGAGAAACATTTCGAAAAAAGGTTTTTTTGAAAACGCTTATTGTCACGCACGCTCGGTGACAGAACTTTGGATTGGACACCGTGGAAGTGGGGACATATTACGTGTACGTTAGACCGGGTCTATATTATTTACGTATATGATTGACTCCAATTTGCTGAAACTGGTGTCGTCATTCGATTCGTTTTTATTATCCAAGTGACATTGATAGAGTACTTAATTTACACTTTTTTTTCCGTATCATACCGATGGGATAGCTAAAGTGCCACCTACTATTTTTTTTAATTATTTATTTTTTGCCTATTATTACGATATGATGCCTTCCAGGCTGGCACGAGGATTAAAAATGCGTCAAAAAAATCGCCGTTGTAAATCCTTCGCAATATACGGAGAGATCTAGTTTAGGTGTTTTTTATACATTAGTAGCGCAAAATCCATGCTGCGACGTTCGGTCACAATAAGTTTAGATAGCTGTAAGTAGGTACAGATTTACCCAACTTAGAAGGCGCGTGGATTAAGCAAAAATAGACTCTGCGTGAGCGGCTTAGGTGCTTCGTCACGCGCCTTCCAAATTGTGTCGTGCTGTAATATCTTTACAGCAACGACGGGTACATTCGAATACAATAATACCAATGTAGTTATACACTTTTGAACCTGATACACAGGATACAGTTTGAAAGTGCATACAACACTTTTAGGGTTCCGAACCTCAAGAGGTAAAAACGGAACCCTTATAGGACTCGTGTGTCTGTCCGTCCGTCTGTCACAGTCGATTTTCTCCGCAACTACTGGACCGATTAAGTTGAAATTTGGTAAGTATATGCAAGTTTGTGACCAAAAGACGGAGTAACGAAACTAAATGAATTTTAAACATAGACCCTAATTTTGGGGGCTAAATTTAAAAAATATTAATGAAGTTTTTCAAACTATATCGTGTGACATATCAAAGGATCTCAAATATATATTTTTTATTTCTTTTTTAGTCAATACTTTTCGAGTTATTTAAGAAAATAGGCGAAAAATTACCCCCCCCCCCCCCCCCTTATCTCCGAAACCACTGGACCTAAAATTTTGGAAAAAATACGGAGGATAGTTATTGACCTATAGATTACAGGAAAATTATTAAGAAGTCCATTGTATTTGAAATCTATCGTATAAAAGAGCTTATCCCGTGCAATGGTTTGAAAATGACGTCATTGAAAATAATCAAGGGTCGGAACCCTCTCCACGCGAGTTTAACTCGCTGAGCGGGTATTTTATACTCGATTGTACTAGGCTTGTGGCGCCATCTGTCTTGGTGTGAGATAACGCTGTCCAGTACCATGTTTTATAGAAATTATTGCCTATTTCAACGGTTACTTTATGGCGGCAGAAATGACGACATTCTAGTGCAATGTCTGAGCTAGACTTTGATATTTGAGGTAGCTTTTGTTACATTGTTTTCTGTATTGCTATCTTTGGAATGGTTCCCCTTGTTTACGCATAATTTTTTTTGGCAGAATTCGATTTTGCATAATAAGTATAGGCATAATAGTGTTTACGCCGAAACTAAACTCGCATAACGATCTTTCGTCGAATTCTATTACGCATAATCTATTTACGCCGAATGGTTTTCACGCATAATTTTCGAATTTCGAATATTGTTTAGGCAGAAAATTACTTTCGCCGAAATTCGTTACGCCGAAAACTACTTTCGCATACCTTTATTCTCGTCGATTTATTAAATGAGTATCCTGTATAACATCAATCATGATAGGGGATTTTTACTAACTGATAATTTCGTTTACTTATATAAAAAATAACCTAACCTAACCTATGCGAGTCGGCTTTGCTCCAAACTTTGGGTGTTACCGCGCACACCGTCCCTACATAATTTGTTATTTCGGACATAAATTCGGACAATATTTCGGCCTATCCAAATTTTGGTAAATTACTAGTATGCAAAACAATATTATGCATAATAAAATTCGGCCAAGTCAACATTATGCCAACACAATATTTGGCTAAACACCCATTCGGCCAATAAAGAATTATGCGTAATAAAAATTTGGCAAAGTCAAGATTCGTCGTAGATAAATTATGCGAAGCCTGTTATGCGTAAACAGTTTCGGACATAAAGAATTATGCCAAATAGAGGGCACCCCTTTGGAATATATCGAATTGAATATAAAAAACAAAGCGTACTCATTGTTAATTTTTTCAATTCAACTTGACGTTTTAGTCGTCTTTTACTTATTAACACGAAATACGTACAAAATAATAATTTCTCTTTTTGTTTTAGATTAGCTTGTACCACCCCACCCCTCACTAACCCAACGACATAAAACTCTGCAAACGGCTCTTGGTCTTTATTATCCTAAATTCTTATATTTTCATTTTATTTTGGCCAAATAATTTGTGATTGCAAACGTCTAGTAGTTTATAGGACCTAATGTTATGAACCGTAAATAACTCAAGAACTTTTAACGTGAATAGGAATGGTATATTATGGATTAGCGAGTGTTCAATTATTAAAATTATTAAGCAAGAAAAGATTATTGTTTAAACTATTTAAAAGATATAAGGTTTTTAAATAATTATCAGTTTCCCTACCTAATTCCCCTACCAGGAGGTCGGATACAACATTGATTCATTTGGATATAGGCATCAATACTTGTAACTAGATTTCTAGAGTTTCATAAGCTTTCTTGTCTAACGACATTATATTCACATTTCCAAATTAATCCTTGTTTTGGATGGGGACTGACCAGCTAAGTTCTTTATTTAAAAGCCATTTTGAGCTTATATAAATAATTAGTTAAAGACCAAAATTGGTCAGCAGATATATTTGATCTCAGTTTTAGCTTCAAGTTTTCTAACTGAAGTAAGTAGACACTTGTCTTTCTATAAGGATATATTTTCCACTTAATTCTGATACATTATGACTGAGGTTATTAGCATAAAATAACAAATGATTAGTCAGTGACTCTGTCGATCAATATGTCTGATTTCGAGCGACCAAGACAGGGATTGAGAAGGTACATATGACCCAGTATGACTCAATCAATTGATAAAAATATACTTGAAGATTCGTGTACTTATTTTGCGTACAAACAAATCATAATAAACCAAAACTTTGATTACTATTTAATATTATTGATCCTCAGTTAAAAATCTTTTCACTAGATGAGAATCTGCATAAGGTAAACTACCTTTTATGCTTTGAAGATTAGGTTAATGGAGATTTGTAGTAGTTAATGAAGATTCCGTATCCTACACATAGTTCCCTGATACCCTAGGCTAATGTTTGCAAAGCTAGAGGCCACGCCGCGCCTCACATTTACTTTTAAACGCGTGATGTGTGATGTAACTTAACTCAGTGCAATGTTAAGTTTCTAAGCTGATATAAGGCTATTCGGTGCGAGGTTCGGGTTACCTCTAAAGAACCTGACACTATCACCCGGTGTTGTGCCGCTGAAATGGCGTTAGGCCCCCACAGCAACCGAGAGGGTTGGGAGAGAAGAGGGGCCACAGGATTCCCTACTTATGTTGTGCGAATAAATAAATATATAGATAAAGAGGGACCACGGCAAGCAAGTACAGTTGAGAGAATCACTGTCTAGACCCCGCATACTGTCCAGTACTCCACCGTGTGTGGAAGATCTCACGAGTTGCGATTCATAATAACCCATGGTTATCATTCATAGCAATCATGCCCCAAAAGAGCCACATCTTGGGGAACTCAAACGGATGAGTTTTAGGAGGAACTTCGTTGTCACAGTCAGTTTCCATTCCAACTGAAGGCCCCGGACTACGCCAGCCCTAATGCAAAACAACAACAAAAGGCAAAATCCATTTTGTTATGACATTTACATTTACTATGGTTCGCATGTTCCAACTGAACTGAATGCTAAACCCTTGCTCCGTCAATCCATCTGAAACAATCACATTAATACACAGAAATACAATAAAATATAAGAAAATACTGCACTCTAAAACGATACAAGGGAGATGCTTCCCATACGAAGACCAAGTAAAAACTAACCCCTGTCAATCAAAACCCACCGCTATTTATACTAAATTCCGTTCGCTCCGTTCGCCGCGTTCGCTCCGTTCGCTCCGTTCGCTGCGTTCGCTCCGTTCGCTTCGTTCGCCTTGTTAAATTACGCCGAAACGGCTGAACAGATTTTAATGAAACTTGATATAAATATACCTCCGAACCCTGGGAGAAACATAGACTATAGCTCATCCTTGGAAAATGTAGAGTATCCGCGTAATCGAGAGAAACCGTTCCGTTCGCTGCGTTCGCTTCGTTCGCTACGTTCGCTCCGTTCGCTACGTTCGCTCCGTTCGCTGCGTTCGCTCCGTTCGCTACGTTCGCTCCGTTCGCTACGTTCGCTCCGTTCGCTTCGTTCGCCTTGTTAATTTACGCCAAAATGGCTGAACAGATTTTAATGAAACTTGGTATAAATATACCTTCGAACTCTAGGAGAAACATAGTCTATAATCCATCCTTGGAAAATGTAAGGCATCCGCTTAATCGAGAGAAACCGTTCCGTTCGCTGCGTTCGCTCCGTTCGCTACGTTCGCTCCGTTCGCTGCGTTCGCTCCGTTCGCTACGTTCGCTCCGTTCGCTTCGTTCGCCTTGTTAATTTACGCCAAAATGGCTGAACAGATTTTAATGAAACTTGGTATAAATATACCTGGGAACTCTGAGAGTAACATAGACTATTTTCCATCCTTGGAAAATGTAAGGCATCCGCGTAATCGAGAGAATCCGAACTCCACATAAGCAATATCAATAAGTCATAGTATCCCAGTAGTTCGTCCTTCCACCTCTCATGCAGAAGATCATAGACTCTTTTCCGGTCTGCTCCTCAAGTACCACTTATGTGCAAAAATCAACTTCATGAGGGCCAACAGAAGGGCCATCTCGCTCTTCGATGAAAGTAAACATCGTAAAGAAACCTGCACGCATCCGAAAGGCAATTCAAAACGCGCGCGAAGTCTCGAATCACTCTGAGTCTGCTGTGGAGGTGGTGGAAGTCTCGACTCAAGTTAACTAAACTACAAATCCATATTAATATTATAAATGCGAAAGCAACTCTGTCTGTCGGTCGGTTCGTCTGTCTATCTGACTGTCTGTTACCTCTTCGCGCCTCAACTACTGAAACAATCTGGATGAAATTTGAAATGAAGATAGCCGGGATCCCGAGAAAGGACTCAGGATATCTTTCATCCCGAAAAAACACATAATTCCCGCGGAAGCGCGACAACCGAATTCCTCACAGACGATGTTGCGGGGAGAAGCCAGTATTCAAATAATAAGAAGACTTTATCTATTCCTTAAGAGATCTAAAATATTTGTGATGTAACAAACAGCTTAAAGCAGTCTGTTCTGTTACAGCTCGACCCCAAATAATTTACGTAAAATTTAACTGAAGGAAATTATTTCAAACCTTTCTAAATCACAAATATTTTTTCAACAACTAGTAAGCATTTTTCCCTTGATTGTTTTTTTTTTCTTGTTTTTTTTTTTTTTTTTGTAGTGTAATGTGTTTTTAAACCAAATAACTAATGAACTCAACTAGAACTCTGATTTCAAGCTTTTAATATTTTGGTCTTGAATAAATATAATTTTCACAAGGATTTGAAAATCCATCAAGGAAAAATCAGTTGTGCTAGGCTGATCTTTACGCTAACCGTAAAACGATTCCCTTCCGACGCAATTTTTTTTTTCCAATTGCAATACATGGACGAGCATCAAGTTCCTTTATAGACCTCCAAAACTTTAAATAGCTACAAATATATCCATTCTTAGGCCAAATATTCAGCTCAAAACTTTATTCAAAGAAAGACCATTACTCATTCGGAGTATGTATAGTTGCCGATATAAAAATTTGTACAACGAGTAGAGTACTGAATTCCCTGTGGTCAGTATAAACACTGATATTGTCTTTCTGACCTAACCTAACTCATCCTCACAAGGAATTCATTTGTCTGTAAATTTACAAGAAACGAATGCCAACTACCCGAGTTCCTTATTCATAAAAGCTGCTAAATTGTAAAGGTCCACTTTTAACTAAATTTCCCTTAATTAACAATCAACAAACAAAGTACCCTTACTTCCAATATCCATAAAGCCATAATAAAAAACACATTCTTCATTAGCTTCCCTCCTCAATCTCTTTTTTATATCCCCAGTACAAGTCAGCAACTTAATATAAAAATAAGGACCCTTTTTTTTTGTAATTTTTAATGACATTTAATTTAATAATAAATAAAACGAAATTAGACAAAGATTTGTCTAAATTTTATCCCGTCCTAGAACTCAGATAAGTTTTTGGTTTGAAATCCCTTCCCTCAATTTTCAAGTTGCTTTTCTTTTCTTTCTATTTTTATTTTAAACCGACCCCCAAATAATTAAACTATTAAAATCCCTAAAACATCACAAATATATTTAGTAAAATATTTAATTACCTATTGAAACCAATCACCATGTTCAATATTTACATTCTCAAAATTTTCCAAGCAAAGCCCCGAAACATCAGTTGTATTCTAACTAATTAAGGTCCAGCCTTATATGCAAATCTAAACTTCTTTTTAATACTGGCCACTCCCAATGCTAATTTTTCAAACCTCGAATAAACGACCCGAGTCAACGTCTGACAAATGACGAGTGCTTTTTGCATGGTGCACTATACTACATTCCATCTAAAAGGATGCGTCGAAATTATTGAAGTTATTAAAAAAAACTATCTTTTTGCAAAGTAAATTTCGGCGATTCTAAATGAAGAAAATAAGTAAATAACCGATATTAGCTACAATAAACATATAACGCAATAGCTTATAATTTTGTAATAACTGATTCAAAACACCATGGTATTTATTACACACTTTATACACGTTTGCCCATATCCCTCTTGGGACAAAGATAAAAATCCAAAACCAAAACTCATCAAAATTGGTTCAGACATTGTCGACTCTGCCTTATATATATTTAATTAGATGATTTAAAATTCTAAAACATCCTTACAATCACTAAGTGACAAACCTCGCACCCATCTACCGCGGAATAGACTATAATTTACCGATTTCATTTCTTTTCCCTTTTTGAAAATTAGAACAGAATAATTTGAAATTAGACCTAGGAGTATCATAGCAACCCTTGTTGTTTTCCCAGCGCATTATCTCTTTAGAAGCGAAATGGAGCCTACTAAGCTTCAAATCGAAGAGGAAATAAATAAATACCCATGCCTCTGGGATTCAAAAAACAACAACTTCCTCTGCAGAACTTACAAAGGGAAATGCAGAAGAAAGATTCTGGACGAACTGCAAGAGAAATATAACTGGAAAATGCCCGAAAAGGACTTAAAACTAAAAATTAAGAATAAGCTAAAACTCCAATCAAAAAAAAGGTTACAAAATGCAGTAAGTTAACAAACCTTTTAAGACCCCCCCCCCCCCCCCTATCACCATCTATTCACAATTACTATAAACAAACCCTTACCCACCCGTAACAAATCTCTCACTGAAACAACGCTTACGCACAATATTTCATCCCAACTTTTAGTTTTCCTCCATTTGATTTGATAGATATCTAGTCGTGTCCCCTATTCGACCTACCGCCTCTCATGCAGAGGGTCGGGGGTTCGATCCCGGCTTGCCCCTCCAAGTTTACTTATGTGCGAAATTCAATTTGAATTGACCATTGCGCTTTTCGGTGAAGGAAAACATCACGAGGAAACCCGCTCGCATCCGCGAAGCAATCCAAAGATGTGTGTGAAGTCCCCAATCCGCACTGGGCCCGCGCGGGGACTACAGCCCAAAACCCTCTCACGATGAAGGGAGGCCTGTGCCCAGCAGTGGGACGCAAATAGGCTGCAGTAGTAATAGCACATACACATTTCTCTGAGTCGCAAGCCCTATGCTGCATATATTCGACGATCATGCAACCATGTTCGAACTCAAACATACACGACCCCGTACACATAAACCGTTCTTATCCTTCATCTAACACTGTTTCCAACTAACAACGGAAAACTCCTTTCCCCTTTTAGAAACTAACCCAGAACCAAACATCCAGAAAAACCTCTGAGCCTCCTCCCGATCCGCAATCAGACACCTCCTTTGTAAGTAATCAACCCTATTTATTTGTAGTTTTTCCTTTTTGTAAAGTATTTACTGAATAGAAGAATTTAAAAATTTCTTATAATTTTATTACCTTCCCTTTTTTTTCCAGCAAAACGAACCTCCGCTGACGGATGAATTTTTTAAAGCGCTCTTTTCCTAGTAAGTAATCATTCTTTAACCTCTTGTTTTTACATTATAGAATTTAACTAAATTATTTCTCTGAAGCTTCCCAGTCCCCCCATTTATACTTCCAAACGCATTTCTTATTTCATCATCATAAAAATGAAAATTAGTTTCCTGCAGAATTAATAGATTGAATTGCATAACTATTTTTTTTTTTTTTGAAAGGCCGCCACTCTCCCCTCCATATATACTTATCTACGGATTTGTCAATTAACCTTTTAATTTTATTTAAAATAAGAGCTACAGGATGCTCCCTTTTTAATTGAAGAAAGTCCGAATGATTAATATATATGAGCCTTTCCCGTTGCCCAACAGATTCTATATAATCCAAAATGAACTTTATTAAATTTCTTGTCTTATTATTTTATACAAACATAAATGTTTCTTAACTTATTACCTCCTTTCTTAGATTTTCAATTACATTACGACGCTAGCTACTCCTTTTTGAGCAAAAATAAAGGTTCTACATTTTTATCAAAAAAAAAAAAAAATAATTACAAAGGATCCTAAGCCTTAAGTATTGTCTATTACACGAACGAAATTTGTATAAGTAAATAAACACAAATTCTTAAACTCCCTAGTATAAATAAAATAACTAAAAACATTCCAAATCTTGTGCTTCATACCCCAAATCATCTTCAACCATGTAAGGAATTCCAACTAGTTATTTAAAATATTTCGAGAGGTGAATAGTGTTGAATTTTCCCCTCTCCTTACCCGATACAGAGTCTACTAAGACGTAAACATTGCTATAAGGATTTGTTGCTACAACATATGGTCCTTCGTAAAGTGGCTCAAACTTTTTTGTAATTTTTTGACTTGCATTGGATCTATTTAAACGACTTATTTTTACTAAATCTCCCACTTGAAACTGAATTAATCTATATCTTTGATTAAATCTCAACTGACGCATTTCGCTAGCTTTTTGTAAATTCACTCTTGCTTTAAATCTAATTTCCTCTATGTTTAAAACTTCCTTTTCTTTTTTTAACGCTTTATCAAAGGAAAGCTGCGTAGGTTCTCCATACATAATTTCACAAGGCGTAAAACCTGTACTTTCGTGGAAAGTATTATTATAAAGAGATTCTAACTTTGGTAGTACTGTAACCCATCCTTTGTGGTTCGTTCTGCAATACATTCTGAATAATCGACCCAATTCCTTATTTACTCGCTCAGTGGAATTTGGGCGCGGATTCCTTACAGTAGTATATATTACTTTTACGTTAGCCTGTCTCATACTTTCTTTCCAAAGTTTACTAGCGAACTGAGATCCATTGTCTGACAAGATTGCTTTTGGTTTAATAATGTCAAAGAACCTTTTAGTTTTTCCTATAACCGATTTGGACGTAGCCTTCCTGAGTTCGTAAAATTTGACAAATTTACTAAACGAATCATGAATAACTAAGATGTAATTCATTCCGAAAGCTCCAGACGGCAAAGGACCATACAAATCTACCATTATTATATCTCCAATCTCTTTTGTGACTATTGACCGACATGGCCCCACATGTTTTGTAGTATTACTTTTTGTAATCTGACACTCGTGACAAGTCCGAAGCAAGAGCTTAACTCTCCTAGTGATCCCTTTCCAGAAAAATCTATCCTTAATATATTTTATTACTTTATACGCTCCTTGATGTCCCATCTCTAAATGGATTTGTTTAATAACTTCGTCTTTTAAAATTTCTGGTAAATAAAGAACTTTATTTTTAGATCGCTCCGGCAAATAATATAATACACTATTTTTAATTGCACACCGCTCTACTATCCTATCCAACTTATCTCCTACCTTCCCATTTTTGCTTATTCTATCCAAGATAGCTATAATTTCCTTATCCTGTTTTTGCAACTTTTCTACATCTTTTAATCGTACAAGTAATTCTTTGTTTTCTTTTAAACCCATATACAATATTTCTGGTAAATTTATTCTATCCTCTTGAAGAAAATCACTTTCTGGAGGATATCTGGATAAAATATCCGCTGCTACATTATCCCTACCCTTAATATGTTGAACTTCATATTGAAAATGCTCTAAATAGTTGATCCATCGCGTTACTCTTGCATTATACAATTTCCAATTCTTAACAAAAATCAAAGCTTTATGATCAGTTCGGATAATTACTTTTGAACCCCTCAAGTATGTTTCAAACTTCTCCAAACAACAAATCACAGAGTAAAATTCTTGTTCAGTAACTGTCCAATTTAACTGAGCCCCTTTTAATGCTTTACTGTAAAACCCCAATATTTTTTGATTCCCTTTTTCATCTAATTGGTACAATGATCCTGCTATTCCAATTCCTGAACTATCAGTTTGCAAATAATATGTCTTATTGAAATCTGGATGATGTAAAAGAATTGTATCTATGAACAAAGACTTAACTGTTTCAAAAGCCTTTTGTTCCAATTCACCCCATTTCCAACGTTTGTCCTTTTTTAATAATTCACACAATGGTTGAATATGTATATTATAATTGGGAATGAACCTCCTATAAAAGTTACAGAAACCAAGAAAAGCTCTAACATTCTTTATCTTTTTTGGAGTCGAAAACTTTTGGATTGCCTTTACTTTTTCAGGATCTGTCCTAAGCCCTTCGGTTGAAATAATGTAACCTAACATTTTAACCTCTTTACACAAAAACTTGCACTTTTTTAAATTGCAAGTCAGCCCAGCCTTTCTCAATTTTCCAAGAACGATATCTATATGTTCCAAATGTTGGTCTAAAGTACCCGTTGTAATGATGGCTAGATCGTCTAAATAATTTACACAAAATTCTCGTACTTCGACTCCCAGGATTGCATCCATGGCTCTACTAAAACTTCCGACCGATGTTTTTAAGCCTTGAGATAACACGTTATAGACATACGATTTGCCATTAAAGGTGAAGCCTGTGTATGTCTTACTAGATTCAGATATTGGTATTTGGAAATAAGCATTGTTCAGGTCGACTGTACTTATAAATCTAGCCCCATGAAAAGAATTCATTACATCTAATTGTAAGGGTGGCTTCTCCGTTTCAGCAATCATAAACTTATTAATCTCTCTGGCATCTAAGAGCACACGTATTGAACCGTCTGGTTTCAGAGTAAAAGTTAGAGGACTGCAATAAGGTGTCGCTGTTCTACTTATTATTCCTTGTCCCTCCATTTCTTGTAACTTTTCCTCTACCCTTTCTCTATAAGCATACGGCACTGGATAAGTTTTCTTAATGATTGGAACATGAGGCTCCATTTTTATCTCATGTTGATAACAATTGGCTCTACCTAATGTTGGTGAGAACAAACAAGAGTATTTATTCATTAGATTATCTAATTTTTCCCGTTCCTGTTCCTGCAGAGTAATTCCAACTTTTATTTCTGACAAATTATCTGACTCCATTATTTCTACTGCTTCACAATCTTCCTCTATATAATTATTTTTCCCGCATTCAAAAAATTTTAAAATTTGAATCTCTTCCCCTTGAGACATAACTACTCCTTTGGTCTTTGGTTCTAAACTAATTATAATTTTGTGCAACTGCATCCAGTCGAATCCCAAAATTAAAGGTTTTATTAACCCTGGAACAATCAAGAAAGCTGTTTCTTGTATAAAGCGTCCCAGCTTTAACGGCAAGAGCACTATATTTTTAATATCCGTACTTCTATGTCCTACTCCTGTTCTTACATTAAAAGATTTGATAGGCATAACTGGCAAATCTGAATACTTGTTTTTTAAAACATTGTATAACTCTTCCGAAATGCAAGTTATATCGCTCCCTGTATCTAATAAACTAACAATTTCATAGTCAAATACTCCCAGCATCAGTTCTGATTTAAAGTTTTCTCGTCTATTTTGTTCTAATTTATCCTCTTCGAAAACAGATGTATTCACTTCATAGCTTACTCCTTCTGATTGTGACTGCTCTACTTTTAATTTTAACAATTCGACCATTTTCTTTTCTATTAATATTTCTTTTGGATCAATGACTCTAAACCCTAATCCTTCATTTTTCTTCCTATCTAAAAGTTTAGTTGCCAATGGTTGTTTTAGACCAGAATTATTTACTCCTAAAGTCTGACCTGCTTTCCAACCCATACTACTCATCAATCGTAACATCTTGTCCCCTATAGTTGAAGCTGATTTGGAGACAAATTTATCAGCCTCCCCTAATTTAAATCTATTTGTTGACATTCTTCTTCAGTAGCTTCTTCATGACTTATTGAGTTGACATTAGTATTTTGATTGTTAAAATTCGGCCTCTGCTGCGCAACTGGTCTTTTCCAATTAGTGTATTCTGGTTGCTTCTCTTTTCGAAATTTTGCAAAAGACTTTGATGGACCTGCTACTCCTCCACTACTTGGCTCTTGTTTACTAATGTCATCCATATTTCTAAGAAACTCTGCTGTTTCTATAACCGACTCGATTTTGGATGTCATCCAAGCCTGCTGAGCGTATTTAGGATAATGCCTTATGATGTCTGCCACCAACTGTTTCTCAGGCATTTGAAAATTAAGCATTTGGGCCTTCCCAACAATATTCAGAAAGTAATTTAACATACTCGGAGTCTTTTGACGATCCCAGCTTCCCTGTACTATGCTTCGTCTCAATTCATTTTGCTCCTTCTCTCCCCAAAATGTGGCCAAAAAGTCTACTTTGAAATCGTTTATTCCAGTCCATCTCTTTTTATAAATTCTAGCCCAGTCTCGAGCTCCTCCAACCAAACAATCCTGAATAAGATCTAAAGCATTTTCCTCGTTGGACGTCTTCTTCAAATAATTCTCTAAATCCTCTAGAAAAGTGACTGGATGATAGCTCTCATTCAAACCGAACTTAGGTTTTTCAAAATTTAAATTTCTCACATTGTAGGTAACATGACTGTGCTCTTCTATATACTTCTTTTTATTAGGCTCTTTATGGGATTCAGTTAGAACATCGTCCCCTCCTTCTTTAGCTCCTTCTATTCCTTTCTCAGAATTATCAACATTCGCATTTACTCGCGATTCAGGGCTATTTTCTATCTCTTCCAAATTCTTTGGTAATTGCTCATTGACTTCCGATGATCCTTTATTTTCTATTTTGTCGCTAAGCTCATTTATTTTCTTTGTCAATACACTTACAGTACGTCTAAACATACGATAAATTAAACCCTCTTTGTATTTTTTTGCCCTTGATTCTTTCTCCGTGAACTTAGCATGTTTTACAGCCGGTGCCTCAGCTACATGATCATCAGAAGCTTCAACTGGACTTTCTTGGCGAACAGTTTCCACTCCTACTTCAATTGATTTGCCCGCTAGGCTTCGTTTACGTCCTCTTTGAGACTTACTCATTATTTAAGATTTACTTCTAACACTATCACTTCTCTTTCCTCAGAAAAAAATGAACTTTCGTAAATTTTATGTTTTCTTTTCACAGGTAACCTCTGCTGCTGCGCTACCTCTACAAATATTCCTCTATAAATATTTTTTTTGTTAGCTTTAAAAATTAAATAATTTTTTTTAAACCATTTTTTTTTATTATTAAAAATCGCATCCATAACGCACCATTCCTAAGTCACGTCTCTCATTTCACGGACAGCAAATTGTGACTAAATAATAGCCACCTCTAATCTAATAAAGCCAAAGAACCGTTATGAAGAACAGAGTTATTGTTTGTTTATTTCCTGCCAATTCATCAAGATAAACAAACTCGCGAGATTTTATTATTATTCTTAAATATATATTTTTTGTTATAGTTATGATATCCTGGTCACGGCACCAAATTGTACCACCCCACCCCTCACTAACCCAACGACATAAAACTCTGCAAACGGCTCTTGGTCTTTATTATCCTAAATTCTTATATTTTCATTTTATTTTGGCCAAATAATTTGTGATTGCAAACGTCTAGTAGTTTATAGGACCTAATGTTATGAACCGTAAATAACTCAAGAACTTTTAACGTGAATAGGAATGGTATATTATGGATTAGCGAGTGTTCAATTATTAAAATTATTAAGCAAGAAAAGATTATTGTTTAAACTATTTAAAAGATATAAGGTTTTTAAATAATTATCAGTTTCCCTACCTAATTCCCCTACCAGGAGGTCGGATACAACATTGATTCATTTGGATATAGGCATCAATACTTGTAACTAGATTTCTAGAGTTTCATAAGCTTTCTTGTCTAACGACATTATATTCACATTTCCAAATTAATCCTTGTTTTGGATGGGGACTGACCAGCTAAGTTCTTTATTTAAAAGCCATTTTGAGCTTATATAAATAATTAGTTAAAGACCAAAATTGGTCAGCAGATATATTTGATCTCAGTTTTAGCTTCAAGTTTTCTAACTGAAGTAAGTAGACACTTGTCTTTCTATAAGGATATATTTTCCACTTAATTCTGATACATTATGACTGAGGTTATTAGCATAAAATAACAAATGATTAGTCAGTGACTCTGTCGATCAATATGTCTGATTTCGAGCGACCAAGACAGGGATTGAGAAGGTACATATGACCCAGTATGACTCAATCAATTGATAAAAATATACTTGAAGATTCGTGTACTTATTTTGCGTACAAACAAATCATAATAAACCAAAACTTTGATTACTATTTAATATTATTGATCCTCAGTTAAAAATCTTTTCACTAGATGAGAATCTGCATAAGGTAAACTACCTTTTATGCTTTGAAGATTAGGTTAATGGAGATTTGTAGTAGTTAATGAAGATTCCGTATCCTACACATAGTTCCCTGATACCCTAGGCTAATGTTTGCAAAGCTAGAGGCCACGCCGCGCCTCACATTTACTTTTAAACGCGTGATGTGTGATGTAACTTAACTCAGTGCAATGTTAAGTTTCTAAGCTGATATAAGGCTATTCGGTGCGAGGTTCGGGTTACCTCTAAAGAACCTGACACTATCACCCGGTGTTGTGCCGCTGAAATGGCGTTAGGCCCCCACAGCAACCGAGAGGGTTGGGAGAGAAGAGGGGCCACAGGATTCCCTACTTATGTTGTGCGAATAAATAAATATATAGATAAAGAGGGACCACGGCAAGCAAGTACAGTTGAGAGAATCACTGTCTAGACCCCGCATACTGTCCAGTACTCCACCGTGTGTGGAAGATCTCACGAGTTGCGATTCATAATAACCCATGGTTATCATTCATAGCAATCATGCCCCAAAAGAGCCACATCTTGGGGAACTCAAACGGATGAGTTTTAGGAGGAACTTCGTTGTCACAGTCAGTTTCCATTCCAACTGAAGGCCCCGGACTACGCCAGCCCTAATGCAAAACAACAACAAAAGGCAAAATCCATTTTGTTATGACATTTACATTTACTATGGTTCGCATGTTCCAACTGAACTGAATGCTAAACCCTTGCTCCGTCAATCCATCTGAAACAATCACATTAATACACAGAAATACAATAAAATATAAGAAAATACTGCACTCTAAAACGATACAAGGGAGATGCTTCCCATACGAAGACCAAGTAAAAACTAACCCCTGTCAATCAAAACCCACCGCTATTTATACTAAATTCCGTTCGCTCCGTTCGCCGCGTTCGCTCCGTTCGCTCCGTTCGCTGCGTTCGCTCCGTTCGCTTCGTTCGCCTTGTTAAATTACGCCGAAACGGCTGAACAGATTTTAATGAAACTTGATATAAATATACCTCCGAACCCTGGGAGAAACATAGACTATAGCTCATCCTTGGAAAATGTAGAGTATCCGCGTAATCGAGAGAAACCGTTCCGTTCGCTGCGTTCGCTTCGTTCGCTACGTTCGCTCCGTTCGCTACGTTCGCTCCGTTCGCTGCGTTCGCTCCGTTCGCTACGTTCGCTCCGTTCGCTACGTTCGCTCCGTTCGCTTCGTTCGCCTTGTTAATTTACGCCAAAATGGCTGAACAGATTTTAATGAAACTTGGTATAAATATACCTTCGAACTCTAGGAGAAACATAGTCTATAATCCATCCTTGGAAAATGTAAGGCATCCGCTTAATCGAGAGAAACCGTTCCGTTCGCTGCGTTCGCTCCGTTCGCTACGTTCGCTCCGTTCGCTGCGTTCGCTCCGTTCGCTACGTTCGCTCCGTTCGCTTCGTTCGCCTTGTTAATTTACGCCAAAATGGCTGAACAGATTTTAATGAAACTTGGTATAAATATACCTGGGAACTCTGAGAGTAACATAGACTATTTTCCATCCTTGGAAAATGTAAGGCATCCGCGTAATCGAGAGAATCCGAACTCCACATAAGCAATATCAATAAGTCATAGTATCCCAGTAGTTCGTCCTTCCACCTCTCATGCAGAAGATCATAGACTCTTTTCCGGTCTGCTCCTCAAGTACCACTTATGTGCAAAAATCAACTTCATGAGGGCCAACAGAAGGGCCATCTCGCTCTTCGATGAAAGTAAACATCGTAAAGAAACCTGCACGCATCCGAAAGGCAATTCAAAACGCGCGCGAAGTCTCGAATCACTCTGAGTCTGCTGTGGAGGTGGTGGAAGTCTCGACTCAAGTTAACTAAACTACAAATCCATATTAATATTATAAATGCGAAAGCAACTCTGTCTGTCGGTCGGTTCGTCTGTCTATCTGACTGTCTGTTACCTCTTCGCGCCTCAACTACTGAAACAATCTGGATGAAATTTGAAATGAAGATAGCCGGGATCCTGAGAAAGGACTCAGGATATCTTTCATCCCGAAAAAACACATAATTCCCGCGGAAGCGCGACAACCGAATTCCTCACAGACGATGTTGCGGGGAGAAGCCAGTATTCAAATAATAAGAAGACTTTATCTATTCCTTAAGAGATCTAAAATATTTGTGATGTAACAAACAGCTTAAAGCAGTCTGTTCTGTTACAAGCTGCAAATAACCGTAACTTAGCGAGCGAGCACAAAAAATAGTGAGTTGGAGCCTTCTCGCTAATCAATAGTAGGTATGGTACTACCATAGTGAATAGGTAAATCGAGAAAAATGTTGCCGAGTGTGAAACTCCAGATTTTTTAAAGTAAAATATTGAGTCGTTGAATTCCAAAGAAGTTCCTTATAAAGGAAGAAAATAATACTAGGAAAATAATAAAACAACGCTGTTTGGAAGCGATCAGATCCATCAGATTATCAACACTTGTATATCTATACATATTTAAATGTATATAATCATCATACACACATCCTAAGTCTACGCGGGACGAATTCGCGGGCACGGGCTACTAAATAATAAATTTCTTTCAAACATTTTAACGCTCAACTCGTGATCCAACCTCAAAAAACTCTCCAAAATGATCATCAATTTCTGGAATGATCCAGAGATCACCATGCTCCTACACCAGCTGCTTGAACACGCAAATTTACTCTTCCCGCCATCATTTGTTACAATAAGCCACAATGATGCTATAATATATCATATAACATGCTGCTTCTCACGTAAAGTGCTGTTTTTGCGTACAAAAATGACGTATGTTCACGCTTTCGAGTGTATCTTTATGACGGGCTTAAACACACAGCAGGGTTTTTGTCTTAACGTACCTACCTAATAGTGTGATTCAGTAGATGAAGTCGCTAAGTACCTAGTCATCATCATCATCATTTCATCATAAATTGATCATTTATACATTAACGAGCAATATTTGTGTATATTATAAACAAAAATTGTGTATATGGTAAAAAAAAATATTTTGTATAGGATTCAGGCGTCGCTCACACAACCAATCCCATATACATTTTTTTTTAACAACTCAAAAAAAATTAAAGACCTATACAATATACTTAGAATCGATAGCCGATACGGTGGGTTAATTATTTACCATATTTTCTGACCCACCGTGTATACTATATATAATCGCGTTCTCGAAGACGACTCTAACGATTCCGACGAAATTTGGAATATAGGGGCTTACGGGGGTGAGAAATCGATCTAGCTAGATCTCATATCTGGGAAAATTAGTTTTTAACTATTTGAACCCGAGCAAAGCTCGGTCGCCCAGGTACTTATATTAATACCGTATAGAATATATGTTAATAAACTTTTATTATACGTCGATATCACTCGTGTCTTTTACATAGCTTATTCATTATTTTCACACTAGTTATGCCCCGCGACTTCGTCTGCGTGGAATATAAAATTGATGATAGCTTTTCTTTCTTTTCTCTAATCAAACATAGCGTATAATATGTAGCTCCGAATGATGCCCTATCTACCATTGAAACCCGTACTCAAAGTGGTCCAGTCGTTCCGGAGATATTTAACAGGAAAGGGACAGACTAATTATCCTTTTACTATAGTATACATAGATAGATAGATAGATTAGTTGGCACTTTCGATTTCGTGACAAATTCTAATTCGGTCCTTATCGTTTCGTGAAAGAATAACATGAAGCCAGATAGATCAATATCGCATTCAAAATATTATATCAATTAAACATACTGTTTAAAAAAGTAGTAAGTATAGGTAAACCACGCACGCTCATAATTAGGGTGTCAAGAAAATTCCATCGTATTTCATGGATTAAACGTTAAAGGGCTATTAAAAAAAACGTCCTAAATTTTGCTTTGCCTACACGGCAAGTTACAGGCCTGAACAACTTTATTTCAAACTGACGTGAACAAGAGTCCCGCTCGTCCTGAATTTATGGCCACCCCTACGCGCCCGGCTTTATCCCGCTATTTCCCTGACAAACGGACACCCTGTTTAAGTACGCTCGAAATTTACACGTCAAGTACGACGTTTTTTACGGCGAGGTGTTATTATAAGGACAAGGATATTTTCCGTGATATTTTTTGTGAGATCGTGGTTTGGGGTCAGTTTATATTATTGTGACTTTTTGACAGTGCATGCTTTTTATATTAGTTTAATAGCTTTTGCCCGCAACTTCATCCGCGTGGAATTCGGTTATTGCGTTCTCGCAGGAACTAAGGGTACTTCCGCCATTAACTATTAACTTAATAAGTAGCCTGTATCCTTCTCCGGCACTCGATTATGCACGCCACTCATATTTAACCCATATTGAAATAAAAGTTTCATACAAACGTTCCGACCCCTTTTTGGCCTTTTTTACTCTTTCAATTCCCTTTAATCCCTTTAAGGGGGAATTTCCAAAAATCTTTTCCTACTTCCATCATAAGAGAAACTTTTCTGCCAAAGTTCATTTTTCTAGGCTTAGCGGCTAAGAAGCTACAAACAAACTGTTAACCCCCTTTTTACCCCTATAAAGGGGCACTTTCCAAAAACCCTCTGTTAGTGCTTAACTACGTCATAAAAAAAACCTTTAGCCTAATTTCATGTTTCTAAGGCCCAGCGGTTTAGAAGTTATATAGAAACTTTCAACCCCCTTTTTAGCCCTTTAAGGAGAGAATTTCGAAAAGGCCTTTATTAATGCTCACTAAAGTTATAAAAGGAACCTCCTTGCCAAATTTGATATTTTTAAGTTTAGCGGTTTAGTAGTTTCATACAAACTTTCAACCCCCTTTTTACCCCTCTAAAGAGGGAATTTCCAAAAATCCTTTATTAATAGTCACTTACGTTATGCTGTGCGTTGATCGATCAGTCAGTTAGTCAGTTTTTTGTTTTATATACATATAATAACGAATGAAGATGGAGCAAATAGCAAATGTGTAACGTAGCAACTTACGTTGTACGTTTTACTTTACTGTAACTTAATTTTAGTGTTATACTTATTAATGTTTATCTTCCCTCTTTTCACTAGTCGGGTGTTTTTTTTTCCGTCCTGCCACAGAAGGCGACCTAATTTAACGCATTAGAGAGCTTTTCGGGTATGTAAAATATTGTGAGGAAACCTGCATGCATCTGTGAAGTAATTTTAGTAATGTGTGTAAAGTGCGAATGTATTGGAAAAACGTATTTTATACGTTTATTTAAATTATCAAACTTTCGTCTTTTCCCGCAAAGTGCAACCTGCATCATGATTGTTAATCCCCAAGGGATGCGATTTCTTTTACGACTCGCCACCCCCTGCTGGGGTAGTAATTGTATGGGATAACTTAGATTAGGTTCTGGTTACCTTTTATAAGGTATTTGTTATAATGAAGCGACAAGATTGGTTTTTGGGAAAAGTTTTTATTAAATTAGGTGCTACAATGCTTAGTAGAGATACGTAAATTTTTGCTATGCAGAATTTGGCATCTCATCTGATACGAGAAATGAAAAAAAAGTCTTCGTTCATTGATATTTTTTTTTAATTTTTACAGTATTTAGCTAATCAACATGGTTCTCAACAGTTAAGAAAACTTACAACTATTAAAACAAATTACAACTATTAAAAAACGAATATATGTACCTACATATTTTAAATATACTATTACAGGTATTTTGTGTTATCAAACTGTTGCCCATGAAAATCAAAAAGATAAAAATTCTCATGAAAAACTAAAACGTATGAGATTGTGCTTTTTACCTCTACTTAGTGTACATAATGTTTTAAAATTAGCCAAAATCCTCCTCGGTTCGAAGGGCTATTCATTATTTATATAACTTTATGTTTAGTTTATAACCGAATAGCAGTTATACTGAGTTCGATAAATAGGTTCACGCTTCACGCATAAATTAACTTATTGCAATCTTCGTACCGTTGGCACTTGGGTCGGAGGGTACCTACGGTCAGCATATAAAGTCTTAAGTAACTTTTAAGAGAAAGGCAAATGAAGTCAAAACTAACTTTCAAAACAGTTCGTCAAACGTTTTGAAACATAATAATATGACAGACTGTAAGAATTTTAACTTCAAGTTACTTGTATCGTTCTATTACGTAGGAAAAACGTTACGTTGGAAATTGATCTTTGATTTATACAAAAATAAGTTATGGACATTTTAAATAATCGTTATACATAGGGATGGATGTTCATAAGTTTTAAAATTGACGTCAAAATGTCGGTCGTTTTGACATTTCGTTTATTACCTTATAGCATACTAGACCCTTTTAAGCGGGAAGAATACCTACTACGCGTCCATACAAAAAGAGAAAACGTTTTTTCACTTCTAAATATTTTCCAATCTCCATGATTTTTTAGTATGTTATTAACACAATGAAATGCTAGGTTTATAGGTTTTCCTTTTTTGGAAAATACTAAGAAATCATAGAATCATATTTAGAAGTGGAAAAACGTTTTCTCTTTTTGTAATTTTTGTATGGACGAGAACCGTACCGGCCGAGTACTAACTATTATTCCCTCTTAATTTGCTATTTTACTGCGTGAAGAAGGGTTATGTTTTTAGAGTGTAGTTTAGCTTGTGAGGTGTCGTTGGATTCGTCTTGATAGTGAGAGGGACAATGGGTATTATGAAAAAATTGTATGCAGTCAGATTTCTTTTATTTCTTCAATAATCGTCTAAATTACGAGTATCTAAACGGAAACATATTATGATCATGCTTTCACTGTAGATGATGATGTCTGTACTCATGTTTGACATGTAAACTACTAGTTTTCCCGCGACTTCGCTCGCGTGGAATTCGGTTATCGCGTTCCCGCGAGAACTATGCGTTTTTCCGAGCTAAAAAATAGCCTATGTCCTTTCCCGGGACCCCAAATATCTCCATGCCAAATTTAATCTCAATCGGTCAAGCGATTGAAGCGTGAAGAGGTAACAGACAGACAGACTGACAGAGTTACTTTCGCATTTATAATATTAGCATGGATGTTTTTATTTAGTTTGATCATTTTGCAAGTCGTACTACCTCAGAGCGCTATCGCGGGCACTGAACCCGCACCTTGACCCGTGATCCGCGATATTTGCATCCGCATCCCGTGTTATGACATAGCGCCATTGTTGTGGGACTATCCGGGGCTCGTTTAGTATCTATTTTTTGAGTTTATCACGAACAGACACACAGACACGCGGCGGGAGACTTTACTTTATAAATCCTCTGTTAGTAGAGCCCCCAAGGAACCTACATGCCTATTTCACCTTTTAGCGGCCAGTAGTTTTGGCTGTGCGTTGTCATCAGTCAGTCAGTAAATAATGGAAAACTTTTATATATCGTATATTTTGGGTATGAAAAATAACTTACGTCCTATACTCAGACCTACTGAACATACACTCCAAATTTCATAAGAATCGGTCGAGCTGTTTCGGAGGAGTTTGGTTACAAGCACTGTGACACGAGAATTTTATATATTAGATGATATAACCTCTAGGTACAAATCATATCAGGTATAAGCACATTCTAAGTCTACACGAACGAACGGCTTGTGTAATTAGAAACTTAATAATTTAAAGCTCCAACTCGGTATAGTTAATTGCCGGCAGTTATTTTTTGGCCCTCCATCGATCGCGAACTTGGGAGTCAGTAAACGGAATCGCCCGCTTTTGGGAGCTTTGACTACGTAACGCGAACGTCCTGGCTGTAGTACAGGAGTCAACGGCAGACAATGGGGGCTATCGCGTGTGAATTTGCCACTAGAGGCGTTACTTTTCACTGGTTTTGGCGGGCTTCGTGATATAAGTTATTAATTTCTTTAATTTACCTGTTGAAAAGTGATCTCCTTCGTAAAATTATCGCAAATATGGATTATTTGGCGATGAATGTGAACGCTTTGAAACAAAAATAAAAATTCCGAACAAAACGGAACTGCACAACAATATTATGCGACATAGCTATTCGATATTATGATAGTTATTTATAAATTTTATAATTAATAAACTTAAGACATCCAAGATTTTAAACTTAGTTTCGGCGCCGATCTTATAGAGTCGCCTTTGACAGCTATACCTCTGGAGCTTAGTCGACTAAGGTCCAGTGGCGCCAACTGGTGAGCGAAGAAACGATAGTCCCCATTATGTACTCAATACAATTTATATTACTTTCGTTGAGCTATTTTAGCTTTATGTCGTACCGCAAACATGATTTTTTTTTTCATACGAGTACAAAGTCCTTTGTCTTGCCATAATGATGAAAATTTGGTCATAGTATTGACAAAGGGCGCGCCGATTTTATCGGTCCAACGAATTCGGCGAATACATGATTGCAATAAAACATATTGTAAATATTAAGACTGCATGCAATTTCAACAGCATGACAAATTTAAATGTACTTACTTATTTATTCAGCCAAAAAGTTGTAAATGTTACTATCAAAAACTGTCTGAAAACCACTTTATTAAATTGTGGCTTATTTCGCGATTTTTATAAAGAGAAGATCATAGCCCTCTCCGTTTCCTTAAATGACCTTGAGCTTTCCTATGTCGTCCACGTGTTAGTACCGTAAGTTTTCACTTTCAACACACAGGAGTAATGGCTTGCAGCCAGTAAGGCTTTTGATATTGGTTAAGTAAGCTTCAAAGGCTAGTGCGAAACTGGCATAGACACCATTAAGAACTGAAAAAAAAGCTCAATTAAATTCAATCCTTAATTTTTTTCCGTCAGCCTCTTGGTTCACTAGCCCGCTGACCCGCTGACTTGCCTTTTTAACGTGAGTTGCAATTACTTATGCAGATGACGGCACTTCCCGCGTTTAGTGTTTAACGAGGTTATTAACTTTGTTTTTGGCCATTCCACTGAAATGTTGGGTCAATGCGAGAGGTTTTACATGGCGTAGGTAATGCCAGTTAACGTCTTCATAACAGCTAAATGCAAAAATAGAATAGTATAGAAGAACGTCTGTAGGTATTTGCGAATAGTAAAGTCGTTCTAATTGTTAAACTTTATCTTCAAACTGAGCACAATATAAATAGGGACTCGTAAAGAAATGACATATTTATATGTATAACTTCTTAACATGCACTTTTACAAAATAAAGTTGGAATGTGGAAAAACAAAAATCATAAAACACAAGATATTGCGGAAATGAGAAACTTTGGACCATTAATTACATTTTGCACGCGTTAATTACATTTTAAAATGTTTGCTGTTTGACCCATGTAAAAAATACTAGGTATATTTCCATAAGTAGTAACTAATTTATCGGTTCGTGTGTACCACCTTAACCAACGTGTTAATTCTTCTTCGTTTAAAATAAAATTGGTTTAGCGTTATGACGATTTAAAGATTCGGGTTTTCCTTGGTCCAAGTAAGCACAGCACATATTTCTGACAAATAAAAGTGTTGACATTTGACAGGTGACAGTTCTCGCTTCCTTCGTACGAACATAACTTTACGTGTTTTAACAATTTTATTGGAAAAATAGCTTATTGATCAAGAAAAGCATAAAAAGCATATTGATGAAAATCAATTTCTTTTTTTTACGCGAAATCTACGGCACGGAAAATTCTGAGATTTTTTTCTCTTGATATGGAAGGTTATTCCTATCCATAAAAAAATTAATCGAGCACATTGTCATTTTTCACCCATAGCCAATTTGGCCGGTTATAATCAAAGTTGCCTGTAATAAAAAGAAACGCTCTGAAGGCGCCCGTTTCGCTGGCAACATTAGAACGTATTTATCTAATAGTTTGAAATATGCTTAACTATATGAAATAAGAAATTTATTTTCTACCCACTGAATGCAATTTTTTTAAACGTTATACCTAAACCATTAGGTATTACAAGAACATAAAACAACAGACTAGAGTCTTAAGGATATTTTTTAAATATTAATCGTTCCTTTTACATATATAAGTATAATACCTATTGCACTTATTTCACATCTATCTAGAGATAAATTAAAACTAGATGGCTGACTTAACATTGTTTATAGGTTACCTATAACATAATTCATGTATAGGTTTGGTAAGTGGAGGGTCGGAGGGCCAGCGTAGGTATCCATCAAGAGACTGCCAAGACCGTATTTTATTGATAGGTACTTTTAACTGATTTTTTTACCGAATGCAAAAAGGAGGAGGTTTTCAATTATTCTGCATCGTGTTTTTTTTTGGATAGGTATATGTTACGCGATTTAGATGATTATTTTATAATTATATTAGGTACTTTGATTAAGTGCTGATGATGGGATCCCTGAGAATATTAATAGGAGGGAATTCTTAAAAAATAAACATAACATGTATGATTTTGGCATCAAATCTAATAATGTACTTATTCAAAAAAATAGCCACAGACGGGCATTTTTACATGTCAGCTTACAAGGCCCATTGCTTGTGAAGAAGCGCCGCAACAAACTCAGCAGAAGGCCTTTTTTCAAAACTTTCATTTACAATGTCACATGACATCGATAAGTGCTAAAATTACATTCAAATGATGTATGTGTAGATTAAAGTTAAATCTAAGATCTTAAAAAGTATCTATTCTCCAAGGGTCCAGAAAAAATAATGATAATACTTAATATCAATTTCAAAGACATTTAGTTATCCTTACGTCCTGCACATACCTAACCACTACGTGACGCACTAGGTATTATCAAAAACCATTGATCCACTTTCTCCAAGTAAATCTAATTAAAGGCACGCCGGTCCGCCTGCTCCGTTCACGGACCGAACAAGCGGTACGGAGGCAAATTCTCAGCGTACCGACATACTCTTTGTTCGGGCAAACAATGACCGCCCGGCCACTCATACGTAGCGCACAGGTTGACGACAGTACCCAGCATTTACAACGTCACATTGACGTCCCACTTCGCAGGGCACAGGTCTCCCGTCACAAAAGAGTTTGGACTCGGTACAGCCACACGGCGGACATGGCCTATAAAAGCACGATTTCGAACAAATATCGAATGAAGTTTCAATGTTCGAGTGCGATGACATCTGTGTTCGTGCGAGGACATCTGTACACTTATAAATATGTGTACCAGTACGCGGGCCAATGATTCACTCTCCATCTCCGGATGAAAGAAATGACGGTAAGGCGAGTTGGGCGCGAGTTGCGCACCGGCTAGATTCAGCCAGGTGATTCCGTGGCCATTCTGTATGTAGTACTATTAAATATTCTGTGTACAGCGCTCATTGCGGATTGGGGACTTCACAAACATTTTTGTTTTTTTTAGCAGATGCGTGCAGGTATCATGAATGCATTAAAATATGCTATTGCTTAACACTGGCCTTATCAGGACAGCATTTGGGCTATGGAGCCTGTTCGGATTGGGACATCATGAATGACTTTGTAAATGCGCATGTTTCTTCACGATAATCTTCTTCAAAACTCGTGTTAATTTTTTCCGAAAAAGCTAGTGGTAGGGGTCCCTATTGGAACGCATAATATACAATACAATGGCATAACCGTCATAACGCATAACCTCATAACACATAACTCAAAACGCAGAATGACAAAACGCATAAAATCAAAACGCATTAATGTCAAAACGTATAAAATTAAAACGCATAATGTCAAAACGCATAAAATCAAGACGCATAATGGCAAAATGCATAATCTCAAAATGTTTAAATTCAAAACGCATAATGTCAAAACGTAAAAATAATGTATCATCGGAAGGGTCGACGGAGCTTATATTTCTTCGTGATTGGGACTTCGGCCCTGACACAAATTGTAACCTAACCAAAACCTATTTTAAGTCGCCTAGATTAAGTCGAACCTGTGACACGTTATTTTATGCGTTTTGATGTTATGATCATAGGATCTTGGTGTCCATGGGCCGCAGTGACTACTTACCATCAGGTGGGCTGTGCGCTCGTTTGCCTATACCATTGGTATAAAAAAAACTAGGACCATTTTTTTAGTTTCCTCCTATATCAAAACATAAAAAATCCGTTTTTTTGGCTGTAATTTGATTGTGTTTTATTTTACCACGAATTTTATTAATTTCGGACACTCACATAATGATTTTATTATATGTACCAAGTTTCGACTCGATCTGTTTAGTAATTTGGGAATAAAAGCGAAACTACGTTTCTATGAAAAGTACACCGTGCGTACCTGCTGGGGGACTCTTAAGAACAGTTCAATAGCTTAAATAAATGATACAACAAAAACTTACGTATGATGTTAACATTAACATTTACTTAAATATGTCGAAAGTAAGTATAGTCGAAAGCTTTTGTATCGAAATTATTTTGAAGGTGCCTAATAAATGTAGGAAAAGATTGTTTTAAAGCGATGCCCTAGCGAAGCTTTGGGTGCTGTTATGACTCTATGCACTGTGACGTAGGTAATGTACTACGCTAAGCTAGTTATCTAAATATGCCATTATCAGTGTCAATGGCACTAAAGATCTATTCTGTTGAATTACCACTAAACACCTTCATTTATTCTTGAGAATAATCAAAAATGCTAGTGCTAAATACAAGGAGGAAAAAATATTAAAAGTATTTTATCACTTAAAAAATCAAAGAGTAACTTGGCCAACCCTCATTAGTCTGTCCTCATTTTTCAGAAAAAAAAATTTACTACAAAATTAGCATGAAACGTTTTTGAGAAAAAATGTCTTTGTAAAATTGATTACGTCAGGAACAATTTCCTCATTAGTCGAGGCCCGTGGGTTTTATGACGGATCCACCTATTTACGTCCTTGTCTAAATAAACTTAATAGAGCGGCAAATTGAAAAGAAACGGCCAAGCGTGACTCGGATTTTGAAGCAACGATTTTTGAAATGAATTTAGAAATGAATACCTAATCTACCCAAAAAACCATACCTACTTTAGATCTTTACGAATACTGTTGCCATTCGCATGCATACCTACATCATGCTTACCTACAGCTTTAAGTGGAATTAGTGCCTATAACCCTTATGCTGGAAGAGGCGAATTAGCGATTACATACTGGAACTTAGAAACGGCGTCTAAGCTTCTTAATAAAATGGTTGAAAACTGTGAAAATGTTTATTAAAAATATGACTTACTTTGATATACCTACTCATGTATACCTCAGTGCATTACAAACACGACATGAGGGTGTATTTAACTTTCATGTTACATAACGAGAACAGGAAAAATGGTTGGACATTTTATACGGCACGACAGCTTTTTGAACACGAGCACGGCTTTTAAATATAAGAAGAAGAAGTAACATACATGTATGACTGGGACCTTTTTAAGGGTTAAGTTGTAACCTATTTCAAAGCTTTTGGCATGTACTTAGGTCCTTGGGGAGTGTAGGTAACAGATGATTTGAGGAACAGAAATAATGCAACCCACGCGGGTACACCGCGGGAAACGTCTAGTACCTTAAAAAAAGTGGTTGTCTGTAAAGTCGGCTTACGGACGGTAACTTTACGTGATAACGTCACGCTTAGGCCGATCATGCCTCTCTATCGCTTGTTCCGCGCTCTCGCTTGCACGCTCGGCTTAGGCTGGACGTGACTATGAGTCATTTTTTTTCATGCGTGCAGCTGGCGTTTATCTATTGTTGACAAATGTTAAGATTTTTTGACGTTATCACGACTTAACATTTGTTGTTACTACAATTTCTTTTATATTTGTTTGATCTTCTGTACATTTTAGGACCTTCTGTAGGACCATTAGAGACGCAAGACTTAAGCTTAATGCAAAGACTATTATACCTATTTATTATTAATGTATGTACATACTTTACTTACCTTTGATCCAAAGACAGATTGTACTTACTTTTTGCTCGCTAAAGTTAAAACGACAAATTGTTATCTAAATTCAAATTCAAAATATTTTTATTGCCATAACTTAAACTAAACACATTCTTACTTACAAACTATTTTTACATAAAGTGATTTGGAGACAGAAAAGTATAATAGTTGAAGCACATTCTTAATTATAAGATTTGGCAATGGGTACCAGTCTCAGCGGGTGCTGGGCTCGTTGTTACGCCCAGCGCTGATTTTCAGACTGGCCCCTAAAATGGGGGTTAGCCGAAAAGAAGAGAAACAAAAGATATAAAATATACTAAAGTTAAACATGAAATGTACTGTGCTAATTGAGTGTAATAGAAGAGAAAGAAAAGATATAAAATATACTAAAGTTAAACATGAAATGTACTGTGCTAATTGAGTGTAAAAGAAGAGAAACAAAAGATATAAAATATACTAAAGTTAAACATGAAATGTACTGTGCCAATTGAGTGTAAAAGAAGAGAAACAAAAGATATAAAATATACTAAAGTTAAACATGAAATGTACTGTGCTAATTGAGTGTAAAAGAAGAGAAGGAAAAGATATAAAATATACTAAAGCTAAACATGAAATGTACTGTGCTAATTGAGTGTAAAAGAAGAGAAAGAAAAGATATAAAATATACTAAACTTAAACATGAAATGTACTGTGCTAATTGAGTGTAAAAGAAGAGAAAGAAAAGATATAAAATATACTAAAGTTAAACATGAAATGTACTGTGCTAATTGAGTGTAAAAGAAGAGAAAGAAAAGATATAAAATATAATAAACTTAAACATGAAATGTACTGTGCTAATTGAGTGTAAAAGAAGAGAAACAAAAGATATAAAATATACTAAACTTAAACATGAAATGTACTGTGCTAATTGAGTGTAAAAGAAGAGAAACAAAAGATATAAAATATACTAAAGTTAAACATGAAATGTACTGTGCTAATTGAGTGTAAAAGAAGAGAAACAAAAGATATAAAATATACTAAACTTAAACATGAAATGTACTGTGCTAATTGAGTGTAAAAGAAGAGAAAGAAAAGATATAAAATATACTAAAGTTAAACATGAAATGTACTGTGCTAATTGAGTGTAAAAGAAGAGAAAGAAAAGATATAAAATATACTAAAGTTAAACATGAAATGTACTGTGCTAATTGAGTGTAACAGAAGAGAAAGAAAAGATATAAAATATACTAAACTTAAACATGAAATGTACTGTGCTAATTGAGTGTAAAAGAAGAGAAACAAAAGATATAAAATATACTAAAGTTAAACATGAAATGTACTGTGCTAATTGAGTGTAAAAGTGTGAGTGTGTGTTTGTCTAAATAATGTATGCGTGGAAGCTGAGGTGTACACTAGTTATAGTTATTTATATAGATATGCAGATAAAGTATATATTTGTTTATTATATGATATGCATATGTTTACAAATGTATGTGTGTAATTTAGGAGAGTTTGAGTGCGTTGTATCGTTGTATGTGTGTTAGTTTGTCTGAAATCCATGAGTTGAGTTAAGTCGATGTACCAACAAGTCGTGTAAATTAAAAGTTTAGATCCATATTAATATTATAAATGCTAAAGTAACTTTTTGTCTGTATGTCTGTTACCTCTTCACGCTTCAGCCGCTGGACCGATTTGGATGAAATTTGGTATGGAGATAGTTGGAGTCTCGGGAAAGAACATAGGCTACTTATCATCTCGGAGAAAGGCATAGTTCCCACGAGAACGCGATAAACGAAAATGTAGAGGTCCTTTTTTTCAGTGATCCCTGGAACCTTTTGAACCAACAACGCTACTTTTAAAACGTTTTCCTTTTTAATTCAATTATGAAGTGCCGGTCCACCTTCATAGAATTAAAATTGTTTGTCCACAAGACACGGAGTATGAGGGTAATTGTGTTAAAAAGGAACATTTTGAAAAGAAAACAAGCTTGTTTTGAATTACCGAAAATGGGTGGGGCTGTGTTGGTTTTCCGCGACCCCCGTCCGCTCATGATACTTACTCAAGGCCATAACTCCGAGCTGACTATATGAGCTAAATAATGACTCTAATCACATAACATCATAACCCTGCGACTTAGTTTTGTAGTTATTAAGGTAAGACGCAGAATCCAAAGGTAATCCGTAAAATTCCACTTTTCTAACTTGTATAGCATAACACAACTTAGAAACGGTTGACGCAGTGTATTATCTATACTAATAATAAGCCTGTAGAAGAAGTCACGTCTGAAACTTGAAAATTTAAAGAAACTATCAAGTCGAGGGGACTATATAAACGATACTGAACACAAAATAACGATTTTTAGAAAAAATGTCGTTATGTACTTATGTCCAGAAAACTACTGGACGGGTTGCAACAAAATTTGGTATGGGAGTAGTTTATAACACTGGTCAACATATAATAGGCTACTTTTTATCCGGGGAAAATGCATGCATAGTCCCCGAGGGAATGCTAGTAACGAATTCCACGCGGACGAAGTCGCGGGCAGAAACTAGTAGTTGCGTAATACACGCGCCTTCTAAATCTTACTACTAACGGAGCCAAACCTGTTGTCGTTACGTATGGAGTATCATTTCGCGGGTATCGGCTGTATCTGATATGAAACATTTGAAACATTTTGAAACAATTTTATTTCGACATCCACACATAAGTAATAGAGATATACAAAAAATATATATACATAAAATGAAAAACGTGCAAGTAAACATTAAATTAAAAAGCCAAAGTAGAAGTAATGACGTTAAACAAACATACAATTAAAATTAGAAACTAAATTCTTTGACAATAAATAAGAAAAGTGATGGATGTCAAGTTGGCGACACTCAGCACGATGCCTTTACCCTGGGAAACCTAGGATATGCTCGTATAATTTATTTATTCCTTCATAAACAGTTACTCTTTCAAAGGTCCAAACGACACTTAACCAGATCAGTCCTAATCACTTCATATTTTTACCTGATCTATAAAAACAGGTAAAAACCTGATCGTAAGCTGTAAGGCAAGACCTCATAAAAGTGACACTGATTCAGAGATTGTTATACATCAATTACGTTTTAGTGCCGTAATGATACGTTTACCCTAATAAGCGTGGCTGCACTCGAGCTGTTAACATCGAAGTAGTAAAATTAGAAATGTACAGTCCGAGGCAGTTTGCTAACTGAGATTAACTTCTTTTATCCACAACACACTCACTGGACACGATGTCATAAAAGAAATATATTGACTTAGTATTTATACAACCAATAGTCAAAATTAAGATGAATCAACTTTTAGGTACAGAAAGAAATGAAAAAAAAAACCACTTCAAACATTGCGTTTCTATGCCCGTAAACAAACGTGATAGGTATTTCGCTATTTTTTTTTCAAATAAATGCAAAGGAGAATGCCACATTTGGCTCCAGAAATGTGCACAAACATGACACTGTTAGAAATTAACAATATGATTATTGTTAATCATTGGCATTGTTATTTTTCTCCTAGAACTGCAGGTTTAGAAATTAAATTAAATAAGGTAATCAATAGCTAGTTCCTGTTTAGGGTGAATATCAGATTTCGTTTGAAAATTTCTCATTTCTGTGGCGCATTTTTTTTTCAACATTTCGAGTATTTCGGACAACATACCCTGTAAAAGACTTAAATTCAATAAAATATATCTTATTGTGCCAAAAATAGCTCCAATACTTTTTAAGTTTTAGCAGATTAAAAATTTGATTGCCAAAGAAATTAGGGTGTGTCCAAAGAAATTAGAAAATTTGCCAATAAAATTAGAAAATGAACATAATTATGTCAAAAATATTAGAGAAATGCTCCAAAAAAAAAGTGGAGTATAAAAGATTATCAGAAAATTAAAAATAAAAGCATTTAAATTGCAAGCTTCGATTTTTGGAAATAGTACGGATTCAGGGGATGATTTTGTTATGCAAAAGAAATGTCTTAGGATTCTTGCAAATATCGACCAACGAGACACATGTAAACCTTATTTTGTTAAGTATAAAGTCCTTACATTAACGTCCATATATATCCTAGAGGCTTGTAAATTTATTAGGAAAAATATGCATCTGTACTCCCCATTAAAAAATGTTATAAAGCGGCATGACCGTAACAAACACCAATTAAAATTGCCATTTTCAAAATATAAATTATACACGTCTGGCCCACACTCAATGTTAATTAAAATATACAATAGGATACCAAACGAATTAAAAGCGATACAAAGTGATAAACTCTTCAATAAAAAGTTGAAAAGTATCTTAATAAGTAAAAGTTATTATGACCTAGAGGATTACTTCAAAGATGTCTTAATTTGAATATGTAAAATTTGACTACTTATATGCTATTGTATACATACCTAATTTAATTTTAGCTCTTGATGCATGGAAATAGTATTTAACCGTAAAAACTTTCAATGTTGTAACCCTAATTTGTAGTGCCCTTACAGGGTTTCATATGAGTGACTTTTGTTTTATATAACACCTGATAATGACCATGTGATCACAATAAAGAATTGAATTGAATTGAATTGAATTTGTCAAAGTAGGTACCTACCTACATGTTAAGTTAGTCTCTAAATTTGAGATCATATTTTTACCTGTATTAAAAACTTTGTTTCACAAAAATCTACGTAATGTCGATCTTTTTTTATAATACCACAGATTTAACAGTGTTATTAAAATATCTTTTCCATCATAGGTATAAACTCTGAATAATATTATGTATTTATATCATAAAATATTTCTAGCACATTTTACAAATGTAATACGCGATCAACAAAAAATCAAGCTTTTTTACAACCACCGTGTAGTAATGAAATAAAAGTATCTTTTAAGGCTCAATTTTTTTTTTATACTTTTGGTTATCATTTAAACCGAGTAAATATGTACATTAGCTTATTCTTATTTGCACATCATTTGTGCTACAGATCGATCTAAGACTTTCTTAAATCTAAATTCCTTTAAAAAGTTACCCACAACTTTTTTTCAATTCTTCCCCATAACCCATAAAAAACATTTTTTCAATTCTTCTTTCGTGGTACCTTTCTCTTGTTTGAATTCTTCTTTATTTTTGATAAACATAAAGGATTTAATATCTTCTAAACACTTCTTGTCTCTTTTTCAAGTTTTCATCTTTGTTTGCCTTTTTTTAGTTATTTTAATTGTTGGTTTCTTTACCTAGTAACAGGAACTTTCATTGTTTAATTTTTGTATGATTTTAATTGGCTTTTTCTTTTTCTTTCGCGCCATTTAGATATTGAATCGGTTCGACTTTGTACAATATAGTTGTATCCATTTTTGTCATTCTGTACGACAAAATGTTACTTATTTAAAATGTTGAAACATATTTTTTTTGCATTTTTTTATATTAAGTATATAAACACAACAAATTGCTAAATTTGATATATTTTATATAAATCTCCGAATGTAACACTTATTTTAACTGAACAGAGAAAAGCAGTCGTTTTATTTATGGTTGTTTAGCGTAAGATTTTTTTTTTAGTATTATTGATAGATTTAGGAATGATCATTAATAAAACAATATACAAAAACAATTAAATCTAATAAAAGCGATATTTGTGATATATCTTTGGGAAAATTTACAATGAACTTCTAATTTCTATGGCTAAATCTAATTTCTTTGACACTAAATGCCAAAGAAATCCAAAGAAATTAGCGCCAAAGAAATGAGATTAGGGTATAAATATTTTTTTACATCCATAAGTATTTAAAGTATAATTGCAAATTAAAACTATAGACGTAGATAATCGCAGCATACATTCACTAAAAAAGTATTAAAAAATTCAAGTAGAAATTGACTGTAAATTCGGTCGCCGAAGAAATTAGGCGCTTAGCGGAAAAAAATCCGCAAACGGTGATGTATAAAATATTTTTCCGAAACACGTCAAACTATGCTCAGGTTTGCACCAGTCGGATGTTAGATGGCAATTAAAGGAAGCGGGTACGCGAGGTGGGACTAGTCTAGGTAAAATGATAACAAAATGCGAGACTGTTCAAGTACGCCAAAGAAATGAGGTGTTTTTGGGTAGGACAAAATTGATTTTACAATAACTTTTGACCAGACAATTACAAAAAATATTCTAGTTGAGTTTTGTATAATTAAACATTTCTAAATACAGGAAAAACAATTGCAGACGTCAAATTCGGACTAAAAAATAAAATTATAATTGTTTAAAAAAAATAACACTGTGGTGGACGCGCCAAAGAGCTTAGATTTTTAAAGTTCAAATTTTTTTTTTGATTACTTCTGAATTATTATTAATTGCCTTTTTTGTTGGCAATGTTGCTTCCCTGTAAGATCTTTACCCACAAAAAACCCTGACTCTTATAGTTTAATTTTCATGAAGTTAACATGGGTGGACAAGTGCAAAACATGAAATCTGATATTCACCCTTTACCTAGTATTAGCAGTCACAGACGGCATATGACGTCCAAGACTACAGCGTAAAATATACTTTTGCTCATACCAGTAGAGCTCAAATTGGCGTTACATTTGCAAAAATCGTAGCGAGAAAAGGGTTCAAATGTCGGCTTGACAAGTATTCATATGTGTGTGTGAATCGGAAACCCGTCAATGAGCCAATCTATCAATGTGTGTGTCAATCGGTAACTAGTGATGGCGACATCATTCGTTCTTTGAATGAACTAGGTAGTTGGCCTATTTATTTATAAAAAGGTTGGACATCCACCTTATGGCAGGGTGAATGATAAGAAGATATCTGTTAACTCTTGGTTAACGCAATGTATCTATTCAAGAGTACAATCCAACGTACATTTAGATGACGAGGTGACTTTGGGCAATTTGGTCGCAGATGACGCGCGTCTCGTGTCGATGTCTCGTCTCTTACCCATAATACCCGAAACCTGTGTGAAATACTTATGCGTAGTCAGTTCGGTCAAGAAAGGCCATGAGCACTGACTCTTTCAGCCGCTGTGTTATCTTGAAGATGCTCCGCAGTCTTAGTCTGCTCGAGTGGCTCCATATTGCATTAGTATAGTTCGCCCCTAATCGATCATTATATAAAAAACGACAATTGTCCGTCAGCGGCACGGTATATCTAATACTAGAGTTTTCGATACAGCAAGCTTTGTCCGCAGTAGGTATATGGAGCCGGCGAGCTTGAAAAGGACGAACACTACTTAGTGCAATAAACATGCGTTCCACCTATCCCTACCCTACCAAGCAATATCCACTGGTAGGGATAGGTAGATTCTTTTTCCTCCAATTCCTAAATAGAAATAGGTACCTACCTAAGTTAGTTTAGTTAGTGGGGGCCTCGTTAGCGGTATTTATTTGACTGAATTTCTTTACTTGTGACAGGGTTGATGGGTACGGGAACTGCCATTTCTAGACAGTTTGCCCTTAGCGAACTTATATAACTAACGAAACTAACTTAAGTACCTTCTTCTACTAACAGAATTGAGACATTCGGGGACAAAAATCCAAATTATATTTTACTAACAGGCTACTAGCTATTCCATAGTGGAAGACGGATAGGTGGATTTTATTTACACTGGTAGGGATTTCTACCAGTGGAGCTAGTTGGTAGGGGTTGATGGAATAGGCGAAAAAACCTAGGCCAGGCAGCAGGCTTTCGTCCCGCATTGTACACTTCCCAAATTGACCATATCCTATGATGTCCACTTCCCACAATGATCACTATGATAATGACCACTTCCCATAATTACCACATTCCCAGAATGACTATTTCCCACAAAGACCACTTCCACTAATTACCACTTTCCACAATAATGTTGAATATGCACAGACTTGGGAATATGAGTGGGTCGACGGCCTCCTCGCTACGCGGGGGCTCTATTTCCAGTTAACTTGCCCTTCAGGCACATAGGACAACTAACAAACCTAACACACCTTTAACCTGTGGGAAGTGGACAACGCGGTTAGAAGCTGGCAGTAGGTAGGGCTTACATTCTCATTCTTAGATTGTCCCTGAAAAACGTACCTAGAAAGCACTATAAAATAAAGTTCATGTAAGTTTGAATTTTATATTAGTGCTTTCTGATGACGAGATTATTTCGAAAGAAGTTTATCTCATGATGGTGGGTGGCTGCACGCTCGCCGAATCACCCCGAAAATTATGCTGGTGTGTTCTTAGGCTTACCTCCGGCATCCAGCATTGTTCTCCGTTTCTTCGCCATAAGTACTTATACTTATGGCGAAGAAACGGAGAACAGCATAGCTCATGGGGTGTCTCGGCGAGAGTACAGCCGCCATAAGTTTCTATGTAGGGCCCAGATTTGAATGTGGCTGCGTAGTTTGACAGCGTTGTCACACTCTCGGATAGCGAGGAACTCGACACGATTCGGCCCCCAAATCATGAAGACTTAGTTCGTTCATGTAAGCAGTTTATATTTAGACAACCCACGAGCAAAGATCCCGAGCGTAGCAAGCGCACCGCAGCAGAGGTTAGCATGTTCCAGAGGCTAAATATTGTCCTCGAGGCCCGACGGTCCAACAGAGTAGAATTGAAAACCCTCGCTTACCGACAGTGGCGCTGACTAACCACGTTACTTGAGGGCCGTATTCTCGGCACCTTTAGGTACTACAACGCGATGGTCAGAGAAAACTGACAAATCTTTGCAGTGTCCCATGAGATAATGGTAACAATAAGGCATCGAAAATCCAGGGTCCCAAACTTCGTATCTACAGATGATCTCTCAGTAAACACGAATCAGTCACGTTTTTTCAAATAAGTCACGAAAGACAAGGAAGTACCCTAGGTACCCTTTGAGAAATGAAGATCTCTTTATGACATAAGTACGTAATGAAACTAATGAATATATACTTATTGATATCCGAGATCATCTAGAAAGATATGAGATTCGGAGGCCGGCGGCACTTGGAAAATAAATAGCTGAATAATACACATTATTACTTCCAAACATTTATTTTAATATCTCCACTTATAGTAAGAAAAATACCATCGTGTTGTCTAAAAAGCAACTCACCACCATTGCATGCAGCTCGCCGCGATGTTTCCTCACCGCATCTCACAAGCCCGTCCAGCCAAAGTATAAAGCAGGTGCTCTCAGAACTAAGTCGCTATTTCAGCTATGCCTTAGTTATACCTAAGTAGGTGTAGGTTTGCGCGGGAAATCCTATTTTTCATGGAGCTGGCGCTGGTACTTCTTTCAAATTCAAGCCTGGCAGACACTTGACATTCCCCACAACTTACCAAAGCGACCGACATCGGGTTCCGCCTAATATTATTGTTGGTGGTTTTATTATTGGTGTTACCTATGCCTAATATTATTGTCAATCCAGAATAACAAAAAAGTGATTGTGTGTTTATTTCCCCGACCTTCTTGAAGGCTCTGCGCAATGAGCAGTCTAATCAACATCATGTATCATCATCATCATCATCATCATCATCATCATCATCATTTCAGAATCATCATATGATCATCTTCATCATCATTTCAGCCGAAAGACACCCACTGACTGCACATAAGCTTCCCCAAGATTTGCTCAACAGATCGGTCGTGCGTATCTTTATAAGGTCGTCACTCCATTTTTTGGAGGCCTATCAACAGCGCGCCTTCAACGTTTGTTTAGGAAAGCATGATCAGATATTGTTCCTGCACTTACCAAGCTTCCGCGGTAATCTAGAGTTGACAGTGGAAGGGTCTGCTTGCCTGCTGCAGGTAATACAAAGTCGACCAGTACTGTTGATGAGCTGCCTTGGTTTGTTGCTGGAGTTATTCAGCCATCGTATAAGTATGTGCCATTCTACTCTTGACACAATATATACCTTATTCTGGACGGCTTGTAAGACTGCTTCGAGTATGTAGATGGGATGGGCTCTTACCAGTCTTACCTCTTTGACTCACTAGCTGCATTAGTGATCAGTATTATATTCATGCACTCCGCTTGGACCATATAGTTAATCACCTACCATTGTTGACATTATCATGTTAGGTCCTCCAAAAATAAAATACCGCCTTCAAACTTCGACAAATTGCAAAAGCGATGTCCGTCCAGTTCACTACCTTTAATCGTAAGGTCATATTTAGTTTTGAATGTCGGTTCACTTTGTGGTCAGTCGGGGTTAGAAGGCGGTTTTTTTGGCTACAAGTTCTAATTATTTATATATCAGGAAGAGGTAGCATGTGGTACCAACCCGGACGAACCTAGCACCAGGTCCCACCACACCTAAAAATATCCGCTAACGTCTAACTGTTAAAGAGCTTTACCTTTCATCACCAGCTCAACATGATGAAATGATGAATACTAGATGCAGAATATTAAGAAGAAAAGTATATGAAAGGCGTAATCGTGTCTATAAAAATTGCGGGTTGCCCTCGATTTCACCGAGATTCCATCATCACATCGTGACTTGATGAGAATGGGATAAATTCAGGCGTAGCATACTCCCTTAATTAAAAATATACATATTTAAAACCGGTTATTCGTTTTGACGGAGGAATCTGTGAACATACTGAAAAAAAACATACATACAAATACTTAGCATACAAGGCTGAATCAGGAATAAAGCATACATTGGTTAACTTCAGCATCATGATGATCTCTGAAACAAGATTTGAATATTAAAGCATCATGTACAATCAGCAGTAGAAAGGAATGAAGTTCGAATTACAATGAGCTGCACTGCCGTACTCATTACACCTACTCATATTATTTATGGTGAGCAGATAATTTTGAGCACATTGACTGTCCATCTGCTTTTGTTCGTGTACTTACCAAATCGTTATCAATTTTATTTTCTCTTAATATTCAACTATACTAACTCCGTATCCGGCCGACAATGGTAGAAGTTCACCACGGAGTCACGCGTAGTTCCGGTCATCTCGTGTCATTCTGTTTGAAATAATGAGTGTTAATCTATGAAACAAGTTGAAACTAGACTCCCGGTGAAAGAATACATCGTGAGGAAACCTGTGTGTGTGTGTTGGTACCCCTAAATGGACAATTTAGGTCGAATAATCCCCCGGACATAGGATGGCTTTTACCGTGGGGAAATGCAAGTAGGGAAGTTATGCTGAGCTACTCGCTAGCTGAACAAGCAAGTTCACCACCATCATCATCATCATCATCATCACCATCATTTCAGCTAATAGACGTCCACGGCCTGCTGGACAAAGGCCTTCCCCTTAAAGCCGCCACTCGGACCGGTCCTATATATCGCTGCCGCAATATTACAAGGTTGTATGTTACATGAACATCGAACGGAGATAATTAGCTTTGAAAATAAGTATAACTATATTTCGCTGGTTATAGATCTGGTAGATAAACGAATATGTCAATTGTAGAAACACATTAGAATTATGCAAAAAATACAAAAATACACCTTAATCATTCAATTATTTATTAAAATATGAACAATTTGTTATTTACATAGAACTTTGGTCCAGTCAGGTAAACATTCTGTTCAGTAACATAGGACTTTGTTTGTCTCTAGCGTAGTACTTAGTACTAAAATTATTCATTGAAAGCGGAAAAATGAGGAATATATAGAGGGAGCAGGTAATTGGAGGACGAGTCACAGGCGAGCGGTATACAGGCTGTTAATATTGATTTTTTTTAAATATAGTATTATGTTTAATGAGTTCCGTTTTGGCTTACTATTCGTTAAAAACAGTTTCGTAGTACTCCACATCTGCTCGTGGCATCCACCTGTACATTGATTTAATAGTATCTATTTTTGTCTTTCCTACAACGGGTTTTTTCATAATTTTTGGAGTACCACAAATATTGCCGTTATTCTGCCTTCGGGTTCTTTGGGGTTTCAAATTTTTTTTTTTATATGTTTCCTCTGTGTGAGACTGTTTGTAGCTCACTTCAAATACCGATTGAGTGAACTTTAATTCCGTTACTAATAAAGAGATCGATCACACGTTAGGTATTATATGCTTATCCTGAGTGTTACAAGTAGGTATGATTTTATACATGAAATGCAATAAAATACACTTTAATGGTGAAAGGTTATCTAATCAATTTCAATATACATTACTATTATAATTATGTATATACAATAATAACAATCAAACGAACATAGGACCTTGTTGCCCTTGTTAGTTTTATAACCATAACATAGAACCATGTAACATCGGAATTTTCGGACTATTAGTTTGACGATATTAAGATAAAATTTTCGGTAAAATATAGCTAAAGACATGAAGAATGATGTACTAATCATAACTCACATTTTGGAAAAAATGTAACATACAACCTTGTAATATTGCGGCAGCGATATGCTACTCGCTTCCACCGGTATCCCGCGACCTTTACGAAGTCGTCGCTCCATCTTGTTGGAGGCCTACCGACAGCTCGTCTCCCGGTTTGCTGACGCCACTCGAGAACTTTCCGGCCCCATCGGCCATCAGTCCTGCGAGCAATGTGCCCCGCCCAACATTATCATGGTGTTCACTATATGGAAAAAAATGTGAAAAAACTTGCGCACGCAAAATATGTATTTGAAAGGCGAATGCCCTCGCCCAGTCAGTCCTATTTTTGTTAAATAAAATAGTAGGTTTGTAAAGAACAATTTACATCAATACTTAGCTAATCTTAGAAGCAAACGCCGCTCGCCAGCCTACTGATGTGTCTAGGGCCACTTGTTCCCTTGATGACGTTTACATCCTGTTAATAATGTATAACTAATAATATAATATATCACTATGTAGATACGTTTTGTTGAGTAATCCTTGAAATGACGTCCAATGAAAGAAAACATCGTGAAGAAACATCACGCTTCTGCAACATTATTCAAATATGTGAATGAAGTGCAACGGATTTTAGGAAACGGAACCTTTAACTTGTTCCAGGTAAAGAAGCATTTCTGACTGCTAACACGTTAACGCGTTATCCCATCTTAAGGCTGCGTTTTCACCAGAGATGAGCGAGGATGCGTTGCGAGGGATATGTTTTTCATCAACCAATAGAAACACTTCATTTAGGTACCTATCCTCGCTCCGCTGTAAATAAATGAAGTGTTTCTATTGGTTGATGAAAAACACATCCCTCGCAACGCATTCTCGCCCATCTCTAGTGGAAACGCAGCCTAAAGGGCTCCAATAATTGAATATGTTGTCTCGATATAACTAGCTTTTACCCTCATTCTCACTAATCTTCCAATCCCTTATCACAACCTCATAGGGTTTATTTCAGGGTTAAAAATAATGTTACTCGTTAGCTCTCCGTGAGGAAACGCGACCGAGGTATGCTTTTGCAAAATTAATTCATAGTTGTGTGTGAAGTCCAAAATGGACGTTCTTCATTTAGGATTTGGAAACATTCACTTCTCCTTCTAGCTGCTAAGAACGCCAATAACTGGATCTAGGTAATATTGTCTCTATACTCGCTCGTATTCATAACTAGCTTTTGCCCGTATTCACACTAATTTCCCAACCTTTTCACATGCGTGAGGGTTGATTTCAGGGCTGAAAAGTAATTTACTTGTTAGTGTTAGTACTGTAGATCTTTACAGGTGAAACAATTTTTAAAACCGCTGGAGTAGTATTCGGTTTGATTCATTACAAACAAACAAACTAGTAATGAAATCTTTTCTCTTAATATTCAGGTATACTTATCTCTGTATCTGGCCGACAATGGTAGAAGATCACCACGGAGTCACGCGCAGTTCCGCTCATCTCATGTCATTCTGTTTGAAATATGAGTGTTAATCTATGAAACAAGTTAAAACTCGACGTCCAGTGAAAGAAAACGTCGTGAGGAAACCTGTGTGTTGGTGCCCCGAAGTGGACAATTTAGGCCGAATAATCCCACGGACATAGGACGGCTTTTACCGTGGGCAAATGAAGGTAGAGTGGTTATGCCGAACTACTCACTAGCCGAGCAAGCAAGATTCTATTCATCTTCATCAACACCATAATTTCAGCCGAAAGACGTCCACTGTCTGCTGAACATAGTCCTCCCCCAAGGCTTGATAGCCATAACGCTTATCTTAACTCCAACGTGCTAGTTGGGTGGCCACTCGAACTGGTCCTGTGCTAGTAGCTTCCACCGGTTTCCCGCGACCTTCACGAGGTCGTCACTCCATTTTGTTGGAGGCCTACCAACACAGGAGACGAGCTCCCGGTTCGCGGACGCCGATCGAGGACTTTCCTGTCCCATCGGCCAACAGTCCGGCGAGCAATGTGCGGCGCCCATCATCATCGTCGTGTTCACTGTATGAAATATATTGTGAAAGTACTTGCGCATGGAAAGTATGTATTTGAAAGGTGAATCCCCACGACCAGTTAATCCCTTTTTTATAAAAAAAATAGTAGGTTTGTAAATAATAATTTATATATCAATACTTAGCTAATCTTAGAAGCGAAAGCCGCTCGCCAGCCAACTGATGTGTCTAGGGCAACTTACTTCCCTGATAACGGTACATCCTGTTAAAAATGTATGACTATTAATAAAAATATATCACTATGTATTTATATATATAGATATAAGTATCTTCACCATGTTTTCTTTCATTAGACGACATTTCAAGGATTACTAATTCAACAAAAAGTAAATAATTATAAATAAATTATAAATAAAATTAACGTCAACCCATCTCAATAATAATTATCAAGCTGTCAACAAGACAACTAGTCAAATCTTTACTCTTGGTCGCAGCAATGGGCTGGAATCATCATCATCATCATCATCATCATCATCATCATCATCATCATCATCATCATCATCATCACCATCATCATCATCATCATCATCATCATCAATATCAACATCATCATCAACATTATCATCATCATCATCATCATCATCATCATCATCATCATCGTCATCGTGATTGACGGCCGGATTGGTCCAGTTGGTAGCGACCCTGCCTTCTGTTCCGATGGTCGCGGGTTAGAGTCCCGCTCGGGGCAAACTTTACGTGATGAACACGAATGTTTGTACTCGAGTCTTGGATGTTTAGTATTTATATATGTATGTATTTCTCTATAAGCATTTTATCGTTGTCTAGCAACCATAGTACAAGCTTTGCTTAGTTTGGGGCTAGGTCAATATGTGTGAAATGTCCCAAGGTATTTATTATTTATTATTATCATCATCATCATTTTGCCTAAAAACGTCCACTGCTGGACATAGGCCTCCCCCAAGGCTTGCCACTCACCTGCCATGCGCTACTTTACTCCATTAAATTTTCTGACGAGTAAAAGTGCCCATATGTGGCCAATTTGCCGAATAAATAATTTAACTTTAATCTTTGAGTTAAAAAACTTATCTGTATATCAAGAAGCTGGCCGCTTTAGGTAGAAGATCACCTCACCACGTAGTCACGCAGCGTCCCGCTCATATTGTGTTATTCTGTTCGAATGGCATGTATATATCATGTTCATCTGTCAAATAATTTGAAACTAGATGTCCGGTGAAAGAAAACCACCATAAATAGGTACACTAGGGGACTAATCTTCCACGACGTAAGAAGCCGAGCGATTTCGCCAGACATATAGACAGTCACTGGCGACATGTGTCGCAGGACATTTGGCCCCAAGTATATCCCTGGCTCAACAACCTATATAAGTCCCGCACCGCACATGCCTGATATCATCAAGGGTGGGTGAACGAAAACATCGTAAGGAAACTTGCACGTAGATACGAAGCAATTCAAAATATGTGTGTGAAAGCCTACCGAGGGAACTGTAGGTCAAATACTTTCGAGGAGATAGGAAGCTGCTTTTCGTGGAGACATCCTTGTCGAACAAGAATCTTTAAGCGGAGGAATGGCTCGGACCAGACCTAAACAACCATGAAAAACCATCGCTTCGACACGAACAACAAAAATCATATACTTAATTAGTGTATTCAAATATACCTACCTACACACTCACCTTGTAAGAAGCATCCTACTGCGATCAGTCCGTTTTTCGTCATCAAGTGCAATTCGAATCAATATTTTACATTTATTTTGTAATTCAAAAAACTGATTTTTTTTCACAATATGTCACTGTCATTAAAATCATATGACATTAAAACAATAGAGTGACGATTTCACCTTTTTGGGGTTTCGTATCAGGGGCAAAAGAGAACCCTCATATCTGTTCGTTTGTCTGTGGCTCTGGCAAGTCAAGATCCTTTTTCTGAGGAGTATACCTAAGTAATAAACTTTGGAAAGAATATATAAGAGTTCGTCTTAGCCCTTCCGTAGAATATTTGAAGTTCAGCTATTTCCTACAAAGTGCCAGTCAGGCCGCATATCATATTCACGCTGGGGCACCAGCTTTACTCCCTTGACTCTATCCAAAGACACGTCACCCCTACTTCAACGGTTTCTCTACTCTTCAGACCCGTACGACCCGGATTTACATCTTTTCTACCATCTTGTTAGTTGCTTCATCATTTCAACCGAAAGACGACGCTATGGGCCTCCTCCAAGGCGGTTATTAGAAAATGTCAATTTAATTTTTCTAAGGAAGAGCCTCAAATGTCATTCTTTGAGGTGATAATGGTGATGTCTACAACTAAAGTCTATTTAAGTCTGCTGGGCACCATCCCATCACAAGAGTATTTGGGCTATAGACCCCACGCAGGCCCAGTGCGGATTGGATACTTCACACACATCCTTGAATCACTTCGGAGTTCGGAGACGCGTGCACGTTTCCTCACGATATGTCGTGCACCGAAAAGCTCAGTGGTACCAAAATTCAATTTGAATTTCGCACATAAGTAAAGTGCGAGCCAGATTCGAACCCCCGACCTTCTGCTGAGAGGCGGTGGTGGGCAAACCACTAGGCTATACCATGACTTACCGATGTAAGATGTAGAAGGAGGTCATATCGTTTCCAATTTTTTCCTAGAGAACTGTGACAAACTTTTTCAGATCATTTCGAAAAAAGTTAAAATACGGAACCATTAATACACGAGTTCGACTCGCACTTTACTGATGACTTTCTATACTGGTTCACTCAAAGAATGAATGATGTGTCCCATCACTTTTTAACATATTTTTACCGATTCAAGATGTCAAATACGTCAACTGGCGCCATTTTGGACTGGCCCACCGGAATTAATAGATTGATTAACTTTGTTTAATTGAAATCTAAACCTGCAGTTTTACAAGAAAAAAAACAATGGCAAAACGTTTTTAAATCCAAATTATTAATTTCCAACAGTTAGAGGTTTGTGCACAACTTGGGGCACGGTTGTATGGGACGACTGGCATTCTCCTTTCATCCTCATATTATACCTTTCGTACCGGATACCCGTCTTTTTTATATTCATACGACAAAATATGTCCCAGTATACTTTCACAAATTTATCTACAAGTCAAAATATCAATCAGGCCCGGTTTTACAGTATTATAACTCCGTTAGAGCGATCCTCCTAATTGATGTTGGTTTATGGACTTTTTACGGGCGTGCTCCACTTTTTTCCCTAAAAACAAATGATAAGGTACACATGTCTTCGATATTTTTATCATATGTCGTAAAGTGGTTTATGTTTGTCAAGCACTATGAGTAAAACAAAATGTTTTTCATAATATTGAATAAGTACTTTAAATAATTATATCACAAGGATCGCTTAGCTTAGTAGGTCGCCTTATCTACATCTAAAAGAAGTTGCACAAATTATATTCAGCGAACTGTTAATTTATATTTTATATGTGGTATTTAGTGTACCTAAGCCATGATACCATGCAGAGGGTCGGGGGCTCGAATCCGGCTCGCACCTCTGAGTTTACTTAAGTATTGAGCGTAATTCAATTTGAATTTGCCACTGAGCTTTTCGAAGAAGGAAAACATCTTCAAGAAACCTGCACATATCTACAAAGTAATTTATGGAGGAGGCCTGCATGTGTCCAGCAGTGAAAAGTAAATGAGCTGTTTTAGTGGTGAATTTTAGCACTGTAGATACAATTTTATTTAAGTAGGTAAACACTGTTTTCTTTAGGAAGTTTGAAAGTACGCGAGACACTTGAAAGTAAAATGCTCTTTACACCACTAGGGCAAACTGGCAACTGAAACGGACGCAGTCCGGCAAACGTCCAATTACTCCAACAATATCGGCCCGAATATATATTTGATCGCTACAACAGTAAACTGACAGTTCTCAATTAAACTAATTACCTCATCATTTTGATTTACTTGCCGTTCAATTATTAAACGAGGGTTTTTAATCCGATCCGTTAAATTTGATCACAGTATGGAAAAATGTGTTGATTAAGGGAAAAGAGATAATTTCAGTTAAAGCATTTTCAGTTAAAAAGGAATGGAAAAATGTGTGTATTTATTGCATGCTGCTTGATATTTTTTAAAGATATTTTGTATGCCTGAGGACTAAGCATGTAAGGATTCTACAACTTTGTATAACAACACCTTTAATAGGTACCTACTGTGTCTTGACAAAATAAATAATTGATTGTTTGATTGAAAGGATACTAACATTTTTTTTTTACGAAGGTTGCATTTAAGTAAAGATGTATTTTACTTATAAGTTAATGTTTTCTCTTTCTGGCTAAATTTTAACTTCTTTTTTCTAACACTGTTTCGCCTCAACTTGTCAGTCTGTCTGTTTGTTAGAGTTAATCTCCGGCATCCAGTTTTCAAAGGTTATCAGCATCAAGTTATGTTTGATTAAAATCGGATATCAGATAGAAAAGTTATCGTCAATTTTACATTTGGACGAATTAGTTTCAAACAAGTAGTTATAATAACAACAAAGATGAGTTTGAAAATAGGTTTGATTTCAAATAGATTCAATCACCATACATATTAAAATGTATCCTTCATGTCAGCCGAAGGATGTCCACTGCTGGACATGTCTCCCCAAAGCTCGCCACTCAGACCGGTCCTATGCTACTCGCATCCACCGTATCCCCGCGATCTTCACCAGATTTTCGTTCCATCTAGAAGCAATCAAGACTTACAATAATATTTCGTTACGCGACTAAGTGACTGACAGTCAACACAAAGCCGAAACTATTGGTCGTAGAAATCTGAAACTAGTCTAATTATGAATATTTTAAATCAATATTTATACCCACTGTTCGCTTTTCTCTTGCACCAAGTGATGAAAATGTAACCAATGCAGGTCTTTAAACAAATATGACTGTATTAAATAAGCATTTACTGATTTACTCAATTTAGATATAATATTTACTTAAAATTTATTTGTTAGTAAGTATATTTATTTTTCTTTTGTAATTTTTATGATCTATGAATATTTCAAACAGAATGTAAATTGTTGATGGAATAAATACTTACACTGAAAAAGACAGATAGAATTAATTTCAACCAAATAATTGAGTATTACCTATAGATTTGAATATTCAGGATACTCTTCTTTTTACAGGTAAGGAGCACAGAATACCTACATCACCCACAAAAAATGCACGAGTAGCCGACCTCTGAAGGCACTGGTGTAAGTTTTTCATTATCTAACTAAGCAAAGTCTCGTATGAGTTCAAGTTTCAATACTTAATAAGTCATTAAAAGTGTGTATTTCCGTATTTCTCATACGGATTGGTCGTAATTACGAAAACGTATTCGCGAACCAAAGGTATCAAAAAACATGTAGATAGCCCACTTGCCGCGAAGCCAACTCCAATACTACGCAAGAATGACTTTATCTTCTAGCTCTATTATAGCTTTGTGTAGGTATTGTATGTCTCTCTTAACTTATAATCTAGATAATAGTTATTTATTCACCAAGAGGAGTAAGGCATTGATTACTCAACGAGTGGCCATTTGAGGCCCGACGCGAAGCGGAGGGCCTTAAACAACACGAGTTGAGTAATCAATACTTACCCTCGAGGGATATATAATACTTTATACTACTCTTACGAGGAAAAAAAAAACAACAAAATCTCGTACAAAAATTTAGATATACCTATATATAGGATAAATAAGTATCATCTGGAATTGAGTTCATCTGCCGTTAGCACTTTGGATTTCTTACTGCGAAACCCGCTAGACTTCTTTTTCAGAAATGCTGCTAATTTTGAGTATTTCTTTATATCAATATTATCTATGGATAACAATGTACTTCTCAGCATTGAATATATAGACCACAGGCTGCTAGGCTTATATTTTGAAGACTTTTCACTAAAATAGGCTAGAAGAACATTTTCCGACAAAGAAGAAGCTTGCTTCAGTCTTCCACTGCATAAAGTCTTCATACTGCTTCATGTATTTATTTTTTGATTTTTCCGGTAGAAGATTGTTAATTGCTTGTTGAGCATGAATTAATATTTCAGGTGGCGTTCCAATAATACTACCATCGCTACTTTCCTCATTTGTTGAAGACATTTCAAACACAAAAGCAAATTCAAAGTTATTACAATGAAACGAAAGGCGCGCGATATTCTTTTTTTTAAAGTGAAAACCGCGCCTACCTTTTTTTTAAATTTGGGCGCGCCGCGTCTTTACAGCCAGTGACGAGACAGATCATTACAAAATTTCTTTGCAACCCGAAATATAAAATGATATTTAGTATAATTAATCAATGCATATGTTTCTTCAAACCATTTAACGATAACGTTATCGCATTTTCGAGTTATGTTCCGAAAAACTTTTTTGATGTAGGTACATTCGTTACAGGTATTAGGTACATTAGAACGTCTATATAGCTTGTGTAAAGTCGGCAGTGTCAAATAAAAAAAAGTATTAACTTACACGCATCCATGGCTCGTTTTGGAATTAAAAAAAAAACATAACTGTGGAATAATGGATTTTCATACAATATTACTACATGGGTAAAGTGTGTAATAATGGATTTGCATACAACATTATTAACCAGATTTTGAAGGAGGATTAATGAGCAACTTTCTCCCCAATTAATGGGTTAGTTTGAATTGACTTTCCGAGTAGGTGTAGTATAAACCTATTTATTGTTTCAAGTTTATCTAGATTACAAGTTAAGGAGACATACTATACACATACATACAGTTCCATGGTCATGTTCGTTAATCTTTAAGTGGCAACTTAATCATGCCGTCAAAAAATTGGTTGTCTGTAAAGTCGGTTTACGGACGATACTTTTATGCGTGATAACGTCACGTAACGCTACAACGCTACTATTGCGTCATGTATTTTCGTGGGCGCAGCCGACCTTCATCAATTTATAAGACGTATCACATAAAAAAAAACAAGGGAAAGTTATAATAGAGGTTCTAGATACGTACTTAAAATTTCCCATGATTATCACACTTTTGTTTGTGAATCTAAAGAAAACAGGATTAAGTAATTAAAAAAACCAAAATCACCCCTTAACGTAAAGGGTCGCCCACACGCCCAACGCTTCAACGCGAAATAAATCAACTAAACTTTTTGTTGTGATTCTTTTTGTTATTTAATTATCTGTGACTCGGCCGATTCTCGTAAATTGCTGTGGTTAAGCAATTATAAAAACACTCCCACAGACAATACAATACAAACCCTAACCACGTTTCATTTAAGTTTATTTTATAAAGGATAGAATTTGACGGGTGGAACGATAATTTTGTGGGGTTACGATAAAATCTCTTTACAATAATTTCACTGGCATGTCGGTAATTGTCAAACGTTGTTTTGTATGCACTTTATTACGCACCATTGTGTCGAATTAAGGTAAATGTGTTAACGTGATAACATTTACGAGTGGGCCATCGCGATGGCAATTACATTTAAACGTTAACATGGACATGAAAAAATTTAATAGGTACACACATTGTTGCCGGTGCCGGAAAGGAAAATAGACCTTTGTAGAAGTTTCTTAATATAGAAATAGGTTAAGGACTTTTCTCGAAAAATTTGAAGGAAGTTTTATAACGTTTTACCGTTGTTTTAAAAAAAAATGTTAAGTTATCTTATGTGAAAAGTTTGCACAAACTAAATATACGTAGCTGGGCTGGGGTTTGTCGAGATGGTTTTATTTTTTAAACCTTTTACATCGTTGCCCAAATTATTTCATGATGAAAAAAAAAACAGATTGGCTAGGATATGGAACTGGGTATTTTGAATAAGTAGTAGGTAATTTGAAATTATTTCCTCTTAGTGAATACCACATCAACTTTTATTTCATTTTTATCTTTAAAACAAATCTCAAGCGATAAAAAGATACAATTAAATTTAAAACAAAAGGAAATCTCCGAAAGAGTAGCTGCGTAATCTGGAATCTCTGGATTATCTGATTTTGAGGACATGTGGGCTCAATTAAAAACTTTTCGAATAAAAAACGTTTCGTTAACGATACACCTCCCTCGGCGGGGCTCCCGTGTGAAGCGTGCTTTACATTAAGGGCATGTTCATGTCAAATTTTAAATTCTGAAAGCTAATAATGCGTAACGGCCGTTTATTATTGCCTATAATGATGGTGAACATGATATCAACAATTCAGTATTTGATAACATCATCATGGCATGGTCAGTTCATGACACTTTAACACTTAAGTGTCATGAACTATGTTGCCTATTTACATTTAAAGAGATGTTAATATTTAAAATGTAACTGAGCACCGCCTGTTTATGTTATTTGCTTTGTTCTGAATATCCACTAACTATTGGTTGTTGGAAAGAGATCGCTTTATTTGCGATAAGGTTTTAGGTATATTTTGCAAGAACATGTCTTCAAATTGATCTTTGTTCTGAATATTATTTCTCTGTTGTGAGGTATTCAATAAGGAGTACCTTATTGAATACCTGTCGAATACCAAGCCGTGGCGGCCTAGTGGTTCGACCTACCGCCTCTCATGCAGAGGGTCGCGGGTTCAAATCCGGCTCGCACCTCTGAAATTATTTATGTGCGAAATTCAATTTGAATTTACCACTGAGCTTTTCGGTGAAGGAAAACATCGTGAGGAAACCTGCACGCATCTGCGAAGTAATTCAAGGATGTGTGTTAAGTTCCCAATCCGCACTGGGCCCGCGTGGGGACTATAGCCCAACCCTCTCGTGATTAGAGGAGGCCTGTGCCCCAGCAGTGGGACGCAAATAGGCTGCAGTAGTAGATCAAAATTAAGTAAATTAAAACAGTTGACTTTCCCTTAAATAAAACTAACGCTAATTAACTATGACATCGCAGTACTTAGTTAAGCTGTTGCCCATCCTTCTCACTCCAATCCTAAAAGCAAGGGATAGCAGTTGACACGTCGAAATAAATTGCTTCCTTTTGTCGAATCACTTCTGATTAAAGAATCGCTCCTTTATGCTTATTTATAACAATTAACATGTATTATTTCTGAATTAGATACTATACGAGTATTACGTTTCATCATTTTCAGACGTTTTTTCAGTTTGACCTACTAGCATAAATATGGTGATTTTTTTTCACCAAAAACTTTAGTGGTAAACTTAATTTATTGCATTTTAACTGTTCCGACGACCGGATTGGTCCAGTTGGTAGTGACCCTGCCTTCTGTTGGTCGCGGGTTCGAGTCCCCCTCGGGGCAAATGTTCGTAGGTAGTCTAGTCATGCATGTTTAGTATTTATATATGTATGTATTTCTCTATATAAGTATTGATATCGTTGTCTAGCACCATAATACAAGCGTCGCTTAGTTTGGGGCTAGGCATTGATTTATTATTTAAGTAAGGATTCACAATCAGCCGGAGAAAAATGGCCCCGTCAAAACGTTTGGCCTTCGTTATAAAGAGGCGTTATTAGCATATTGGAACGTATTTTCTAATGTCAGTTTGCTCTATATATTTTGTCATTTTCTGTTAGGCACTGTTCGCCCATATGTTATTACTTATTATAGGTCTATGGGGCTAGGTCAATATGTGTGAAATGTCCCATAATATTATTATTATTATTACTCGGACGAGTTGGATTTGAACCCTCGACCCCTTGCATGACAGGTGGCAGCGAATAGGTACACTAAGCTATTAATACACTTTCAGATGTAGCCACATTTAGGTATTTTTCTTTACCATTATTCGATACAGGTATTTTATCCATTGCAGCTTCTGCCCGCAACTTCGTCCGCGTCCCGGGACTCGAACTAGGTAGGTACCTATAAACAAATTTCATCTAAATCGGTCCGGTAGTTTAAGCGTGAAGAGGTCACAGACAGAAAGCCACACAAATTGAAAGATACAGAGACTTTATTTCTCATTTATAAATGTGAAATACTTTATTTCGTACAATAAATCTTAACTTAGCTGATGAATATTTATTACGAGTAAGTAGTTCGATTATTTGGATTTTTCGAGCAAGTACCTACCTACCCGCAATGCAGCCTCCGAAACTCTACTGCACTACCCTACAACAGCAAAAACTTTTACAAGTGCCTACGTACGAGAATTCCATTTGAAATAACTTGAAATTAAGTCTAGGGCAGAGGAGATTAACAATTCTTGGAATTCGCAGCAGAGGTTTGGCGCTTTTTATTTCCAACCGTCTTCTAAAAAGAAGATTCTTAACTTGTCTTCTTTTTACTAACACATATGAGTTCTGATTACTTGAAATAAATGTATTTATTGGGGACCCGGTCATTCGCATTCATGGGGCCGAAGCCAACATGAAGTGGCTTTTGGTACCTTTTACTAGAAATGTGAGATGGCCGCAACTGTGGAGATCTGTCCTCCCAATACAACATGAGGCTGTACTGGCGGACAGCCCTCCCCAGTTACCAAACTATCGCCGAGGAAGGAAGAGACTTGGAGTGGGCTATGTGGATGGGAGGTGTGGACTGGAAAATCGGGCTATGGAGTGAGATAACGGACATCTGCCTGAGAAATATCTCACAAATTGAAAGCAAGGCAGACGGTGACTCGCCGCTTACGCACTAGCCAAGAGGCTAGCCTTCGTGGGCCCCCTATACAGGCCACCGCACGGGTGGCGAGGGAGCAACACTGATGTAAGCAGCTAAGGGTGTGGAGAGGTGTGCACCGGTTTCGCCATCGCGGGTCGCGCCTTGTGCGCACCCGGAGCGGGATTCCCCGTTATCACGCAGATTGAGCACTTCCACCCTTTCAAGCATATAGCTCCTGCGCTCCACTCTGGGCGGCCAACTAAGGCAATTCAGAGGCGGGGAGGTGTGTAGCTGTGTGTATGTGTGTGTATGGCGCATGTGTGTGTACCCCCAGGAGGTCTCGGGTGCGAGGCGTCGCCGCTCACCATCGGCCCGCCACAGGCCGCCCTGCGCTGACTGACTGCACCGGTGGCACAACACCAGGTGGGCGATGGGGTCGTCACATCCCTACGCCGTTATTATTATTATTATTAACACATTCCCTGCCATACAAAATGATGCCAAAATCTCACAAGTTCAACTGACGTCACAGAATATTTAAACATACAGAATGTCCACGGAAATCACCCGCCTGAAAATAGCCGGCGCGCAACTCGCGCCCAACTCGCCCTTACCGTCATTTGTTCCATCCGGAGATGGAGAGTGAATCATTGGCCCGCGTAGTGGTACACACACATTTACAAGTGTACACAGACGTCCTCGCACGCAAACATTGACACTTCATTCGAACTGTGTTCGAAATCGTGCTCTTATAGGCCGTGTCCGCCCTGTGCTGACGTATTGTATGACTCCACGGTAGAAGGACGGACTCCAGAAAAAAAGCTTTGCGCCCCCACATTGGGGGCACCCGGACAGGGAAGTTGTTAATTTTAATGTTATTTTTTGAGTTAGGTACTGTATAGTTAGATAAGTCCATAATTTCAATATCGGTTCTAACCCATAGAGAAATAGATTAGAGAATTCTAATTCTCTAATATATTTTCAGATTCGAATGCACGCCGCGTCAAATTTAATAATATTGTGTTTAGTGTCTTGATCCGCACTTGAAGCCCCCCTCGTGGTGACAGTAGGCTCGAGCCCCCCAGCAGCGGGATATGTCTAGAAGCGGTTGTTTTGAAGTCACATTTCACGTTGAAACAATGGCATTCCTCAAAAAAAAGATATCCGTAGTTTCGGTTTATGTTAACCCAGATTTTTTGTACGTCTGTTATTGAAATTGATACCGCAGCGTGTTTACAGCTTTAGTATAAACAGTTTCGGTTGAGCAACTTTATCGAATGTTATCCATTGCTGGTTGCTCAGTTAAATCTTACATAATGGCTATGAAATGTGAGAATAAGAAACGATTTTGGAAAATAGTTGCTTGCCATTTCCCGTTTTCAGTACGTAGGTACCTATAATGAATATTTTGGTTGTAAATGTCAGGATGTAGGGGAGGTTGAGACATAAAATTTTATCGTCATCAAATGTTACTTCAAGAAAACTTTTTCTTTAAATATCTTATAAGTAAATAATAACATTTTAGAAGCCTATGTCAAGAAGTGGACGTCTTTTAGCTGAAATAATGATGATGATGAACATTTTAAGTCTCGTAGTTAGGGCACCATCACGTTTTTTGTGTTATACTCTATTTAAACTTATGTTTCCCTTTCTCGCTTCATTCGAGTGATAGAGAACGAAAACCTAATATCAAAAGTATTTAATTAAATTACTAAGATAATTAATATTTACCTAAAAGGGGGTTGTAAAAAAACCATCCATACTAATATTATAAATGCGAAAGTAACTCTATATTTCTGTTTGTTACCTCTCCACGCTTCAATCGCTGGACCGATTTGGATGAAATTTGGTATGGACATATATAGTTGGGGTCCCGGGAAAGGACATGGGCTTACTTTTTATCCAGGAAAAAATGGTTGTCTGTAAAGTCGGTTTACGGACGATAACTTTACGTGATAACGTCACGCTTAGGCTGATCGTGCCTGTCTATCGCTTTTTCCGCGCTCTCGCTTGCGCGCTCGGCTCAGGCGGAGCGTTACTATTGCGTCATGGTTTTCCGTGCGCGCAGCCGGCGTTCATCGATTTATAAGACGTTATCACGTCAAAAAGCATTCTTTTCGCGGGATCGCAATAATCGAATAAGTCGCGGGCAGAAGCTAGTCATAAAATGAGGATCGATGTATAAGATACAATCTTATTAACCCGTTGACCGAGACGACACGTTCTCAGATTTGGTTTGGTTACGTTCATAAAAATAGAATCGAATCGGGTCCAACACGGACTGACGAGTGTCGCTTACACTTTGAAAGTGTTTCAGCGCGAGTAATCGGATATTTATGACTCGAATGAGGGTATTTAACGATTTGGTAAGCGATATTGTTAACATGAGATTTGTTACGGTTACAATGTTAAATTTCATAAATTACTTTGTTCGGTTACAAAATACTGAGAAGTCCCAGTTCGTACTAGTACCTACCTATATCTTAGGACTTTCTTGCAGTCTAATATTTCTCTCTCTCTCTCTCTCTCTCTCTCTCTCTCGATAGTAACTATTCAACTCGCTAAAAAAATCGAAGTACGAGTAGGTACCTATATAATAATAATAATAATAATTTATTCATCTCTCGCGGACCGGGAGACGAGCTGTCGGTAGGCCTCCAACAAGATGGAGCGACGACCTCGTGAAAGCAGCGGGAAACCGGTGGAAGCAAGTAGCACAGGACCGGTCTGAGTGGCGAGCCTTGGGGGAGGCCTAATGTCCAGCAGTGGACGTCTTTCGGCTGAAATGATGATGATGATGATTCATCTCTCACAACAAAGAGGTACAATATTATACGGTCAACATGAAAAAATGCTTTTTTTATTTTATTAATACTAGCTTCTGCCCGCGACTTCGCCCGCGTGGAATTCAGTTATCGCGTTCCCGCGGGATCTATTCGTTTTTCCGGGATAAAAAGTAGCCTATGTCCTGTCCCGAGACTTCAACTAGGTACTGCCAAATTTCATCTCAATCGGTCCAGCGATTGAAGCGTGGAGAGGTAACAGACAGGAAGATAGAGTTACTTTCGCATTTATAATATTAGTATGGATGGTTTTTATACCCTTTTAGGTAAATATTAATTGACTTAGTAATTTAATTTAACTCTTACTCTTATTAAAAAAAACATAACTTATGAAGTCATGACAGAAAAACAACATCCTCCATTTCCTGTATTGTAATGTAATATTAATATGGCTATGGATTTTACAAATACAACCTTTCTGCACCAGGAACAAATTATACCTACAGCATAAATACATTTACAATTTCTTCAATGGGCAGAAAGTAAATTGGGTAAGTAGCAAAAATTCCTGAGTCATCCCAACTAGCAAATTATGCACTTATAGTACTCTTCAAGCCTATTTTTATTGCGCTTATAAAGTACTTGTAGCTATCTACAAACCTGGATTTGGGCACACTTATAGGAGCATTTGTTTTTGTAACAGTCTTATAATCTACTTACAGAATGCTATTAAGTCCTATAATATGCTCGTAATAGCGTTGAAGAAGTACAAATAGTCCTATAATGTATACTCAAAACCTTTATAAGTACAATTGCTCTTGTAAGTGTCTGTGACAAGCTCTTTATAAGATTAAAATAGTAAATGTCAGTACATCTTGCAAATGTGGTTTAGTGTTTGTGTTGTGAGTGATTTTTGGAATTAAAAAGGTAAGTACAATATCTTTTTGACATAATACTAATATTTATCGTAGCCGGTGAAGTAGGGATGTGAATATAGGGTTAATAGAGAATGAATTAGTGGGGAAGTGATATTCATCGTTAAAATATAGTATTTTAGAAACATATTTTAAAAGCGCCTCTAAAATCTCATCATTACACCATTCTTTTAATAAGTTTATTACAATATATTGCAATAAATATCCGCCATAACAAAAACTGGTTTGAATGAGAGCGTTGTAAGTCTATTATAAGTGTAATAGCGCTTATTCAAACTATTATAAGAACATCATGCCCTCCATGTTGACATTAATTAGGGTTCCTAATAAATTCAATATAAACACTTCTAACCCATGATTTTTTTACAGTTTATAATTTTAAAATGTAGTAAATCCCTATAAATCGTAAATAAATGTTATTTTTGTTCTTGAATGTTTTGTCTGACTGACTTTATATTATAGGTACTAGATTTTGCCCGCGACTTCGTATGGGCGTAAACATTAACATGTATTTAATATTTTTTTCCGTTCACGTGGGCATTTCGAGAAATCCTCTTTAGTGCTCTCATATACTAAGTTCACAGTTCATTGAGGACTACATTATATGTTGTACGTTATACTTCAGGGCCAGAGATTTTTATCTTTGTCACTTTCTTCGTTATCTTCTTCCGTGTAATTTTCTTTGTCGAAATGTTCACCTTTTTTTATTTTCATCTTCACTACTTAAATTATCTAAATTATTTGATTCTACGGGACCCTTTCCTAATAAAGTTTCCGTTTGATTCAGTGGGTCAACTCTTATAATAGCATCAAACAAGAGTAGATACGTTTTTGAAATCTTATTAAGGTTCTCCTCAAGAATGTAATAAGAGCTATTACTCTTATAAAGGTTCTGTTCAAGAATGTTATAAGAGCTATTACTCTTATAAAGGTTCTGCTCAAGAATGTTATAAGAGCTATTACTCTTATAAAGGTTCTGCTCAAGAATGTAATAAGAGCTATTACTCTTATAAAGGTTCTGCTCAAGAATGTTATAAGAGCTATTACTCTTATAAAGGTTCTGCTCAAGTGTGTAATAAAACCTTATACTCTCACCGAATGCTACTATTGGAGCTGAAAAATTACAAAGACTATTTGTCTTGTAACATGCACTTATTAGATACCGTCTCCTATAACTGTCTTATAACGTACTCCTATAGTAAACTAAAAAGCTTTGTTATAAGAACAAGTGATCTTGAGTTATTGCTCTCATAACGCTCTTAATAAGAGCTTTTACTCTTATAAAGGTTCTGCTCAAGAATGTTATAAGAGCTATTACTCTTATAAAGGTTCTGCTCAAGTGTGTAATAAAACCTTATACACTCACCGAATGCTACTATTGGAGCCGAAAAATTACAAAGACTATTTGTCTTGTAACATGCACTTATAAGATACCATGTCCCATAACTGTCTTATAACATACTTCTATAGTAAACTATAAAGCTTTGTTATAAGAACAAGTGATCTTGAGTTATTGCTCTCACAGCGCTCTTAATAAGAGCTTTTACTCTTTTAAAGGTTCTGCTCAAGTGTGTAATAAAACCTTATACTCTCACCGAATGCTACTATTGGAGCTGAAAATTTACAAAGACTATTTGTCTTGTAACATGCATTTATAAGATACCATGTCCTATAACTGTCTTATAACGTACTCCTATAGTAAACTATAAAGCTTTGTTATAAGAACAAGTGATCTTGAGTGTAACAAGACTTATAGCTTAACCTTGTAGTACACTACAAGCCTATTTATAAAAACACGAGATCTTGAGTATAACAAGACTTGTGGAATGCCAATATAAGAGCGAAAGTCTTTCTCAGTGCACTTACTAGACTATTATGAGAATTGGTAGTCTTATAATTTTGGTTATAGGACTACTTTGCTAGTTGGGATGTGACTAACACTGGCTTATTTTATATTTTATGTGAAGCTTTAAATATACTTACTGAAATTGTTAAGATTGAAATCTGTTCGTGGAAGCTGAGGCGACCTTGGGGGCGTGAGTCAGTCTTCGCACTGAACTGAAGCAAGCGATATTATTATCGTTAGAACCGGAGCTGGTACCTAAAACGGGTTTCAATTTTTAGACTGGACATTTTTTTTACATTTAACCTTTGTACCAACAGATAGGTAATGTCCGAAATTGTAATCAACACTAGATCAAGTCGTCAGGCTAAGTAACATAGTCTGCAGGGGAATCAGATCTGTTCATTTTGTTTTAAACATAAAAGTAGCAATTAACACATCTTAACACATCCTAATAGTCTGTTTAAAAATATTTATTTACTTTTGTCTCGAAAATATGTAGTATATGCTATAAAAAAATAGTCACTATCACTTTTAGTGCAGTCATTGAAGCGAAAAATACGGTCTTACCTCCGATTTTTTTTACTGTGAACCGATTTGCATGAAATTTTGGAATTAGGCTCATCTTACCCTTAACTTCAAAAGTGAAAATGATCTGAACTCCGCCTATTATTTTTAAGGGGTGTAAACAACCCCTTAATGGAAATATTGATATTGAGCCATTATATCGCTAGAAAACATGTCTAATAGTAAGTGGTGAAATTGTAAAGTATTTTCTAACATAACATACAAACCCTTGAAAATCTTACAATCCTTGCAAACAACCCCTAAATTGAAAAAATCACAAAAGATGTAAGTAATATTTTATATTCTCTATAATAATTATCAAATTTTTAACCCCCTTTCAACCCTTGAAAACTTTATAGATGATTTTTTGCTTAAAATTAGGCCTTCTGTCGATATCCGAGGTTATTTTGAAAAAAAATTAATTCACCGCCGAGAAGGGGTGGCAACCACCCCCAGGGTGGTTGCGGAGTTCCAATCATTTTCACTTTTGAAGTTAAGGGTAAGATGAACCTAATTCCAAAATTGTATGCAATTCGGTTCACAGTAAAAAAAATCGGAGCAATAATGCTTCAATGACTGCCCTATTTGTTATGATCAGTTCAGAGCCGCTTTGTTAAGAACGAGGCAGAAAAAAATGGGTACGTTATTATCGTTCTTGAAATGAATTATTTGAATTCTAGGTATTACGAGCTAAACAATACCTACTACGTCTTTAAACAGAACACTTGTTTAAGTTCATCTATTTATAACCGAAGGAGCAGCGCAAGGTTATACAACCTTGCGCTGCTTTTCCACTTTTGTATGCCTAAATATTATAAAAAAAACAATTCGAGATGAAGCCCTATTTTTAACCTAAGTACGTCATAAATTATAAGTAGTTATAAAATATCTACAATTCCTCACAGCTCCCGAGTCACGCGGCCAGTGTTGTTAGTTGTATACGTAACCCGCGGTAACCCAAACTAACCACAGACAAATAAACAGATCCAAGTCCGCTGGGAAAATATTGGCTCACTAACCCACACACGATAAACATACTTACACTCTGTAGTTGCTAAACTTAAAAGAGCGAAATGGCGTACTAATTTTAAACTAGTTGTCGAGTTTGTAATTTTCAATACGCGACAGCTCACAGCACTAATCGTTTAAAATTCGTTGAAGTATTTTTTACGTTTACTTTTATTTAACTGAGGCACAAAAGTCCCAAGCTCAAGGTTTGCCAGAGAGCAATGGAGCGCAGTATCTTAGACGTCCGGAGAACTGATAGGATACGGAACTCAGAACTGCGCTCCAAGACTCAGATTGCCGATGTTGGGGTACAGACTGCCAAACTAAAGTGGAACTGGGCTGGACACGTCTGCCGCATGCACGATGACAGATGGGCCAAATTATAGCCACCGAATGGCTACCTTGGGACGGACATCGTTGCAGAGGCAGACCTAGACGGAGATGTCGCGACGACCTAGACAAGTTTAGATCGGAGTGGCCAGAACTGGCAAAGAACAGAGAGGAGTGGAAGAGAGGAAGGGAGGCCTTTGCCCAGCAGTGGGATCTAATAGGCTAGATAAGATAAGATAACTTTTATTTGACAATGTTGCTTTTAAGTGACTTTTAATGAATGTTGGTTGATTTATCAATTAATTTTAATTACAGATGTTTTATTTCCAAGTGTCTCGCATATTTTAACATGACACCCTGACACAAGTCAACCGAGCCCCATCAATCGAGCCACTGTCTCGTTTTAAACATAAACCATTTTATTTTATGGCCTATTTATTTTGAACATCTGTTGTCTGTCGTAAAAACTTCTTAAGGGGGTTGGTAAAGAATGTTTTGTTTCGCCCAAAAATAAACTCTCAGTAAGTGAATTAAGTGATGACGTTTGCTTTTATGTTTTATTGAAACACCATATTTAGTCGGTAGCTTTGTATTCTATAGTAATCTACTAACTAATATTCTTTTTTTTTACGCGTTACTTAATTTAAATTATTTGTTACTAAAACGGAAATATACCCTTTAAAACTTAGAAGATGTAGAAGTGAAGTAAAATGTCTCGCGTAAATTAAAAAAGTGAAAACAATACATCTTCCCAATTCAATGGAAGACATTTTGTAAGCACATTTAAAACGCCACACTCCACTCGGTTAATCTATCTGAGAATACTTAACCGATTTAATAAAGCACGAACGTCATAAAACATGTCAGTTGAACGGCGCACGCGCTAACAGTCTTTTGTCGCGAGCCGCCCGCCATTTTGAATGTCCGCCATTTTGTAATTGCGCGCGCAATAAATTCTTTACCCTCAACGCGTCTGACCACACGTGAAACTCGTGGGTGTTTATTTATTTGTAATTTCTTTAATGCGAATATACAATTAGCCTCTTGAGTCATGCACTCTCTCGTCTCGAGTACTTTATGCGTATTTTAATAGTGCATAAAACGTCTACACGATCTTTGTTATGGTCCATTTTGCGGGAGTTATGTTTTTTCTCTCATAGAGGTTCTTCTAGCAATTAAATTAAACTAATTTTAGTACCCCTATGCCTACCCCTATGGGCAAAAGGCGTGATATTATGTATGTATGTATGTATGTAATTTTAGTACGGTTGTAATCATTTAAATGCTTTATAAAAATGTAATGGGGCTGGTTTTTTTTTATTAAATCACTATATCCATAGCCAATATATAGATACATATTATTATTTATCATCAGTATCTAAACTATATAATTATGTTATAATATGTAAAATAATTATATAGCTATCTTCAGGTTTAATATCTTAGACTACGCAGACGAAGTCGCGAGTAACAGCTAGTGATAATAATATGTCTATACATTTTATGTTGATCCAGAAACTTGACAAAACAGCGGTCTAAAGCAAACCATTATTTATTTTAGTTCTCTAGCAACTAGGTACTAATCGGTGGCAGCAATCACGCAGCGCTCTGCAAAATATGATGCTAAATAAGATTATTATAGCGTTCCCTCCCTGTAAGGGCAAAGAACAGGGACGTAGAAATTACACATCTTTAAATACAAGCAAAAATACGGTTCAATATCAGGCTTATAGCGCTCAGATTTCATATTTCGGGATCTTTAACAGGATTCAACCTTCTACTCGGGTTTACATATAAAATTACAAAAGTATGTGATTGTGTGTGTGGCGGATACAAGCTGCTTAGTTAACAGCAGACGTCTTTGGGGTGATAATGAAAATAATGATGATGGTGATGATACAATACAATTCACTTTATTCAAGGAACAGTACAGACATAGGTCAACGTAGTTAATTACACTAAAAGTATGACAAACAGTAGGTGGTCTTATCCATAGATATAGAACATAAAATTTAATACCAAACATGTTTATAGGTACTTATTAAAAACTTAAATCAAATCACAATGATGTTAAAAAGACATAACTTACAGATATTATCATGATGGTGATAATGATTAGGACGACAACGACGACGACAATGATGATGATGGTGTACGGGATTATACCTTTTGATCTCATCTAGCAATTGACTTTTGCGGAATCGGAATTTTGTCACAGAAAATGCGTCGCTTGTCTTCAATCGAGTATGGTTTCTAGCCAGTGAAAATCTTTTCGGAGAGCATAAAGCTGTCCCAGATATCCTGGCATATTGCTCGCGTGCACTCGCATATGATAAGTGCATAACCCGTTGTTTGTTTGGGAAAATATGTTTTGGTCTTGGTTTCTTAACAGGACAGTGTCTGTTTTGAAAATGGCAAGAATATCGTTTGTATTCTGTACAATCTCGTTAAACCGGTGACGAGAAAAAAAAACCTACCCAAGCCTAATTATAGTACGAGTTCAGCGTGCTATTTTAAATAGTCATAATTACTTATTTTACTACTAATATAAAATAGTGAATAGTGAAGCGATGATGATGATGATAAAATAGTGAATTCTACAAAGTTATATTATAATACTACTATACTATAACTTGGTAGAATTCACTATTTTCCCATTAAATTTGATTCACATTGAACTAGTATAGGAATGTATGTACTCCTATTGTCATTCTTTGTGTTATTACTTAATGAAATATACTAAACCAAGGTACATCATACCCTAATCCGTATATAAATTTAATAGATAATCTCTCCCCACCAATAACAAGATTCGCTTAACTTGAAAATGGTTTTAGACAGGAGTCCTAGCTAGTCTAGACTTGGCGGATACAATGGCGCAGTAATAATAGTCCAACTTAACGACTCTATGCCCGGGGGATGCCGGTCAGAGGTCTTCTTATTGGATTGCAGTAAACGTGGTACCATGGATACTTGCCACTTAAGGATCCCAGGGCACCGCGTTGTGATTGGAAGCTTTGGCTTGGTATTTTACTGTACATTCTACAAGGCAAGCTGGCTCATTACCCGACTGCGGCAGAAGGAGGGTTATGGTTTTCGAGTGTATATGTATATTTTTGGCACGCTCTGCAAGACTGCGGATCCTTAGTCACCTCAGCTCAGAAGCTAAAATACATCAAGCCTTTTAGGCATACTCCCTGATGATTTTAGCTTGTGAGATGTTATTATTAGATTCGTCTTGATTGTGAGAGTGACACTTAATTGTATGAAAAGTTTGTAAGTATGTATTCAGGTTTATTTATGCCCTATGGCATTAAGTTCGCCTTTTATTTTACTAATGTACAATAAAGTTTAAATAAATAAATAGCTATTTTTATTTGCTCAAAATTCTAATTATTTTTATTTTACGTTGGCTGTGTTTGTGTGTGTGTGTGTGTGTGTGTGTGTGTACGTTTTCCCTTCATTCATCATTCTTAGACGTAGAATCTCCAATGCTCTGAGGATGCCATTTTTTATTGTCAGTTATTGATGTCCATAGACGATAGTGAACTCTTGGTCTTTTTGATTCGTAAATTTCGAAGCTCAGATTTCGATTCTACAAGATTTTTTTTATTTCTTCAACAAACACAAATTTAGTGAAACACGAAATCTATTCAATTCAATGCAAACCCAATCGGCCCCAAGCCCGAAACGAATTACAGGATAGTACAAATTGAAATTTCGGATGACGTATTTCGGAACAAAAGACTGTTTCATAGGTTTTTCTGGTGGAATAACAGATAATTCGGATTCAATAAGCTATTGGCGCCCACCATAATTTAGAGTCGAAAATACTTTGCGAAGTTTTAGATTCGGTTTTGCAGGATGTACAGAACAGAATGTAAATCCTATACTATTTAACGAGCAATATTTGTATATATACATGGTGGGTCGGATCCTATAACAAATAATTACCAACTCAAAAAAAATTAAAGACCTATAAAGACCAATATATACTTAGAATCGATAGCCGATATTGTGGGTTACTTATTTGTTATAGGATCCGACCCACCATGTATACATTGTAATCGTGTTCTCGAAAACGGCTCTAACGATTTCGATGCAATTTGGAATATATGGGCTTACGGGGGTGAGAAATCGATCTAGCTAGGTCTCATATCTGGGAAAATTCGTTTTGAGCGATTATCGCCCGAGCAAAGTTCGGTCGCGCAGGTACTGTATATTGATATGAGAGAAAACAGCGATAAGGAATTAGAGAGAGAGAGAGTCCCTCGATTACATCATCGGATTCAGGAAATGAGCGCGCGTATCAATATCGTCATAGTACATTACAGACCTAGGGTGATGAATTCGTAAATGTCCCAGATCGCAGGTTTCTGTGGCCCGAACCGAAGGTGAGGGCCATAAATATGCGATCTGGGGCTTTACGAATTATCACCCGTGGTTTGTCAAAAGTTTTACGTCTTGCTTTGGCTATGAAGTGAGATTTTCTCTCCGCGTAGCGGGCAGAAAATTCCACTTTACGGCCAAGGGTGATGTAAAATGGTTTTAATATACTACTACAGCCTATTTTGCGTCCCACTGCTGGGCACAGGCCTCCTCTCATCACGAGAGGGTTAGGGCTATATATAGTCCCCACGCGGGCCCAGTGCGGATTGGGGACTTCACACACATCTTCGAATTACTTCGCAGATGCGTGCAGGTTTCCTCACGATGTTTTCCTTCACCGAAAAGCTCAGTGGTAAATTCCAATTGAATTTCGCACATAAGTAAACTTAGAGGTGCGAGCCGGAATCGAACCCCGACCCTCGGCATGAGAGGCGGTAGGTCGAACCACTAGGCCACCACGGCTTCATATATATTATAATTTATAGAAACATTACAATTCCAGTGTTGAAATCGATCCCATTTCACGGTTATTAGTGAACTTGTTACGCATCGCACCGCCCCATCAAAATGCAAATAAGCCCCCGGTGAAACTGTTCATTTATATTTTAAATGCATTTTTATTTATTTCTCGTCTGAACTGCTTTAGAATTTTCAATTCACCTTCAAAGAAAACTTGTAGGATGTTTGTTTAATAATAAACATTCCCTATTGTTAGCTTGTGTTACCCATAAACAAAAGGTTTCAATAATATGCTTAGAAGATTCAAGAGTAGGTATGACAATTATATTCTTAACCGGCTCTCCGCAGTATCGAGAATGGCGATTATATTCTGAGGATTAAATATCTTGAACAGGTTGATCAAGTGATGATGATAATAACGGTTATGACGATGCTAAAATCAATTAGAGTCAGAAAATCAGAGTGTTAGTTCATGATCAGAGTGGTAAATAAGAATAAGATAATATTTTTATTTACCATCAAATTTTACAAATGATGATGATAGCCATAGTGAGGACGAAAAGTACGTATTTATTTTATATCCTCGTTTAAAAATTAGTTTCGCAGTATAAATTTCCACATTACAAATTCGGAATCCCAGAGTTAATATTAGAACTCGCAAAACACAAACTTCCTTTATTTCGCCCGAAGCGGAAACTGCAGTTATTTTCATACTTTTTGTCCGGAAAGAGTTTCTTTGCCTTTTAGTTTGCCTGGTTACATTTTATTGTTCGGTGCTTTTGCACAATTCGTGACTGGGCTACTGCGGTGCAAGTCATGAGTAGCGATAAAAGTATTACATAACACAAGTAAATAAATAAATACCGCACTCCAGTTTTTGGTGACTGTAATACTTAAATTTCCTAGGTACGTACGTAGTTATTTTAAATGAAATCATCCTAATATCCATCCATACCTTCTAAAATATTATAAATGCGTAAGTAACTCTGTGGTGGTGGTGGCCTAGTGGTTCGACCTACCGCCTCTCATGCCGAGGGTCGGGGGTTCGATTCCGACTCGCACGTCTAAGTTTACTTATGTGCGAAATTCAATTTGAATTTACCACTGAGCTTTTCGGTGAAGGAAAACATCGTGAGGAAACCTACACTCATCTGCGAAGTAATTCAAAGATGTGTGTGAAGTCTCCAATCCGCACTGGGCCCGCGTGGGGACTATAGCTCAAACCCTCTCGTGATGAGAGGAGGCCTGTGCCCAGCAGTGGGACGCAGATAGGCTGTAGTAGTAGTAGTAGTAGTAGTAAGTAACTCTGTCTGTCTGTTGTCTCATCACGCTTAGCGGGCAGAAGGCTAGTCCATACCATATTAGCTTCTGCCCGCGACTTCGCACACGGAATTCGGTTATCGCGTTCGCGCGTTTTCGCGTTTAGGTGGGAATGAGGATGGGTCCACCGGCAGCACAAAGTTTTCGAAGTTGCAACTACTACTACTACTACAGCCTATTCGCGTCCCACTGCTGGGCACAGGCCTCCTCTCGTCACGAGAGGGCTTGGGCTAATAGTCCCCACGCGGGCCCAGTGCGGATTGGGAACTTCACACACATCTTTGAATTACTTCGCAGAGGCGTGCAGGTTTCCTCACGATGTTTTCCTTCACCGAAAAGCTCAGTGGTGAATTCAATGAATTTCGCACATAAGTAAACTTAGAGGTGCGAGCCGGAATCGATCCCCCGACCCTCTGCATGAGAGGCGGTAGGTCGAACCACTAGGCCACCCCCTAAGTTGCAAACGTGGATATAAACTACGCTCAAAGGACCGAAAAATAAGTTAGTACCGATTATAGTTCGAGGAAGTCTTTTAAAATAAATAATAATCGTGTGTAAATAAGTTTACCTACTCAGAATGTTGAAGCGTGTAATAATAAAACATTCATGGCAACATATTTTCCACGAATGTGAGCGCATGAAGGCTCGTTCCAATCTTTGCCTTCGACGTCGTCCAATAATTTATATGTACGAATAGATCGACAATACGGCGTGATTATAGCGGGGCGAGAGCTCGACCGGAAGTGAGGAGTGCTGGGCCGGAAATGGGAAAGCCGTCGCCGGAAGCCCAGCACAGGTGTTGATTATTATTTATTTTGAAAAGTGTAAGGTTGCAAGATTGTGAAAATTGCGAGAATATTCTATTCAGTTGGTTTGATTTCGTTCTGCGACACTTCCTTTGGATGTTATTTGTCAAATACAAATACAAAAATATACCAGATAATCGAATGTAAAGAATGAAAGATTTTACAAAAGAGGACCTTGGCTATTGTGTCAACAAAGATTCACAAAACTGTTTGTTTTTATAATTAAACTAGCTGACCCCGCGGACTTCGTACCGCCTTAGTTTTTTTTATAAACCTCACGGAGCCCGAGACCTTTCCAACGAATGCAAAACCGTGGAAATCGGTTCGTGCGTTCTGGAGTTATAGCGTCAGGAAGGAAAACCCGACTTATTTTTATATAGTAGACTAGCTGACCCTGCGGACTTCGTACCGCCTTAAACCTCACGGAGCCCGAGACCTTTCCAACGAATGCAAAACCGTGGAAATCGGTTCGTGCGTTCTGGAGTTATAGCGTCAGGAAGGAAAACCCGACTTATTTTTATATAGTAGAGATAATCCGTTGTATAAAATTAACCTGACAATATAAACTAACAAACTAGCTTCTGAACTCAAGCATAATCCAAATATATTTCATAGAATTTCAACACTATCTCCAAGTAATACGGCCGATCACGTGTTTGGAGGCGAGCGGCGCCTACGCAATGTAGTTACGTGTATTTTTAGTTCAACATATAATTAAGCTTTATTCAGGATGTGTTAATAAATTGCTGTTAATGTATATTATAGAAGCATTGCCATCCAGCGCGGCAATGTTGCCAGCCTTTTGGGAACCTTGCCGAGCGACACTGATCTGTGCCATTTTTTTAATTTATAAGTTATTTTTAGTTCTAGTTTTTAGTTTTATTTTTGTTGTAAGTATTTTAGTTTGTGTTTAAAATTAAAAGAATTACCCCCTATTAAAGAAAGCTTACAGACAGTTCATTCTTTTTTTTATCAGACTCATGGATAGTTATTTCAATTTTGAAGGTATTCTTATCTTGAAATTCGTCTATTATTGCAACTAAGACGCACATCTGAAAACCCTTTAATCTGTTGAAGATATCATCTGCTACACTGGACGCTATTACATCTAAATTCGAATTTATGTTTGTTTTTTTTGTATTCATTGTGTCATGTGTATTTATTTTTGTCTTCAAATGGTTGTGTATTTAGTGTATGACAATAAATGGTTTTTCTTTCTTTCTTTTAAATATATAAAACTCAAAGGTGACTGACTGACATAGTGATCTATCAACGCACAGCCCAAACCACTGGACGGATCGGGCTCAAATTTGGCATGCAGGTGGATGTTATGACGTAGGCATCCGCTAAGAGAGGATTTCCCGAAATTCCCTCGGGAACGGGAAAAAACGGGATTTTTCATTTTAATATTTCTGCGCATACGAAGTTGCGGGGAAAAGCTAGTTTTAAATAAAACTGATTAGATTGTAGGTACCTACGCCTTTGCGGGTATGATATACGTCAAAGTAATTAGCCTAGATAATGACAAGATCAGGGTTATAATGACACTTTTAAGAGTTAGGACTCTAAAATTGGTACGCGTCGACCGCCGCGTGATCAACTACGCTCTATAGCAATGAAAACGGGTCACTTTGTAGGTATAGGATTTTCCATACAAAGTGACCCGTTTTCTTTGCTGTTGAGTGTATTCAAGCGTTTGCGGTGCACAATGTGGACCCGCCTAAGTCCATGCAGTAATTCCAACCACTTAACTACTAGCTTATATCATCGTAAATGCAGGCCAGTAAGAAAAACCGTTTAAAAAAGATCAAATTTAGAAGTCTCCTAACACAGTTACCGCTGTCCACTCGACTCACTTACTGCGAGTCGGGATCGAGAACATTCCATAATCTAATTGCGTCCGCGCTAATTGGCCAGCACGGATTGCGCGAAGTCCGATGCATTAGTAGTGCTCGGCGATTTCAATTAGGAACGTATAAAGTTCAATCTTTTTTTTAAATTTCTAATGGCTTCTTTTATTTCCAGCTGTAATATTTGCTTTTGCGGGTTATTTCAATGATTATTACGGTATTTTCGTTCACTAGCTCGAGGTGATGATGGAAGGAATGCTGTCTATCTCAAACCGTGGAAAATGGCCATTGTCTGCTTTTACCTGCACCAACTCCACTAGCGCCCTTAGCGAATAGGTATATTTTTAACGCTCTTAGATATATAGTTAAATAATTCATCAATTATCTTCTTTGGTCCTCCCAATTAACATTAGTTAAGTCCATTTACGGACCCGTGCTATTGTAATAAAATCATATACGTACCTACTCAAATTTTAATAAAAAAAATAACAATTAAAATACGGAAATAGTTTCAGATTTCGGGTCTATCATAAAATACTATTTTTACTGGGGGGAAAGGGTTTTAGGATTACAATTTCTGGCGTAAAAGTTTGCCAACACGATACAACATAAGACGTCGTTTTGCCACTGGGAAAATAAAAATACGAATACTTAGTATGAAATGTCAACCGCAACCATTCGCAGGAAGAAGCTAGTAATGTGTATATAACATAATAGAATAATAAATAAAGTCAAGAATCGTCGTATTTATAAGCTGATGTGGCTGTGTGGCTGTGACGTCGGTCGCCGTAAACACTGACGCCAAGGAGTAGCGACAGCAAAGATATATAGCTGTCGCCTATAACTGATTGATTTTAAATTCAAGACCGGGGTCAAGTCGCCTCGAGCCCGTCGACATTTTTAATACATTTGCGAAAAAAAGTGAAAAACGATCAGCATGAAGCTCAAAAAACAAAAAGCACTAGGTGCGCAAAAAACTTTTACGCACGCTCATTAGGCGTCAAAAAACAAAAAGCGCTCGTTCGGAAATGACAAACCTTTTACATGCTGAACAGGTATCAAAATGTTTATTTTTTTGAGCAACTTTACCTATTAAAAAACTCATTTAAAAATCTCAAAATCATTTGCAAGGACTTGAATGATTCCCACACACACACACACACACACATATTTTCATGCCCCAGTTAGTAATAAGAACTTTCTTATTTATGAATGAATCTACGAACCGTACACTACCTGGCAGCGGTATTGGAGCAGCTCCGCCGATTAAGGCTATCGCTGAATATGGGCAGCCTAGACCGAATGTAGCGATATGACCAAATGGACCGTGATAGGCCTATACAATGATACCGGTCCGGAATATGGTAAGGGACATGTTGGCTTGAAATTCTAGAGGGTCTAAAGGCAGCATTGAAGGTTTTTAGTTGAATTGCCACTAGCTCGTGCCTGCTCGACTGTTCGGAAATATCAGCTAGATAGACCTTCTGTTTTATACCTTGCAAGAATAAAATAGGAAGACAGGGAATGTTTTATGGCGTTGATGTGCGAACGAGCGCGCAGGCCACCTGAAGGTAAGCGGTCACTGCTGCCTATTTAATAAGGAAATAAGATTGCGAATGCATTACCAACCATTGTAGTATTTTTTTTATACCAATGGTATAGGCAAAGGAGCACACAGCCCACCTGATGGTAAGTGGTCACTGCGACCCATGGAAAATCCTATGATCCCCCATTAAGAAACCATAAGATCTCGAATGCGTTGCCTACCCTGAGGCCTAAGATGGAATGCCTCTGTGCCAGAAATTTCACCGGCTGCCTCTACCGGAACACAAAAGTGCGAGCACTGCTATTTGGCGGCAGGTTAGCGAGGAAAGACGGTGGTACCACCCCGGTCGGACCCTAGGTCCTACCACTAACAAAACCAGTCCGGATTGAGATGCGTGCAGGTTTCATCACGATGTTTTCGTTCGCCGATAAAGGTCAGTGGAAAATTTAAATTTATTTTGACACATATAAGTGAACGCAGAGATGCGAGCTGGATTCGAACCCCGGACCCTCTGCAGATTGAGAGGCGATTGGTCAAACCATCAGGCTACCACGATTTTGTCATCAGGTCTTACCACCGGCAATAGATGGCAGCAGCAAAGCATTAGTATGATCGGACGGCATTTTTCTTACAAATAACTAGCTTCTGCCCGCGACTTCGTCCGCGTGGAATTCGGTTATATCTATTAAAAAAAAACGCATCAAAATCCGTTGCGTAGTTTTAAAGATTTAAGCATACATAGGGATATAGGGACAGAGAAAGCGACTTTGTTTTATACTATGCAGTGATGATACAACGGCTACTTCGAAACGACTTTCTCGAATTGGGATCGGACACAGCGCATAAACGCCTTCACCAATCTCACCTTGATATTCCCGCGTAGTAAACTGGGAGTTTGTTAAGTTCATACAGCGGGAAAGTCCTGTTTATGGATATAATCCCAACTATTGTAGTCAATATTGAGCGTGGGTGAGGCCTCGCAGCCTGTTAATTAAACACTGGTTCTGCTTCTATGGAATTATTGAATAGAAAATCCATACTTAATATTATCATCATCATCATCATCATCATTTCAGCCGAAAGACGTCCACTGCTGGACATAGGCCTCCCCCAAGGCTCGCCACTCAGACCGGTCCTGTGCTACTTGCTTCCACCAGTTTCCCGCGACCTTCACGAGGTCGTCGCTCCATCTTGTTGGACTTAATATTATAAATTCGAAATATAACAATGTCTGTCTGTCTGTTGCCTCGTCACGCTTCAACCGCTGGATCGATTTGCCCGCGATTCGATAATTGCGTTTCCGCGGGAACTATACGCGTATTTCCGGGATGAAAAGTACCCTAAGTCCTTTCCCTCTATGGACTCCATGCCAAATTTCACCTTAATCGGTCCAGTGGTTTAAACGTGAAGAGATTACAGACAGACAGACTTTTTATCCCGCAAAAAGACAGTTGCTGCGGGCACGCGATAACTGAATTTGAGTTTTTTCGAGATAAAAATTATTATGTCCTTCCCTGGGAGTTCAGCTATCTCTATACCACATTTCATCAAAATCAGTCTAATAACTTAAGCGTGAAGAGGTAACGGACAGACAGAGTTAACTACATAAATATTAGTATAACATTAGTGAGTATATCATTAGTATGCATAATCTTATCAAACGCATTACCGATTCCTGCGAGTATATAAGGCTGATTGTTTAACATTAGCTAGCACGTCCAGTTATTTAACAGAAAAAACATAGACTGACTTAATTTTTCTTAAATCTAATTATGTCTAATAACTAATACATAAGTACCTACAGTAGAACATACAAGCTCCTTCTTTGTTGAAGTCGGTAAAAAAATCAAACCACGCTCCGTCAACGGAGATTTCGAAATCGAACAGTTAAAATAAATTCGGAAAATACATCATTTTCCGGCTTCACAAACAAATCCGGCCATTCATTGGCAATCAGCATAACAAACATCATTAACTCAAATTACGTTTTCACCTGTTTTGACAGTTTAATGCGGACAGACGGACGGACAGAAGTTTACGATCCGTTTACTTACATCGTTCGGTGCCGGATTAGAAAGATTGTGGCTGTGAAAATAAACAGAATGTCCACGTGTGGTCGGCACATATCTTTTTACTAGAAACCCTAACGTGCAAACTTTTTTCTTTCAGTTCCCGTAGGAATTTCGGAAAATCCTCTCTTGGTAAGCACCTTGCATTCCCCAAGGAACCTATGTGCCAAATTTCAGCTTCCTACAATCAGTAGTTTCGGCTGTGCGTTAATATCAATCAGTCATTCGGATACTACATTCTAAGTATGTTATTTCCAGGGTCTTAAACTACTTATATTTTATCTGCGTTCTAACCACTCCGTACTAAGTTTCATATAACATGACAATTTATAGGTATACCTACAGTAACATTCGGATATTAATACCTAGTATGAATTATAATTTTGTTTCACAAATAATTTTATCTGAATGAATGTTACTTAGGAACTTTTAATATTTCTTCATAAGTAGGTATTCATTACTCTTAGTTATCCTTTTAAATAAAACTAAAACTTTTCATCATATAGGTATATATGTTCATATAGGTTATTTTTATTCAGTAGGTACTTTTATCCACCAAAACGTTATTTAAGAGAGAGCTGTCTAAATTAGAATGTAAATGTGATGCTTTAAATGCACCCATTATTCGGCGACGACATTTTTGAACCGCAGTATTAAATTATCCTTTGAATTAAAGTGCACAAGTCTAGACCAAGATAAACAAACCTAGAACGCCCTGCTATTTACACTTCCAAGAAGCTTAATTATAATGTTAACCCGATGCTCGTAAATTGAAAGCGTAGGTGTCTCGAAGGAGATTTAATTATTCGTTTACCTCAGGCCAGTCGATCTTCGAGTCGCATAATAAGACGCGCGGGCGTATGACACGGTGTGCGGTCTTTATACTGGTCAACCGAGCAATCTCAAAAGCAACGAGCCAAAAGAAACTTTAGCTGCTGCAAACAGAATCCAAGTTACCAAGAGCTATTTCGTTTTATCGTTCGGGAATTTCTTTAACCCCCATCAAGCTTAAAGGAGTTCTTCCAACAGGGAGTAAGGTAAGTTTTCGGTTGAAGACGGAGGATTTACACTATTAAAATAATGAGGACTCCTAAGGGTATCCATGCAATTTCTCATGTGTTTGCTTCCTTTATTTATTGTGCTGCGAATAAGGCTACTGTTTCGCTTTTGTTGAGACGTCTAGCGCCGTAGTTTGCCACCTTGTTCCCAGCCAAGATTAAGGTCTAAAGTAAACAGCGACATTTCTGCGGATATTTTAAAATGGGCGCATTTTCTGCTTTTGCAGAATGAAATATTTCTCAAAGAGACAAATAAATAATAACTTGAATCTTGTCTGAACATGTTTCACATAACATCAAAGGATTTTTCGAGCTTTTTCTGTTACATTGTTAACTATGTAGCTTTGAGAAGTAGATATTGACAGTTCATTTGTTATTCTAACGAAAATAATAGATAAAAGCTACTCTAAGGTGTGAGGTCTTTAATATTAACATACAAAAGACCATAGAGTAAAGAATCTCAGGAATACACAATCAGTTATGACCTTGTTGAAGAGAGGTTTAAGTTTCCGATGTTGAATGATCTCCAACTACAGTCGCATGTACTGGCGGTGTGCAACCTTAAGGGCCACAATCGCTCGCACGAGTCTCTCGTTCATAGGCGGACGGGCTGAGCTATAGAGGATTCGCTGAACAGTGCAAGCAAAATTATTATAAATAATTTTTTGAAACTGGTCGATACCGTCACTTCATGTGACTGTACATTGAAATTGATAGCATTTTCTAGTCTCTGCCTCTGCTGTTTTTAGGGTTCCGAAGTCCACAAGGAACCCTTATAGTTTAGCCATGTCCGTCCGTCCGTCCGTCCGTCCGTCCGTCCGTCCGTCCGTCCGTCCGTCCGTCCGTCCGTCCGTCCGTCTGTCCGCACTATTGCTCGGAGATGCTTAGGTCTAGAGAGCTGTAATTTGGCATGAATATGCATATTAGTTACGCTGACAAAGTGGTACAATAAAATTCTGAAATATTTTTTTTTATAGGGTACCTCCCCTACTCGTAAAGTGGGGATGTAATTTTTTTTTCTTGCGTACCCCATCGTGCGGCATATCGTTGAATAGGTCTTAAAAAAATATTGTGGGTTTGTTAAAACCATTTTTTGATTAAGTGATGCGTTTGTGAAATATTAAGCTTTAAAGTGCTATTTTTTGTTAGAGTCACGTGTCCCCCCCCCCCTGCCAGCTAAATGGTGGTATTTGGATGGCTGAAAAAAATCACGGTTGTGGCATATATAACGTAGTTGAAAGGAAAACTATCAGAGCTAAGTAGGCTGTACAAACTTACGAGTCATAGTCGACCAACTTATAATGATGATTTTTCTCGAGCGGCAGGGGCGTCGGGCGGGCACGTCATACCACAGGCTAGCTAGATGCTAATAAGTCTTAGAAAGGTACTGTGGGCATCCTCAACTTCGGAACCCTATAATTTGCGCGTGGCCCGACACGCACTTGGCCGGTTTTTTTTATGGCATTAGTTGGCAAAGTACTCGTAATCGTATGATTGTTATGAGGTACCTCATAACAATCATACGATTACGAATACGTTGCCTACACTGATGACTAAATTTGAATGCCCCTGTGCTGGTAAATTTACCGGTACCTTCTTACCGAATTGTACCGTTTAGCGGTAAGAGGGTAAAATGATGGCCGCCATCTGTACAGACTCTGACTCAACTCCTATCAACGGAAATCTAAGGAGCTACAGTGGATAAGAATGATGATGATGCCAATAATTATGATGTTGATGAGAAAGCGGATGATGATAGATGGCTAATGGGGAGGCACGCTCAAAGCTAAAAGCAGATGTAGCTCTAAACGATTGTCACTTGTGTACATTTTTTGACTAGGGTCAACTGTTGTGATTTTTCCTCCGATCCTTGCAGTTATCACGATAAAATGAGGACACATGAACGCATCTGCGAAGAAATTGGAGGATATGTGATCCTCCCCTATCCGCACTGGGCCCGCGTGGGGACTATAGCCTAAACTTTCGCATGTGCTGTAGGATTATTGTTGTGTGTAAATATGCTGTTGTGTTGGTAGTGGAATTGCCTGGTACCTAAGAATATTATCATTTTATCCACCTGTATTTGCACTTATTCCAAAATTATCATCTTCTTACAATTCATCGCACAATATTGAGATATTTTGGGGAAGTAAGTACGCGAACTATTCAAACCTGACACTGGCATAAATGTATGCATTTTGTTAGTTCCTATGTCAAAGCACTTATGGTATTCCTCAACTCTCGAGTGGTGAAGGCTCTCTCTTTTTCTAATCTCATAGCGAGAGACAAAGACAAAATTATGGGCACGTTTTTGAATTATGAACATATCGACCTTGGGGATTACATATTTAAGTTCAATTTTTATTATTTATAAATTGACACTACTCATTCAGATGTACTTATACTTATTGTCTCCATGAGTCGTACTTGCTAAACTCATAAACATAAAAATGCGCCGTCTGAAGTGAGCAAATGGCAGTTTGGCTCCCCATTCAAATTCAAATTCAATCATTTATTCAGCAAATTGGCCACATAGGGGCACTTTTACACGTCAGAAAAGAATTTATCATTGATTGGTGAAGATTCCGTACTAAAATAAATCAGAAATGATAAGACATCAAAACTCAATAAAGTTCAATCAGTGTTACTTCGTAAGCTTCATATCACTGTACACGACATTCACGTCAGTTCGTATCTGGTTTAAACCAGTTCATACAAATGGAATGACTTGTGCATATCAAGTGAATGCTTTCGGCGAGTCATCCTGATACCAACAGGTGAGTGAGCGCCGTTCGTTTACAACTATTTAGTCAAGTGCGGTCAATTACACAGAAAGTGCTATTTGGGAGAGCACTAATCTTTATTTAATGAATACGACTGGTGGATACTGTGTTTTTAATAAAATTTTCATACTTTACAAAGACTCAATATGTAAAATGTAATCTTCAGCGGTCTACGAAATACGAGCATCATGTAGATACGAAAAACTAAACATCATATTAATTTTTCATCATTTTTCAAAAAAAAAAAAACATTGGATCTCTCATTATCGGTTACTATCATTGATCCTGCTTAGTAAAACAGTCTGTGTAATTTCTATACAGTAGATGTCAGTAGGGTAAGCATAAGCATGTATGTTCGTCTGGTCGATTTTACTTCCCAAAAGGTGAAAAAAAGAACATAAACATTCGGAAAATGTGTAATCTACAAGAACAAGGGCTATATTTAATAAAAACTATCACAATAACTTGACATAATCAAGTTCACAAAACACCACACAACAACATATAAAGTCGCCCACATACACAGTTAAGCGCGTGAATGTAGTAAGTATGGGTTTGTTCGTTCCGAAGCTAGTTACAAAGATATGGGCAGATACACAAATAACAACATACACACATATTAAATTTAGTAGTCCCTCCAGGCGTATGCCATTTAGGTACTATTTCCATAGTGTAGTACCTATGTCTTATTTTATCAACTAAGTCCAACAAAAGGTACGGTCGACTGGTCTGAACGAGGCTCCGCATTAGGGTACAGTGCACGACTATTGACATTCTGTCCGCTATTGTACGGGCAGTCAGTAAACATGATTTGTAGAAATGACTCGATGACGTCGAAAGGTTCAGCTATTGCACAATTTACCTTAAGTTAGGTTTTTAGCTGATTACAGAGGGCTTTCTTTATATTAAAGAGATAACAAATACGTATAGAATTAACAAGCTTCGCTTAGCGTTCGCACTTATTGAAAATCGCCCAATTATTTTTTTTGGAATGCGAATTCAAAAGCTACTTACTGAGTCCGCAAAAAGTGACATGAACTAGCTATACGAACATCGGTTTATCTTTGACGCATCTGCCGACGCACGTATCATATCATAATCTCTGCGGGGTTTAAAATAATAACCCTCTAAAAGCTAACAAAACGGTTCAGTGACGTAACAGCATTAGAAGGGCCGTGAAATTGGACCGACCCGAACATGCCCGTAACAGTATCTCCACGATCTGACCATTTGTAAGTATAACAAGAAGCGACGAACTCCAAACCACAAATATTCTATACAAATGTCGTATCGATTACTCACGCGTCTTGACCGTGTTAAGTGGAAGTTTTTAACAAAGTCTTGTTAATTTTATCATGTTGTTGTATAAAAACCGATGTTGTTCATCTTCCATGGAGAAAGTTACACATTACTGTACAAAGATGAAAAATACAGTTTACAATATAGGGACACACGAATAAAGGCGAGCTTATCGCTTTGAGGAATTAAATTCCTTTCGGTTGAGGCTGTAGTTATTTCATCTCAGTCTCAGTATCCTCACCTTTCCAGATAACACTACAAACCATTGACCTATAATAAATAATAACATATGGACGTACAGTGCCTAACAGAATATGTCAAAATATATGGAGCAAACTGACATTAGGAAATATATACGTTCCAATATGCTAATAACGCCTCTTTATAACGATGGCCAAACGAGTGCCCGAGCTGTTCGGGCACCCGTTTTGACGGGGCCATTTTTCTCCGACTGATTGTGGATCCTGAACCTCATTCCTATTTATACTTTTTATTCATCATCATCATCATCATCATTTCAGCCGATAGACGTCCACTGCTGGACATAGGCCTCCCCCAAGGCGCGCCACTCAGACCGGTTCTGTGCCACTCGCATCCACCGCGTTCCCGCGACCTTTACAAGGTCGTCACTCCATCTTGTTGGAGGCCTACCGACAGCTCGTCTACCGGTTCGCGGACGCCACTCCAGGACTTTCTTGCCCCATCGGCCATCAGTCCTGCGAGCAATGTGCCCTGCCCACTGCCACTTAAGGTTCGCAATTCTTCGGGCTATGTCGGTGACCCTAGTTCTACTGCGGATATCCTCATTTCTGATTCTATCACGCAGAGAAACCCCGAGCATAGCCCTCTCCATTGCCCTCTGGGTGACCTTGAGCCTTCTTATGAGGCCCATCGTAAGCGCCCACGTCTCGGAACCATAAGTCATCACTGGCAACACACACTGGTCGAAGACTTTCGACTTAAGACACTGCGGTAATTTGGACGAAAAGACACTGCGAAGCTTCCCGAACGCTGCCCAGCCGAGTCGGATTCGACGATTGATCTCTTTCTCGAAGTTGGACCTACCTAACTGGACTGTCTGTCCCAGGTATACATAATGGTCAACAACTTCGAGCGCAGAGCCTCCGATTATTACTGGAGTTGGCACAACATGGACATTGGACATGATCTTCGTCTTGTCCATGTTCATTTTCAGACCAACTCGATCGGAAACTCTGCTGAGGTCAACGAGCATAGCACTGAGGTCTTCCATGGTCTCAGCCATAACTACTATATCGTCGGCAAATCGAAGGTGAGTGATGTACTCGCCATTTACATTGATGCCTCGTCCTTTCCAGTCCAGCACCTTGAAGGCATCCTCCAATGCAGCGGTGAACAGCTTCGGAGAGATTACGTCTCCTTGTCTGACTCCCCGCTGCAGTGGGATTTTTATTACACTTTTTATTAACATTGATACAAAACAAATCTTAATAGATCATCTTATTCGCGAGTTTGAATCGAAATTACTAATAATTTCTTCCTCTCGTAAATAATGGCTTCTATCTATCCATATCCATACTAATATTATAAATGCGAAAGTAACTCTCTCTGTCTGTCTGTTACCTTTTCACGCTTCAACCGCTAGACCGATTTGGATGAAATTTGGTATGTAGTCAGTTGGAGTCCCGGGAAAGGACACAGGCTACTTTTTATCCCGGAAAAACGCATGTTTCCTGCAGGAACGCGATAACAGTATTCCATGCGGGCGAAGTCGCAGGCAGAAACTAGTAAAAGATAAATCAAGTAAAAACAAACCTTGTTGTTTGTTGAGATCTTGAACGACGGCCATTGAGCAACCTACTAATATTTTCTGTATTGTCAAACCTGCTTCGCCTTAACCTTCAATTTTGACAAGTAGGTAAGTCGATCCCTGCGCACGCGTTCCCACGAACTGTTTTGGGTTACGCCAGTAACACGATCCGGCGTCACGTATGGCTACTTTAAATCATATTAAACTGTCAAAACTATTTCTAGCTTTCTATAAATGATGCAACATCTTCACAGCCAATCCGCATAAACCTATAAAATTATATTCTACAGGCAGAGAGGCTCCAGAGTAAGTTAATAGATATGTATGTTTATCTGCAAAGAAGCTCACTTATTTGCCTATATAGGTAAACATATTATTATGTTCCGTTGGCGGTTATTCCTCGGATCATTTTTCGTTAATTTCTTTAAAAAGTGCAAGGCTCTGCAACGCACTGAGGTTTAAAATGCGACCTCGGATCGGATTCGGAGTTTCATTTTTTTATTTTACACTTTCTAGTTAAAGTTATTAAAAAAAAATTGAAGCACCTATCGATTCAACGATACCGATACGTAATTGGACGACTTCTTTTTTCTTTATTACAATATGGCGTGAACAGCGGCCATTTTGATTTAATAATGATGTCTTCAGTGTTACTCACAAAATTAAAACGAATTGATTGGCGTTATGATTCATTTAATTCGACCTACGCGATTTATCTTTAGAGTTCCACAAAAGAGCAAAACATGAATAAGTACATTATCTACATACATACGAGTCCCTACATATATAGATAGGTAAACACAATACCCTCCTTAGCTTGCAAAGTCGGGTAAAAAGACGAATCTACCTCTATGAAGGCAGCTTTATCATCAACTAGCTTCTGTCCGCGACGACGTCCGCTTGTAATTCGGTTATACAGTATTCCGGTGGGACTATTAATTTTTCCGGTATAGAAGTCGCTAGCGGTAGCTTTGTATGTCTTTTCCCTGTGACTCAAACTATCCTCATACGAAATTTGATCTAAATCAGTGCAACGGTTTAAGCAGGAATAGGTAACATACAGACAGACCGACTTACTGACGCTTTTATAATTTTAAAAAGTTACTTACCTGAATTTTAATGAATTCTGCGAATTTAATTTGTAGAATAATGACATTAACTCTACAGCTTTAAAATATCGTGTTACGAGGTTCGAAATATTTAATTGGGAAGCAAAGATTTTAATGTTACCATAAAAAATATAATTGTAATCGCGTCTGTATACTAGGTATTGTAAGTTTTATCTTCTGTTGATATTAAACACATACAATAGCCAAATATTGTTTGCGGTTTCGTATTTTCGTGTATTTTGCGAAATGCATTCAATGGTTTTATAATAATGAAAAAAAAACATTTACCTGCTATTTCCCAATTTTAACATTTAAAATACTTATATAAAGACGATAACTTTATAATCACTATAAAAAAGCAAAGCATCAAGTCATGTTGTTTTCTGAACGTTTATACCTATCCCATTAAATTCTTCCAATACATGACATTTCAATGCACGAAATCTAGCGCGTCTCATTCTACAAAAATGGCCTGCCAATTTTTCTTCCCTCCTTTCAGAATGTCGTCAAAAAAGGGTCCCCCAGCGCACGACTGATCGCATGCAGGCTTAAATAACGCGCTATTTACGAAACTTTAAAAAAGACCCGTATTTTCCTTTTCAGTTGGGGGAGCACAATCACAACAAATAGGTACTTCGCCACGACCAAATTTTATTGTGAATATTTGATCTGAATTTGTGGAAGTACTTTCGGCCTACCGCCTCTCATGTCGGTCAGGGGTTCGATCCCGGCTCGCACACCTCTAAGTTTACTTATGTGCGAAATCGAATTTGAATTTAACACTGAGCTTTTCCACACCACACCAGCATATTTACGACCCACTGCTGGTCACAGGGACTCCTCTCATCACGAGAGGGTTTGGGCAATAGGTAGGCCCCACGCGGGTCCAGTGCACACACATCCTGAATTACTTCGCAGATGCGTGTAGGTTTCCTCACAATGTTTTACTTCGCCGAAAACCTCAGTGGTAAATTAAAATTAAATTTCGCACATGAATAATTTCAGAGGTACGAGCCGGATTCGAATCTAACCCCCGACCCTCTGCATGAGAGGCGGTAGGACAAACTACTAGGCTACCACGGCTTAGGGCTATTTAACTTTTCGTTGAAGAAAAACATCGTGAGGAAACCTGCACGCATCAGCGAAGTAATTCAAAGATGCGTGTGAAGACCCCAATCCGCACTTGGCCCGCTATAGCTCAAACAGTATATAACAGTTGAAATTATGCAGTAGGTGACACAGGTAGGTTAAACAGAATAAACAGTCTTAAATAGGGGCATTATTGACCAGAGCCACGTCGCCTTTTATTACCGTTTCATTTGGCCGCACTTCTTAAGTCCACAAAAACTCCCCGATGCGGGTAGAATCAGGTGTGTGCTAATGCACTGACTTTTATATTTTTTTCGGCTCATTTTGTCGCTTTTGAACGCGGTTTTAAAGGCCCCGTTTGTTCCAAATTTAGACCGTTATTATATACTAGCCGTTTGCCCGCGACTTCGTCCCGCGTAAACTTTGAATTTGCGTACCAGATGATACTATACATATAGACAGTCATAGAAATATTGAAAAGTTGGTTTGACCCGTAGAAAACCCGTTCCAGTATAAATATCGGGATAAAAAGTCCTATATGTCGGGTCTCAAACTATCTCCATACCAAATTTCATCCTAATCGGTCCACTCGTTGCGACGTGAAATAAAGACAAACAAACAAACACAGTTACACATTTATAATCTAAATATATAAAACTCAAAGGTGACTGACATAGTGATCTATCAACGCAGAGCCCAAACCACTGGACGGATCGGGCTGAAATTTGGCATGCAGGTAGATGTTATGACGTAGGCATACGCTAAGAAAGGATCTTGCGAAATTCCCACGAGAACGGGAAAAAAACGGGATTTTTCATTTTAATATTTCTGCGCATACGAAGTTGCGGGGAAAAGCTAGTATTAGTATAGAAGTTTGGATTTATTAACACGATGGTTTTCGAGAGCGTTGTAAATTTTTATCTCTGCATTTTCGGGAAAAGTGTCGATGTTCGTTGGCAACTTTGAGGTGTGAATGAATACAATACAATACTCGTACAAACTGAACACAAAAAATAGCAGGTTTCGTTAATTTGTTCTAATAATTATATGCTACAGATAGTCCATGAAAATGTTTTGTTGCTTTAATGCCTTTCTATCGAAACAACTATTATAAAGAGACGGCACCATAAACTTCCAATTTTAACTTCCGAGTGACCTCACGAGCTCTAGACTCGAGTATCAATAAAAACTGTCGCTACATTATTTACGACGCTATAAACGACATAGAAATGTACTAACAAGTACAAACTTATAATACTGATGAGAAGCGTTGTTTCTGATCTACGTAATTAATTCGGTACCTATCGTCTGCTCAAAATAAAAGGATCATAGTTTACTATTTTGGTTCGTTCCCATTTTCATTTGCCATTGAGAATTTAGGAAGCCGCATGGTTGAATTATATGAATATAAAATAGCTTATCAGCACCATTTCTCTTAAATAACAAATTAACTACTAAATTTGCAAAACCACCACAGGCATCTGTTGCATACAGTGCTGTTTATAGGAACGTCAGGTTGGCATACTGAGAGGCAAATGAGATTAATTAAAAAAGGTTACAGCTTATAAAAATATTTATGTTATAAATGGAGTCAAGGTCAAAAGACAGATGACCTTTTGTTGGAGTATCACGTGACATTATTATGGAAACTGATTTTTTACGATTTATTTGAGCGGGAGCGTGTAGCGGTCTTTTAACCAATAGGTACCATTTTTGTTTGTTAGATAGTCAGTTGACAGTTGAGTTTTCGCTACCTACCGATTTTAAGACTTTCCCTGCTCTAGGAGGTCTAAATGATATCGTGTGATTTTTTGATTCAGTTCGGCACCCGATTTCGAGTTTCTCACCACTATGTAGGTAGCAGTCAATAGCGGCTGAAGTACTTCGTGTATGAAGAAGACAAATATAGAAATGCTTCCTGTTTTAATATTAAAGTGATTAAGGATTTAAAAAGAAGAGATTAATTGGGTAGAAATGTACTGGATAACAAATTTATAATGTTAGGTGCGATACGCGGTCTTTTGAGTCTCCTAAAATTTAAGGCATCGTATCTGCAAGGAGGACCCTCGTCGACAGTTCATCTACTTCTGCTGATTCTACAAAAGCTATCAAATGAACCGTCAAATATCGAACTAAGAAATCACAGATTACTTTTTAATACCCATTACAAAGACGGGAAAGTAACAGTCATTTTCGATTTCATTGTGAAGAACGAGATGTCAATACGCACAGTAATGACATCGGATTAATCAGGAAGACGAATAAAAATCGTCAATGAGGTATTTTCTTAATAATTCTCTTCTATTGAGGTTCTACACAAATTCTCTGAAAGGAATTCCCCTCGATGCGTCAATCAACTTTTGTAGGATTGAAGTAAGGAGATAAGGGGGGACGGACGGCGCGACGGCCAGGACTGGCGCGCGGCGGCTAGCGAAACTTATAAAAACATCTGATGTATAAAGAAATGTTAAGCTTTATCTAATCTAAAAACTCTATATGTGTTAAGGAATTTGACGACCGGATTGGTCCAGTTGGTAGTGACCCTGCCTTCTGTTCCGATGGTCGCGGGTTCGAGTCCCGCTCGGGGTAAACTTTGTGTGATGGGCACAAATGTTTGTACTCGAGTCATGGATGTTTAGTATTTATTTTTGTAAGTATTTCTCTATATAAGTACCTATTCATATCGTTGTCTAGCACCCATAGTACAAGCTTTGCTTAGTTTGGGGCTATATAGGTCAATATGTGTGAAATGTCCCAAGATATTTATTTATTATTAATATCAGTAGCTATCATAAATGTGTCAGTATGTTTTTATAAATTTTATTCCGAACGCATAATCAAAAAGAACGTTAATATTTTCAATGACTGTTTAGTCAACGTCCATTTGTGCTTCCGATCCATCCATAGCGGTAGGTATCAGTTAAGTATAGTAGTATCATTTGGAGGAAATCGGATAACATTAAATTCGGATTACTATTCCAGACATAACAATAATTCTAGGGATAGTACGGTGCAATGTTCCTCGGCATCGGACGGCATCGGCAGTGCCACGCAGTATGTGAAAGCTCGCTTTCACACGATCATAATTGACAACGTACTTATAAAAGTAGCCTATGTCCTTTCTTGGGACCTCAACTATCTTCATACCAAATTTCATCAAAATCGGTCCAGTAGTTTTCAAGTGATGCGCGGTCAAATAAACAGACATAAACAGATAAACAGACAAAAATTCTAAAAACTGTTGGAATGTGTTCTGTTGTCGACTCTAAGTATCCCTAGCCAACTTATTTTCGAATATCTTCCATGTACAGACTTTCGACCCTCTTTAGCTTTTATATGTATAGATTAGAAGATTTCTTAGTTATCAGTTTTTTTCTTCAATTTCAGTTATTTAATAAAACAAGTGGCTCACATAATAATTGAGAATTTACCTAGGAAAAGTCTGCGATGCAGTTCTGTCCGCACTTTTGTCCCGTACCGCTCGTCGACCTTTCTACGTAAAAAAATATTTTGATCTATTTCAACAGCCAGGGTTCCTCGTAAACGCGGATGGAGGGTTAAATCTCATTATTTTATAGCAGATGTAAAGCGAATTTATAGAGGTAGGCCACGGCCATATTTTGTTATGTTCCTATAATTCTAGGTGATCGCCGATTCGGCTTTAGCCGCGCGCGTTATGGGCCCGTTAGGCGTTGAAACTGTTGAAGTTGGAAAAACGATTCCAGGAGTTGGAATTGTTTATGGCAAGCTAAAATGATACAGTTTAGAATTTGTTTATTTTTGCCTTCTTCGTGGTCTTCTCGGGCAAATAAGCAGACCCAAAACACCTACTTACTTACTAAAGGTACAAAAATGACATCAAACCCACTGGCAAAAGCTAGTTTTATTGGAAGCGGTTTATGTTTCGGTGAAGGAAAACATCGTGAGGAAACCTGCACGCGTCTGCGCAGTAATTCAAGGATGTGTGTGAAGTCCCTAATCCGCACTGGGCCCGCGTGGGGACTATTAGCTCAAACCTTCTCGCGATGAGAGGAGGCCTGTGCCCAGCAGTGGGCTGTAAATAGGCTGTTGTGTGGTGGTGGTGATGGTAGTGGTTTTATGTTTCAATAGCTTCATCGTTGGCATCAAAGTTCAAAAAATGGGGTTGAATACGAACTATACATGGATAGGATCCCGTCCTATTGAGAAACGCGAAAGATACAAAAGTTTACATTATATAAACTGTTTGTGTTTCAAATCACGTGTCCTCATAATTCAAAACATGAACTTGGAATTGAATCCCGCGCAATAAGGCGCCATGTGGCACCGAAAAAATTATAAAAGCACAATATCTCGGCGTTATGCAGAATGCAGGCGGTGCGTGTGCAACTGTGCAATGTCTCGCGAGTCGCGGTGCACCGCTCGGGCGCCGCTCACGGGCGGTTGGCACGCGGCGTTCAAAACGCTACGAGCTGATTGCTTTTTTCGGGATAAAAAGTAGCCTATAATGTTGACCCATATCATAATCTATTCCCATACTTGTGGCAAAACCGACCAGTAGTTTTCGATTTAAACCCATACATATACATAAAGGTCACGTGACATCTACATACTTACTTAATATAGTTACAATACAATACAAATGCTCTTTATTGAAATAAAAAAAAAACAATTACAACAACAAAGAAGAAGGGAAGAATATTAGTAAGTAGTATAGGAAGATAGATGTGTCCTTTATCGTGGCAGAAAATTAGTCTGCGAATAGTTTTCTTTTTCTATGTTTACGGTTTAAAATGCCCGTTTGTTTTATATTATTTGTTTCTTCCCCAACGCACACGGTCCCAAAGTTGTCTTTAATTAAATGTAAAAGTTGACACCGCCCGGCCTTCCGGCGGCAGCTTGCAGTCTTGCACTAAACTTCGCCGCCTGGAGCCGTCTTACTCGTTCTTTAGGTATCTAAATTATCAAGTTGCTATACTAAAAAAGTACTGAGTTAAACGCAAAAACTAGTGGCTAGTCGTGGTAGCCTAGTGGTTTGACCTACCGCCTCGCTCATGGTCGGGGGTTCGATTCCGGCTCGCACCTCTGAAATTATTTAAGAAGAAAGAAGAAGAAATAAATTATAAGTAAAAGTCAATTTGAATTTACCACTGAGCTTTTCGGCGAAGGATAACATCGTGGGGAAAGTAAATAACACTTTATTTTACACCACAACATTAATACACACAAAAATCACAAATAATAACAATGTACAAAGGCGAACTTATCCCTCTAAGGAATGGAGGAAGGAGTAGTATAACTACCTAGTCGAGTCAAATAGTTGGGCTTGGACCGGACACATGTTCCCCCGAAACGATGAGAGATGGAGTAACTGCGTGCGTTTTTGGTTTCGAAGAGCGGTGTCGAACGCCGCTAACAAGATGATCTGATGATATGTCTGGCATCAAAAGCGACCGGTGGCCCTTCTGGAGAAGATTTCTCCTGAATCGGGCTGAGTGGAGGAACATTGGAGTGGCGTATGCCCAAAAGTGGGCGAGTAAACGCTGAAGAAGAAGCCAAAATCATACATATTTCGGAGGAGTTCCCCCATTAGCCAGGTTCATGGCGACATAGACCCATTCGTCAGAATTTAATCGAATTTAAAATGGAACCTATCCGGATAATTACTTTTTGACTTTTTATTTTCGGGGAAAGCACAAAGACAAAAATATTCACACTTATTGGAAAAGACAGTGGTCATAGGTGAAAAAAACAAGACTCCTATCTGAATAATAATGTAGAAGAAGTAGTAGAAATAAAATGCTGTGTTTGATAAGATATAATAATAAGAGAGAAGCGGAACTTTTCTTAATGTTTGATGTTAAATCAATCACCGTCGTTTCTATCGAGTTGGAGTGCATGAAACAATTCCAACACTTTCATTAATTGTTTCTCTAATGGGCCGTAAAAACGTTTGTTTCTGAAAGTATCACGATCTCCAAGTTGTTCTTCGCTCAGCTTTCTACAGGTTTTTGAAGCGGACTTCAAAAATCCCCAACTTACGAGGAAATTAAACTAATTGAAAAAGTTTTCTAATTATCGCCTTTACAGATACTTGGAGTAAATCGCCTTAAGGGTAAACAACACCTCAGGAATCCGCCCTGGGAGCTTGGGATCAGGAGGGTACAAGTGGGAGGATGAAGCGGCCAATTTTCTGAATAAATAATTGAATTGAATTGTTTACTAAGTATTTAATTTTTTACCAACTCGAAAAAAAATCCTAAAGAACATGCTTAGAATCGATAGCTGATTCTGTGGGTAAAATTCGTCACAACGTGTTACTTGATCCTATATATGTTGGCAATTGATGGGGGGCTCCAAATGTTCACACCGACTACCATAGGAAGCTTATTTCGGGTGTATTATACGTTGGTTGTCATTCCAAGTTTAGGTACTTTATTTTTGCTATGGTTATGACCCTGGGATTTACTTAACTGAATGAATGCATTTGAAGTGTTTGCAGTAAGTGTGGGTATTTACAGAGACTACCTACTTACTGTACAGTAGCTATCAGATATGATTATATCTGAAAAAATAGGATCAGAAATATCTAAAAATGTACTCTAACGTCTTATACGATCGTGTTCAGGTAATTATGATCACATTGTTTGCTCCCATATATCTGATGGTGACTTCGAGTAGATACAACCACATAGCAGTCTTGGTCGTGGCCATTTTAATAAATAAATAGATACCGCTGCTCTCTTGAAACTTGAACGGATCGAAAATCTTTTTAAGTCCCAGCATTAGCACTGCATGTTAAAATTGAATAAAAATCACATTAGGCTGAGCCTTAAAACATCTCTTGAATTTAAAAAAAAATGCATTGTGTACTCCATCTTTGAGAGACTTTGAAGACATTTGAATGCAAATAGGCTGCAGTTTGTTTGGGGATGTTAAATTTAATTGTAGTGTTATTTTAGTTTATAAAGCGGAGATTAGGGAGGCAGCCCTATCTAGCTAGAATAATGTAAAATTATGCAGGTTATTAATAAAATTGAACTGTAGCTTCAAGTAGGGAGGTGTAGACTTGATAACACATTACACAATTGTTTTAATACAGATCTCCATTTGTCGGTCTTACTCGATTCACAAGTTATATATTCAAATGTATCATCTTTGATGTAGACTTTGTTAGCTAATTTGTTTCCTTCCGTGTTGGTTTGTTTATTTAATGAGAAATCACATAAGATTATTCACTACGATTGGGTAACGGCTCATAATACTTATCTATTTAGATGTCAACTATGTACCTACTAAAATAATTGACGTGCTAATAACTCCCAAGACAAAAAGATAAGTCTACCCACAGGTAACGCCGTATACAAAAAAAAATACAAAAGGCCAAACCAATAGTAATTTCGTAAATGAGCATCCGAAAATATCTCAACGCTCCGGTGCACCGAGCTCATTTCTTATTCATCGAAAAGGCGACATCCAAAAAACACAACTACGAAGGTCGTTAAGTAAATTAATACGAGTATAAAACATGATTAAAAAAATTACGTCGACAGCCCTGGAGGGTGGCGGGCAGGAGGGAGCATCCCTTGTGTATGAATGGATGCTTTCTTCATGGGCCCGACCGCGCTGTCGATGTCGACGATTAGGGAAATGACGAGCGAAACTGGCCTCTCTTTTGATAACACTAAAGATACGTGGTGCGTTACTTTATTACTTTTTTAAATTTGTAATTGTATATGCCAAGTTTACCTTCAAGTGCTATAAGTTCTAATGTCTCTCAACGGTTTAATATAACTTGCCCGGGGGGGCGAAACAATGAAAATGTTAATGTCGGAGCACACCGAGCTATATTTATTTTTAACTTCTGCTGTTTAATGGGTAGTTTTCGTTGTGGACTCGTAAGAACACAATTGGTCTTTATTTATTGCATTGAGGGCTTTGTAGGACTATCCTTGGTAGGATTTAAATAACAATTAAAGTGATCAACAAAATTTTCGTTACAAAATAACAGATGAAATGGACTTTAGAGAAACTTTATTTGAAACCTTGCCAAAGCCCTTTTTTTAAGTATTTTATCTACACTCATATCATAAACCTTGAATGATGCGTTCGAAAAGGGGGTCATCAAATTGCAAATAAGCCTAAGGAGGCTTCAGTAAGCGTAAAATAATTGTAATAGTAATAAGTTTTTGTTATTTTGAATAAATAAGTGAAAAAAAGTATATATATGTCTTTGAGATCGGCAACGAATTGCTGATGCCTCTGGTGTTACAAATTTCTATAGGCGGCGGTGACCGCTTACCATCAGGCCTGTTTGTCAATCTTTGTACATAAAAAAGTGTTATTATAGCATTAAAATTTCGAACATCTTCGAACCCCACTCGTGTTTTAAGGACCTTTATTATGTAGCAGTTACATAAACTACTATTTGGCACCTAATTTTAACCTGGATAAAACGGCGCAAAGCTTGTTTTTTCCATTCTCGTATGTCCTAGTAGGATTCTTGTAGTTTGACGTGAAATACTTATTCTTATGACTATTACAAACTTGAATATGAACACTAGTGTCATTAAACAATTTTACATATTTTATTTAGTTTTAATGTCCACTCCACTCGATCCCTTCCTGATTATAAACAAATTACTTATTCACAATAAACAAGGGAAGAACTTTCCACGGGACACTCCGTTTGCATACAAATATATTGGCAATGCAGTCATTTAGCAGTTAAACTGTGTTAAGACTTCCCTGCAAATTAATGGAAATTGACTTAGTTTTATTTTTTGTTTTTTTCTTTAATATTCCCCTAAACTATACTGATATGTCTATACCTATTTTATGGACTATTAGTTGTCCGAAATTGATGATTTTAATTTTAATTTATTTTATAGGTGTCGATGGCTCATCATTATTATGTCATCTGAAAGACATCCATTGCTGCTAATTAGTCCTCACCCAAGGGACTCAGACCGGTCTTGTGCCATTCGCTTCCACCGTATTCCCGCGATCTTTATTTTACCAGGTCCATCTTTTTGGAGCCCTACCAACACAGGTCGTCTCCCGGTACGCGGTTGCCACTCGAGAACTATCTGGCCCCATCGGCCATCAGTCTTACTAACTTTTCGCTTCAGACTCTGCGTAAATTTGGTTAAATAGATACTGCGAAGATTTCCGAACGCTGTCTAGAAAGCCGAGGCGTAGATGACTAGGTCCTTTACATCAATAGGTACAGAAAAACATACTAAATAAGAATTTGGCCTTCAAATTAAACCTAAAATTCTCAACGTTATCTCGCAATTTACCTTTTTCGTGGCAAGTGTGAATTTCCCTTCTAATGTATGCGTAAAAATTCTCGCACGGGAAATTTCAATCTATTTCTTATACATATGCAAAGCTCCCCCTGCGAACTTTGCGTTACGCATCGGGCAGAAAATGTATGCTATATCAAATTTGTATTTAAATTGATTAGAAAGACTTACTTACTTTTATGTTAAAAGCGTTATTTGAATGTATTAAAAATAGTCCAAGAGCAAAAAGGGCAAATAAACTGTCTTGGACAATGAATGTAAAAATGTAATTATTTTATGAATATCTAAGTAAATAAAGTACCTAAGTAACTGACTTGCTTGTATTATCATACTGCTCTTTAATTAGTAATAGCAAAAGTTGTTCTGTAAACGTCTTTAAAAGGAGCCGTAGTAGCTTAGTAGTAATGCGCATTGGTAGTAATGTGTTATGTTATAATTAGGACCTGGTTGGCCTCTAATTTGGGTTCAGTTGATTCAGCCACAACCTGAGTTAAGGGTTAATCCGAAGTAAGTATGCTCATAGCCGGCCCAACTGCGGAACGTTCATGGTACACTGCAGTGGTGGTGGTGAATTTTAATTCAACTTTTCAAAGAAATGAAAATATCTGGAAAACTCTAAAATTTCGTTCATTTTGCGTAATGAAGCGTCGCCACCAAAAATCATACAAATATAACCAACAAATAATAAAATTTTAAATGGTGAACGTAAGTGTTCATAAAATTTAAAATGCTGAACGTAAGTGTTCACCATTTTGAAAATTATTTTTTGTTGGTTATTCATTCTTAATTCAATTGATAAACATGCTGTTAAAAGTACATTTTCCCATTTCAAACTTAGATTACAATAAGTAGCTTTTCAATCAAATAAGTATAGGTACCTATGAAGGTGTCCGATTACCAAATTAGTATGTAAAGTATATCACGTTCGTTCAAAGCAAGTTCGGCAAGTCTTCATATAAATGTATTTATGAATTCGATTGTTTTCAATACGCTTTACTCTTAAGTTTATAATATAACAAATATAAACAAATACACCTCCTCCAACTTCTACCTCAAAAGAATTCCAGCGTACCTTTTTCAGTGGTATGCGCGTCACGCTGCATATTGCATCGCTTGTAATGCATTAACCGCATCGTATGAAAGTTTAATACCATCGCTTTTTGCCGCGGCCTACTCGTGCGGGCAATAAGGAGAGGCGAATGCATTAGTAATGTGTTTATTGGAACAGGTTTTATAGAATTATAATCGGTTAGGGTTAGCGTAATAAAAGAAAAGTTTATAAAAATACTTAGCACTACCTATACAGGTCGACTTTAATTTTATAATACATAATAGTTGCTTCTGGCTCAGTTATGGATAAAAATCAACTGCATTTTTTATTAATTTAGTTATCTACATACATAGGAATAGTTCAAAACATTAGAAAAAAATACTTTAAATTAAAGTAGTAGAGGCGTTTAAATTGGGGAAGATGTGTGTAAAACATTGATTTTGTGTTACCAATTTTAAGTCACCCAGTATATTGTCGCATGTATCCTTTTTAGGGTTCCGAACCTCAAGAGGTAAAAATGGAACCCTTATAGGATCACTCGTGTATCTGTCCGTCCGTCTGTCACAGTCGATTCTCTCCGAAACAACTGGACCGATTAAGTTGAATTTTGGTACGTATATGTAAGTTTGTGACCCAAAGACGGACGTGTAACGAAAATAAATTAACTTTAAACATAGACCCTATTCTTTGGGGTTAATCTTGAAAAAAATATTAATGAAGTTTTTAAACTATATCGTGTGACATATCAAATGAAAGTACTTCTTATGACGATCTCATATATATTTTTTTCATTTCTTTTTGGTCACTACTTTTCAAGTTATTTAAGAAAATAGGCAAAAATTTTAGAAAAAATACGAATGATAGTTACATTACAGGAAAATTATTAAGATGTCCATGGTATTTGAAATCTATCATATAAAAGAGCTTATCCTGTGAAACGGTTTGAAAATGACGTCATTGGACATAATCAAGGGTCGGACGGAACCCTCTCCACGCGAGTTTAACTCGCTTCTTGGCCGGTTTTTTTGGACTAAAACGGCATGAACTTGAAACAAAGCCGGAAATTTGACCCAGTTCAAATCGTCAGCCATAACAGGTGGCGAGCGGAAACCAAACACACTGACCCATATAAAACTGATTTGTTTCCAGAAAGGGAAATTTGGTATTTTTTTTACTTTCTTTGCGACTGCGCATTTAGGTACATATTTGCTGCCAATGGGATTTAGGTGTGTGGAAACGAACTTTAAATCTACTGAAATAAGATTATAATATACAGTCAGCAGCAGAAGTAGATAAGCTGTCCAGGTGTTCAAAATGACCTACACACGACCTTATTCTTAAGACGTTAAGGGCGTGTGTACTAGCTTCTGACCGCGACTTCGCTCTCGTGCTTCCTCCTCCTTCCTTCCTTCCTTTCCCCGGACTCCAACTATCTCCATGCCAAATTTCATCTCAATCGGTCCAGCGGTTGAAGCGTAAAGAGGTAACAGTCTGACAGACAGACAGACAGAGTTACTTTCGCATTCATAATACTAGCTTCTGCCCGCGACTTCGCCCGCGTGGAATTCGGTTATCGCGCTTCCGCGGAAACTATGCATAATTCCGGAATAAAAAGTAGCCTATGTCCTTTCCCGGGTCTCCAACTATCTCCATGCCCATCTCAATCGGTCCAGCGGTTGAAGCGTGAAGAGGTAACAGATAGACAGACGGAGTTACTTTCGCATTTATAATATTAGTATGGATTTTAATATGGATATGGATTATATAAAGAAGATATTTATGTTACAGTGCTACATGGAAGATATTTGATTGTGGTAGTAGTGGTGGTTATTTCATCATCATCATCATTTCAGCCGAAAGACGTCCACTGCTGGACATAGGCCTCCCCCAAGGCTCGCCACTCAGACCGGTCCTGTGCTACTTACTTCCACCGGTTTCCCACAACCTTCACGAGGTCGTCGCTCTATCTTGTTGGCGGCCTACCGACAGCTCGTCTCCCGGTTCGCGGACGCCACTCGAGAACTTTCCGGCCCCATCGGCCATCAGTCCTGCGAGCAATGTGCCCCGCCCACTGCCACTAAGGCTCGCAATTCTTCGGGCTATGTCGGTGACCCTAGTTCTACTGCGGATATCCTCATTTCTGATTCTATGGTGGTTATTTACCTGTAAATAACCACCACCAACCACCAGGTATCTTCCTAAATACAAGATGGCGGTGAACTAATGAATGGTCGCTGGAGTCCGATGGATTCGTGAGGCCTAGGACCAGTCTGTGTGGCGTCTTGTCCTATGTCCAGCGGTGTAAGTATTTTGGCCGCAATGATGATGATAGTGTATCAAGTACTTATGTTTTAAACCAAATTTTAACTCAATCACTGATAAAACTTTTTGTTGTTCCACAGGTACTGTCCTATACCAGTTAAATAGGCAAGTAAAGGAACATGACACGTACAATAGGGATGACGACAACTTTTTTTCCTTAGTCTATCAGGAAGATTATTGAAAAGTATTGGACACGTTTTTTTTTTCTTTTTCCACGTAATAAAACTTATACGGAGATATATTGAGTTGAAATGTCGTGTGACGTCACGGTTAGGTACGATTTATACCTAACAGTGACGTAGTTAGCCCCCATTCTCCAACTTTAATGCGTTTTAACTTAGTCAATCTTTGTTAATTTGATAAAACAAAAAAATACGTGTTTTATCAAATTAACAAATTACCGAAATATTTTTTTTTATTACCTGACTGACGGACTAATTAGAAATTCGATTTTTTCACCCTGTCGTCATCCCTAATATCGCATCTCAGCACCCAACGATTACGAGGCTAAATATTATTTAAATGCCGGCTCCGAACCCGCTATCTATTGTGTCCAGTCCATTGGGTCCGTAATTCTGATTACCCCCTCAAAGGTCAGTGAACCCGCCAGCCCTTTCGCACCCTACCTGCGGTCTTTGTGATTTTTTATGTACCATTTTACACTCCAAGGCATTCGGTTTTGGGATGCACGCATTTTTTCAAAGTTTCTGGATGTGGAATGTGTTATGTAGTGGCTTATTTGTAACTATCGTCCACCCCGACTTGCATTGTTACAGTAACGAGGACTTCTTGTCATACAAGTATTGGCCTGACCATGACAAACATAATAACGATTTAAGGAAAATAAGTAAGTGTACCGTACTGAAGTTCAATTTTAAGTTTTGTCCATAATGTAAATTTCTGTCGTTTAATTACATGAACACATTTCGTGTATCTTTAGACAGTGGCTTCCAATTTCTAACTATTTGGAATAGGCTAAATAGTAGGTATATTTTGTGTATAAACACACTTCCCCCACACTTGACAAAACACTTGCCTTTTCGTGCTCATCGCTCACTAGGAGTGAATAGCTTCTTAAAATATGAAGCCTTTGGGGGGAGGTGGTTGGAGAGAGTGTTTAATTGTAACGAATTGTTATGTATGTATTGTATTATAGTTTTTGACAATGAATGCCACTGTATTATCATAGAATACTCTTTATATTTTTTACCAAAATAAAAGTATACAAACTTATTGACGGGTTCTGTTTTGACATACAGACGTAACGAGAGACTTTTTTTAACCAACTACACGAAATAAAGGATGTTAAATATTAGTTTAATGTGAGTGTGTATCTAGGAGTCTGACTGTAGCTTCATAGCTCCGCAACGGATTTTAATATTTGTACATCACCCTTGGCCATAAAGTGGGATTTTCTGCCCGCTACGCGGAGAGAAAATCTCACTTCTTGGCCAAGGCAAGACGTAAAACTTTTGACAAACCACGGGTGGTAATTCGTAAAGCCCCAGATCGCATATTTATGGCCCTCACCTTCGGTTCGGGCCACAGAAACCTGCGGTCTGGGACATTTACGAATTCACCACCCTAGGTCTGTAATGTACTATTGTATAGGTGAGCTAATCGAGAGTGTACGCGCTTCGCCATATTTTTCGGTTCAGCGGTTTGAGAGCGTATTCCCTTCGGATGTCATATGTCGCCAATGTAAAATATTCCGGGGCTCTTTATTGTTTAATTTAGAGTTAGGTATATTAAGCCTTTATCCGCGACTTAGTTCGCCAAAACTTCGAACTAACTAACCTTATGAAACATTTATATCGCATTGCACCTTAGCCAGAAAAAAATACATCACGTAGGATAGATGTTATAGATCTTTTTGAGAACATCCCCTTGATAGTTAAATATCTATAGAGATGAGCCAAACTCGAAAGGTCGTAATCGCTCTCGACGAGAGGCTGTAGTATAAATATTGGCGCCTCTCTGAGGCTGAGTGCTGCCTTTGTTTCCCAATAAAAGAATAACACCCATTTACTGGAACAATGCGACCTCGCCATTCTTTGTAGGTTTTTGCGAGATATGAATAGTTGAAGGTTATTGTAGGTAACTCGGTAATTTATTGTTCCAAGCAAAAGTCATTCAACTAGATAATTGAACCTAGATATTATAAGCAAAATAAATGTCGGTGTAACATAAGTGCACTTTTGTCAACTATTCTTATAATTCATTCTCGACAACTTGCACCTTCAGACACAAAAAAATGCTTGGCGATTAGAGAAGCTATAATGCCACGCTACCTAACTATCACCTCTATTGTATACTCTGCAGAAGGAGATAAGTTATGATTTACATAATTATTGAGACCTACCGACCAAAATAACTACAATTTAATATTACCAAGATATTATCCAAATAATGATAATGAAAATTATGGTTTAACCCAAAATGAATCAGGTGATCAAATCTAGCAAGCACTTTACAGGCAGCCACAACAACATGATAATATAGTAGGTACCTACCATTTTATTGTATAAAACCTTCACAACGCTTCACTCGATTGACTTATAACAGTAGAGAGCCATCGTGACGAGGGGGCGAAGTGGCGGGGCGCTAAAACAAAGCCGACCCCATCGTTATTGGTTGCTCACTTCTAGGAACATACGGAGTTTTTAATTGCAGACCCCATTAGGGTGCTGTGATGATCGCGAAGTAAATCGACTGGCACTGAATGCAATTGAAACTTTATTTTGTTGTAATTTTTAAATCTAGAAGGGTTGCTTTTTCCTTTAATCTATAGAACTGTCCCTGTGTTAGGAAAAGTCATTCCCTTTCTTCCATATCCATTGCGTGCATTTGCACTCTTTTATTAAATACTACCAGGTTAGATCGCCCTGCTATCATGTTACAAAGAAATAACTCGTTTTTCATTATGTAAGCAATAATGATTCTTTTTTAAATGGTTATAAGGCAATCATTTACAATATTATAGCAATGAGATGATGATTATAATGACGATGATGACAATGAAGATATTAAAGCATGTAATTCGATTACATTAGTCAATTATTTTTTTCTAATTTGAACAAAAAAAAACATGTATGTCTATATTTTTTTAACAGCTTAAGTTTAGTTCAGTCGCAGGAAAAGATTTTTGCAAATCACATTCATGTACCTATAGTTTTTTAATGGGACGTAATAAAAAGAGAGCACTTCCAATAACGGTGGCCATCCAACTTCATTCAGATGCTCCTCTGATTATCCTGGGTCCGTATTACTTACTCTCGGCTTGTCCAATAAAAAGCCTAACTTACGATTATCCTATAATAGGTATGTCCATTCCGCAAGTCGTTCGAAACATAAAAGTTCCAAGAAGCGTAACAATCATAGCGAATTTCAGTGGAAGTGGGCCGCAAATGTCAAAATGGACCTTTTACAACCGGCCGACGCATAAAAATATTAAGTTTATTCGACAGTTAGCCTTAACACGGTAATATCCGAGAAGGTGTTTTATTATTTGGAATGATTTGGTTCTTATTGTTTTTTTTTATTATATATGGACTGCTCTCGATTCTCCTTTCGATCTCGTGGGAGGCCTTTGCTCGGGAATGGGACAAATCATGCTCGTAATAATAATTATAAAAGTAGAATGACAAACTCGCACAACGTACTCGCTAGAATCAGTTCACTTCTAGACATTTAGGAAACTAATGGTATTTAAATATGTATGTATTTCTTTATACATATAAGTAAGTATTTATATCGTTGTCTAGCACCCATAATACAAACGTCGGTCAATATGTGTGAAATGTCCCAAGATAATAATAATAATGGCTTTTTTGTTTGGTTTTTATGGAAAATGTTTAATGATACCTATTTTAAAAACTCCAAAGGGACCCGAACGTAAGATTTTTTTTCAAGTGCATAAGTATTGAAAATGAATAGCTACCTACTTCTACTTAAAATGCTGTACCTACCTAATAAAGTACCTAGTACCTACTGAATAAAATGATTTTCATTACTGTTTCTCTAAAATAACTTTTTTGTACATATATGTACATATAACTAGTGGGTACCTACACTGCCTAATTTAAGTATCCCTTATAAATAAATTATCAACCGCACACTAAGATACTTATAAAAGTAAAAAAAAAGCAATTATAGTTCAATCCTAAAGAAAACCAGTAAAAAATAAATAAACCGAACATAACTAACTTTTTTGCCGAAACCACAATACGCTCACAAAGTTGTCATATCGTGTCATTAAGTGTCGAAATTATGGAGCTATCTCACCGGCGCGAGCGCTCATCGGGTAAATGATATGGAAATAGCAAATGACTCAGTTGTAGAAGCTTAAATATTCGATAGGTTTCCTGTATAATAATGTGATAATATTTTTGCATATTTGTATGTTTCATTTGCAGTTAAAAAGAAAATAAAAGAAATAAAAAAACCACCGACTCCGACAGGCTGCGATGTCAATGTCAAGTTCACTATATGACAATCATTTCTTTGGGTCGGTTCACTTGACACCGACTTCGCAGTCTGTCGGAGTTTGAATGCGGTTTTTATTTATTATAATTTTTTTGCTACAGTTTCCAAACATTACTATAAAAATACATAAGTAACTCTGAAGTCCTCGAAATTGACACCAAAATCATCTACGCGCTAGCAAATTTTGAGGAGTTCCCGCATTTCCTCGTAGATTTCATCATCAGAACTGAAGCAAATAAATATGGGACCAACTTGAAAGTACCACCTTTTGAACAAAAAAAGAATCATCGAAATAGGTTCACGTTTACTATTATTTTTGGTGAACATAGATAAAAAAAAGGATTCGGACAAATTGAACACCTCCTCCTTTTTTTGAAGTCGGTTAAAAAGCAATGAATAATATTGATAGATACCTAGCCGTTTTGTACCGGCTTCAAAGTGCACCACCCCCGTGGTTGTCGTAAGAGACGACGGGATAAACCGGAGGCTGGGCAGCAGCGTCCTCTGACAACCACCACCTTAAAACTGTGGTCGCCAACCCAAGAAAATAATCGTAACACAACGACAGTTCCTTATTCTCTTACAAAATTAAAGTCACCTTAAAAAACAACCGGGTTACATCTGATAGGAGCTACAAAAGTACAAGGTAATGAATACATTTCCACTACCAAAACTCAAATCTATTTATAAGCCTTATTGAAACGTATCGTTCAATTTACAATGATAGGATTACAGTTATTATTCACCGACCATTCCATTTATTAATAAAGACCGCGAAGTTCTGGATTAAAATTTCAACAAACCGAATCGGGAATGTTCTACGGCAGTCGGTCGGGCCAGGTGTACTAATGCATGATGCATTGTGGACAGCCAGCTTCGGCCTTTGTGTGGTGACCTGATTCTGATGAAGGCTTTTAGATTCTACGACTGGGTAACAACAAAGAAAGAATAAGGTAAACCTAGAATGACAAATCAGCGTACGCCCTAAATAAGTGTGAGATAAATGCGATAATAGATGTCGCTGCCTAGGTAGTCTGTATGAAAATCTGAAGCGCCTCTCAATATTGTTCACAGGACGGGGGCCTGTCCTCTTCCCTATCCTTCTATCCCATCTTCCCTAATCCCACGTCCCCTATCCTCCCATATATTATCCCATTCGCCCTATCTTCCTCCTCTTTCGTGATCGGCAATGCATAGGCGGCGGTGACCACTTACCAGCAGGTGGACCCGGCTGCCTGTTTGTCAATCTTTTTACTTAAAAGAAACATATGGAGCTTTTCCGACGTAAAGTACGGAGATTGCCGGTCTATATGATTTCCTTGTTTCTGGTCACAAGCCTCTTTTGCGCCATCTACTTTATACTAGACGACGGGAGGGTTTCCATCCTCATGTAGTTGAGTTTTCCATTATTCTAACAAAGCGATGCGCTATTTTTTTTCCTATTCGCAGTACTAAACTTCGGAATTCCCACCCTGCGTTTGTGTTTCCCAGTGAATAGGCACCTTCTGGGTAAGCATGTTCCACCTTAGACCCTATCATTACTTTCCATCAGGTGTGATAAGTGTCAAACGCAAGCTCATTCGTATTAAAAAAAAAGTTTTTGCAATTCGCAAGATACCTAGCGTCAGTTTTACCTAATCATTGCTGAGACCAAACTTAAGATATTGTTAGTTGTCCAACTAGGGCCCTAATAATTGATCAGTGTGAGTGTTGAACTTGGTTTTCATAAGAACTACTTAAGGGTACCTAACAACTCTGATATTTTATATTGTTAATTGTAAAACCTTTAAAGTCGTATGTTGTAAAAGTTCTTGTTCCAACTACGCAGGTTCAGTAGCCACTGCGGCGGGAGTTGATAACAATCCGCCGATTCAATGACCCTGGTGCCTCATTTGGAACATACTTTTATATTTATCTGTTAGTTATTATGATACCATTGCCGAAATATTGAATACAAATTGGACGCAGTTCTGCAAACCAGATCCAACCCACACACCTTTCAAAATTGAGTTAAATATGCAGATAGGTTTTAAAATGCACCTTACACCTTCCCTATAAAAATCAAAATGATCTGACCATTTTAACCTATCAAAACAATATGTTGACAAAGTTACCATTCCACAAAACAGCAAATCCATATTTTATAAACAAGATTCATGTCACATGGTACCACATAGACGTATAATTTTATAACTCTATAAGAGACCAAGCGCGGTTGGATCCAGTTTGCAAAATAAAGATTTCACAGTTATATGAAACCATGTATCTTGAATCTTGTTTGCATATTAAAAATAGCCAAAATTTTTCTATTTATGAGGGTTCATGTGACTTGGTTCCCTATTGAAAATATTTTAACACATAGAAGTATTTTTACGTAATCTTTTTCGCTAAATAGAGTTGTGGATTATGACATAACAGAGTTGTGGATTTATGATATTCTTCCGCGAAAAGTATTAATTACCTGATTTACGGTAAATAAAAGGGGATTGATCTTTTCAATAAAAAAGTAAGAATGTTGAATGTGGGTTGAATCCTTGTTGATTTACAGGGTCTTAATACTCTTAATAAAAATAAGGGAAAAAAAACATTTCAACGGTTTTTTTATGGAGAAAAATAGCAAGAATACAAAGGCAACAATAGCAAAAAATGTGGAATGAAAAAAATCCAGCAAAAATAAAGTATTTACTTATTTTGTACAAAAATCAGACCAAAAAAGGAATCCGAAAAAACCTATATATTCATCTGTAAATTATTTTCTAGATTTTTCAGTTTTTATTGTTGAAAATGTCTTCTATTTCAAGGTCTGGTTGTCCTGCAAATCTTTCCAGGTCATCAACCTCCAAGCGTTCTTCTGGAATAAGTTTAGTGTAAAAAAAGGTGGTATGCCTGTGGAATCAGGTGAAAGAGCTCTTGGCCTCTGGAATAGGTTTTCTCATAGGCCAAAGTACTTCCATTATTTCATTTGTGAGAGTAGCCCCCGAACGAACTTTTTTTAATATATCTACGACCACAAACTTTTCGTCGAGGTTGGTCGTCATGTAAGTTTTGGATTTTAGCTTTGGAAGGATACCTATCCGGTTATTTTATCTCTATTTCCTTAATCTGCAGCCTTATTCTCGTCTATAAGTAGTTTCTCCCTGTTAGTTATACTTTCTCTAATTTTATTGATGATATAAAGTAGTTTTTGCTAAAACGGTGAACATTCATCTTAAACTGAAGTCTTCTTGCACGTTTTCATACCTACTTTTTATTTTCAATACAATTAGAGAACAACTAGGAAGAAAACTATAGACGGGAATAAGCTGCCACGGCTGCAGATTAGGGATATAGTTAAAATACAGGATATGTTCAAAATTTACAGGCGAGCAACCTTGACGAAGAGTTGGTGGACGAATATATTAAAAAAAAAGTTCGCTTAGGGGCAATTCTCCCAAAAAAGAGGTAGAGGTACTTTGACCTGTTGGAATTCTATTCTCGAAGCCAAGTTAAAGGGCTTGAAAACTCTCCTTCACCTGATTCCACAGGAATACCACCTTTTTTACACTGAACTTATTCCAGACCAACGGTTGAAGGATGATGACCTGGAAGGGTTTTCAGGACAACCTGACTTTGAAGTAGAAGACATTTACTAACACGAAGACTGGAAATTATATATACCAAGTTACAGATTAATTCATACGTTTTGTTCGAATTCTCTTTATGACTAAAGTATTGCAGTTTTCGTCTCTGTTGAAAATTTTGTATGAAATATTTTGTTTTTGCTAAAATCTTTTCACGCTACAAGTTTGCCTTAGTATTTGTGCCCTTTTTGATTAAAATTCATTAAAAAAAACCGTGTAAATATAATTTTCCTTTATTTTTTTATTTAATAAACAAAGATCCAACCCACATTCGCATTTTTATTAAAAAGATCCATCCCCATTTATTGGTTCTAAATCAGGTAATAAATGCTTTTTGCAACAGATTAACATAACAATTAATAGAGCTAGCCATTTTCTATAATTGTGCATTCAAACTTTATTTAAAATATTTATAGAAAATTTTGTACACACATTTTTAACAAAAACGGCTTTTTCTCAAAACTGTCATGCTGTGGGTTGGATCTGGTTTGCAGAACTGCGTCCAATTCATAGTAATTACAAATCAAAAAACAATATAATATAATTTATTTCTTATTAAAGTACACATATTTAGGTAACAATGAGAAGGTACACATAGTATAATTTAAATGTACAATAATTGCAGAAAAGGTTTGAGATCTTAAAAAGAAAAACTTAATTTAGATATTTAAAAAAAACAGTAGGTAGGTATATTGAGCATTGATCTGCGTCAAATTTTACAATTGAACCTAATGGAGACAAAAACAACGAAAACAAAACATAAATTTTCAATATTTGTCAAACAACAACGAATAGAAAACAATCCCCTATCAGGAAACAAACAACGCACGATTAATCCGCTTTTCTGCCAATCACTCATTGTTTATTTATTACCCTTCCAACTGCGAAACCAAAAATGACCGTAATCATCTATTAATTAACCTTCGTCGATGAGCTTTCCTTAATTGAACTATAAATCATAACTGGCACTTTGTGCAACTTTGGTATATGAGAAGCACCTAGATGCTGATTCAGTACTTACTGGATTTCCACCACGCTTGCATATTTCGCTTGAGTTCCAAAGCGTCCAAAATCCAAGCATGTGACGCTAAATTAAAAATTTACTTACTCGAGTTAAGGTTCGTTTTTGCTGGAGTCCCGCAAGGGCGTATGTTTGGTCGCGCAGTGTTAAATCATAGTAACTGAACCGTAATCTTAAGATGATTTATGATATGTTGTACGTCTGACGTTTACGAGTTAACAGGGTAGGGAGGCCTTTTAATCAACTATGCTAATGTTAGGTGTTGATCCTTCGGTTACAGTGGTAGGTCCCGCTAAGCCTTATATCAATATCAGGTCCTAATTGAATCTCTGAATGTGTGTAAAGTTTGATTACGGTACCGTCCCGTGAAATAACGGGGGGTTGTGACATTAGGTACATCTTTAACTGTTTTGTATATCCCACGAGTTTCAGGACACGAAAAACCATATAATACGCCATATATTACCTTCATTTCAACTCAACATTTAATCGCATAATGGTTGAATATTCGAGCGATTTCAGTAGAGCACCAATTCATTTGTCCAATTTCGTTAAACCCAATCGGTACGTGCTTCACGGACGTTAGTTAAAAACAATTTTTACGAGGGGCTTCGTAATCGTGGTCAATGTAGGGCTTCAAAATACCACCATAACTTAGATATCAAAGTTTAAGGATCTCACGTACAATCTGTATTACGGTTTTTGGGGAGCCGAAATGTACAGTCGGAAATTTTGCAGGCGCATAAAAAAGGGATCACAATCAGAACGAATCAGGTTTTTTTATCCTCTTTAATACTACTACTACTACAACAGCCTATTTTCGGCCCACTGCTGGGCACAGGCCTCCTGTCATCATGAGAGGGTTTGGGCTATTGTCCCCACGCGGGCCCAGTGCGGATTGGGAACTTCACACACAATTGCTTCGCAGATGTGTGTAGGTTTCCTCACGATGTTTTCCTTCACCGAAAAGCTCAGTGGTAAATTCAATTGAATCCTCTTTAATGATGTAATGCAAATTTGAACACATTTTTAACTTCTTGCTAGTTTAAAGGATTGTTTTGGAATGCCATGCCAGCCCGGGTCGTAAACAATCAAACCATTTAAAAGTGTTACTTTATCATACTTTAAATTTTAAGCTTAAAATTCAATGACGTTTCACGTTATTTAAGGTTTTTTTGTGTTTCTATTAGCTTAGATAAATTTGTTCTTATATAAATATATTGCTTTGATTTGATTGCATTTTATTAAATTAATTTTGCAATAATGCCATGATATGACTTACACAACAGTCAGTACATTTTGATTTTCGCACGCTAAGCAGATATCAAAATGTATATTTCCTTAAGTATTTTTTTTTCATGTTGTTGTTTTAAAATAGCTTTCGAACATTAAGAAAGTACGTTCTTTCATCATTATTGTGTAATGAAAAACACACTAGTGACAGTAGTATTTTAAAGATTAGAATACTAAAGTACTTACACCTAAGTGCGTTAGGCCCCGGCGATGACCTCTCAACGAGCCTATATTGTATCATCTGCAGAGGTTTCTGCTAATATCGCCCCCAGGGCGTTGTTAGCTCACGAGTTACCGACAAAAACGCCTATAATTCTTAAGATAATAAACTTAATGCCGATTCGCTTTACCATAAATTCACTTTTTTTTTTACAGTTGGTATATTTACGTCGCTCTGCTGGGCACAGGCCTCCTCTCATCACGAGCGGGTTTAGACTGTAGGAAAACTCACACACATCATGAGTAACATCGCATGGATGCATGCCGATTTTCTTCATGATGTTTTCTTTAAAATAAAAGCTCATTGGTAAATTCATGTTCAATTTCACACATGACTGAGCGTCACGAGCCGGGTTTGAATTCCCGAAACTCTGCACGAGAGGCGGTAGGTCAAACCACAAGAATTTCATGATTAACATCATAAACGTCTTCTTATTTACATTTTATTGGCAGTGTGCACGACGACAGCGCCAACTAACGGGAGGCGTATGAACAATTGAAGTCGTAACTAAAAAATATAAGGGAAACTACCACTGAGACCAAAATTTGTGTCGGGTGCGCGGGGGTGAGTCTTATATATCTCTTTATTTATCTTATATTTATCTTATCTCACAACGAGAGATAAAGACAAAAGAAGCTATGGACGGTTTTGATAATGGCTTTGAACAGCTTTTACAATGGCTGTCAATAGAAGCAGAAACTAATAACTGGAACTATCACTGCGACTAAAAATTGTTTCAGTGGCATAAAAGGATTGTAACTCTCTTTATCTAACTTCATAGTGAGAAACGAGACAAAAGAAGCCGGATGACACTACTCGCTCCAGATGTACTTAATGCAATGCAAATAAATACGCAACAGTGATAGTTCACATCACTAAATATCCGTCACTAATTTCCTATTTGGCTACGTCGCACGCTGTGATCGTGTTCGTATCCCCCACCAATATCTATGCACACAATTAATACACCGATAAAGTCCTCTTTAAAACAATTGCAAATGGCAACGGGTTAAGTCCGTTAATTCCTGCTATAAGCATGGTTGGTGAACTGACAGATGTCAGGGCTGGGGTCAGCTCAATGGGGCATACTAATGGGTGTGCACCCTATTAATTACGTTTGACGAGAAAATTTAAAGGCAAGAAATCCTGGCCGTCACAGTAAGGCCGAATGAAATGGGTCCAGCTGGATCCCTCGATGACTGTGGATAGTTCAAGGACTAGGAGACAAGCGAAATAGCAATTCATAAGTAACACTTTAGTTTACAAAAATAACACTAAAATACTATTTTCAACGCATAGAAGAGGAGCGCGTATATAAAGAAACTTAATTATAAAAAAACCGGCCAAGTGCGTGTCGGGCCACGCGCAAATTATAGGGTTCCGAAGTTGAGGATGCCCACAGTACCTTTCTAAAACTTATTAGCATCTAGCTAGCCTGTGGTATGACGTGCCCGCCCGACGCCCCTGCCGCTCGAGAAAAATCATCATTATAAGTTGGTCGACTATTACTCGTAAGTTTGTACAGCCTACTTAGCTCTGATAGTTTTCCTTTCAACTACGTTATATATGCCACAACCGTGATTTTTTTCAGCCATCCAAATACCACCATTTAGCTGGCAGGGGGGGGGGGACACGTGACTCTAACAAAAAATAGCACTTTAAAGCTTAATATTTCACAAACGCATCACTTAATCAAAAAATGGTTTTAACAAACCCACAATATTTTTTTAAGACCTATTCAACGATATGCCGCACCATGGGGTACGCAAGAAAAAAAAATTACATCCCCACTTTACGAGTAGGGGAGGTACCCTATAAAAAAATATATTTCAAAATTTTATTGTACCACTTTGTCAGCGTAACTAATATGCATATTCATGCCAAATTACAGCTCTCTAGACCTAAGCATCTCCGAGCAATAGTGCGGACAGACGGACAGACGGACGGACGGACGGACGGACATGGCGAAACTATAAGGGTTCCTTGTGGACTTCGGAACCCTAAAAATGTGGATTGCATTTGATTAAGCCGTTTTTGAGTATAGCTTCTGCCAGCGACTTCGGCTTGCGTGGAATTCGGTTCAGCGTTCCGCCGGGAACTATTATGTTTTTTCAGGATAAAAAGTCGTCTATCCAGCTAATCTTTGTATTGTGTTAATTTGTCATCCAACTCTGTGTTAAAACGATTGTTAAATACGCTCGCCGCCTGCTTCTATACAAAAATATATCTCTTGGTTCCTCCACTTTTTTTATGTAAAAAGATTGACAAATAGGTAGGTCCCGTGTGGTGCCGGCCTAGAATTGCACCACCCCCTCTCTTCCCGTGGGTGTCGTAAGAGGCGACTAAGGGATAAACCGGAGGATGGGCAGCAGCGTCCTCCGAGCACTACCACCTTAAAACTGCGGTCGCCAACCCGCCTGCCAAGCGTGGCGACTATTGGCAAATCCCCCCCAAGGGATAGACTTGGGAAATATGATGCCACAACAACAGCCCAGACCCCTAGTCCCCGGCGGCCCTGCTATTCCTGGCCATGGTAGCGGCCATGGTTACGGCGGGGCAGGGGGTGCTATAGTGAATCCCCGGGTTCGGCCAGGCTACCAAAAACGACGACCCTTGGCCCTGGCAACATATAACTGCCGTACACTGCGGACCGACGAAAAGGTACTGGAACTGGAGGAAGAATTGAGCAGGTTACGTTGGGGAATCATAGGGTTATCAGAAGTCCGGAGAGAGGGGGAGGACATGATAACCCTGAAGTCCGGTAACCTGCTCTATTTCCGGGAGGGCGACCAACAGTCCCAGGGAGGTGTCGGGTTTATCGTCCACAAGTCCCTCGCAAACAATGTGGTGAAGATCGAGAGTGTGTCGACCAGGGTAGCGTGCCTTGTACTCAGAATAACCCAACGATATTCGTTGAAGGTTATACAGGTTTACGCTCCGACCTCGACGCACTCCGACGATGAGGTGGAGGCTATGTATGAGGACATTTCAAGAGCCATGCATAGCTCCAAAACTCACTTCACAGTTGTTATGGGGGACTTCAACGCGAAATTGGGCAAACGAGACGGTGAAGAGCTGAGAGTGGGGCAATTTGGAGTAGGGCGTAGGAATCACCGGGGCCATCTACTGGCTGGTTTCATGGAGAAGGAGGGACTCTATATGATGAACTCCTTCTTCAGGAAACGTGAGCACAGAAAGTGGACCTGGATGAGCCCTGATGGTGTAACGAGGAATGAGATAGACTTTATCATGTCGACGAGGAAGCAGATATTTGATGATGTCTCAGTGATCAATTCGGTTAAGTCCGGGAGCGATCACCGTATGGTACGAGGCACATTGAATATCCAAGTGAAGCTTGAGAGATCTCGACTGATAAAGTCTACGCTCCGCCCGGCACCGACCCAGCTCCAAAACCCCGAGAGCTTTCAGCTCGAACTCCAAAACCGTTTTGCTTGCCTAGAAAGCGACGTGGACGATTACAACGACGGGTTTGTGGAAGCTGTCCATACGGTTGGGTCCAAGTTCTTCAAGACCCGCCGTACAAGAACCAAGAAAATCTCAGACTCAACCCTAAAGCTCATGGAGGTGAGGCGTGAGATGATTCTGCAGTCTTCAGGTGACGCTAGTCATTATCGGCAGCTCAATAGGCAGATCTCGAAGTCTCTGAAGCGTGATATACGCCGATTCAATACCAACAGTATTGAAAAGGCTATTGAGCGTAACAGAGGCTCGAAGGTGTTTGCCAAAGATCTGTCTATTGGCCAAAGCCAATTGACGAAGCTGAAGACCGAAGACGGCAGGATCGTCTCATCCAAACCGGAGCTGTTGGGAGAAGTCGAGAAGTTCTATGGGCAGTTATACACGACAATCCGAACACCCGTCGCTGATCCAGCTAAAGACCCTAGAGCTAGATTAACCCGACACTATACCGAAGATATCCCGGACGTCAGCCTGTACGAGATTAGTATGGCTCTCAAACAGCTTAAGAACGGCAAAGCCCCCGGTGATGACGGAATTACAGCTGAACTCCTGAAGGCGGGTGGTAAACCAGTCCTTAAGGCCCTTCAGACGCTGTTTAATTCCGTCATCCATAAAGGGAGAACGCCGCGAGCATGGAACAGAAGTGTGGTGGTGCTCTTCTTCAAAAAAGGTGATAACACCTTGCTGAAGAATTATAGACCCATCTCACTTCTGAGTCATGTCTACAAGCTGTTTTCGAGAGTCATTACGAACCGTCTCGCGCGCAGGTTTGACGAATTCCAGCCTCCCGAACAAGCCGGTTTCCGAAAGGGCTATAGTACCGTAGACCACATACATGCGTTGCGGCAGGTTATACAGAAGACCGAAGAGTATAACCTCCCCCTTTGCCTTGCATTTGTGGACTACGAGAAAGCCTTCGATTCGATCGAGACTTGGGCTGTGCTGCAGTCTCTCCAGCGGTGCCAAGCTGACTACCGGTACATCGAAGTGTTGAAGTGTTTGTACGAAAATGCCACCATGTCCGTCCGACTACAGGACCAGACCACGATGCCCATCCCACTGCAGCGGGGAGTCAGACAAGGAGACGTAATCTCTCCGAAGCTGTTCACCGCTGCATTGGAGGATGCCTTCAAGGTGCTGGACTGGAAAGGACGAGGCATCAATGTAAATGGCGAGTACATCACTCACCTTCGATTTGCCGACGATATAGTAGTTATGGCTGAGACCATGGAAGACCTCAGTGCTATGCTCGTTGACCTCAGCAGAGTTTCCGATCGAGTTGGTCTGAAAATGAACATGGACAAGACGAAGATCATGTCCAATGTCCATGTTGTGCCAACTCCAGTAATAATCGGAGGCTCTGCGCTCGAAGTTGTTGACCATTATGTATACCTGGGACAAACAGTCCAGTTAGGTAGGTCCAACTTCGAGAAAGAGATCAATCGTCGAATCCGACTCGGCTGGGCAGCGTTCGGGAAGCTTCGCAGTGTCTTTTCGTCCAAATTACCGCAGTGTCTTAAGTCGAAAGTCTTCGACCAGTGTGTGTTGCCAGTGATGACTTATGGTTCCGAGACGTGGGCGCTTACGATGGGCCTCATAAGAAGGCTCAAGGTCACCCAGAGGGCAATGGAGAGGGCTATGCTCGGGGTTTCTCTGCGTGATAGAATCAGAAATGAGGATATCCGCAGTAGAACTGGGGTCACCGACATAGCCCAAAGAATTGCGAACCTTAAGTGGCAGTGGGCGGGGCACATTGCTCGCAGGACTGATGGCCGATGGGGCAAGAAAGTCCTGGAGTGGCGTCCGCGAACCGGTAGACGAGCTGTCGGTAGGCCTCCAACAAGATGGAGTGACGACCTTGTAAAGGTCGCGGGAACGCGGTGGATGCGAGTGGCACAGGACCGGTCTGAGTGGCGCGCCTTGGGGGAGGCCTATGTCCAGCAGTGGACGTCTATCGGCTGAAATGATGAGCTTCTGCCCGCGACTTCGCCCGCGTGGAATTCGGTTATCGCGCTCCCGCGGGAACTATGCGTTTTTCCGGGATAAAAAGTAGCCTATGTCCTTTCCCGGGACACCAACTATCTCCATGCCAAATTTCATCTCAATCGGTCCAGCGGTTGAGGCGTGAAGAGGAAACAGACAGATAGACAGACAGACAGAGTTACTTTCGCATTTATAATATTAATATGGATATGGATATAAATATGGATAATATCGATTACATTTGTGCCAAAGTAACTCTGTCTGTCTGTCTTATGGCTCTTACCTCATCACGCTTCAACCACTGGACCAGTTTGGATAAAATTTGACATGGAGATAGTTACAATCCCGAGAAAGGATATAGGTTACTTTATATTCCGTAATAAGGCATAATTCCCGCGGGAATGCCTTAATCAAATTCCACGCAGTCGTTTTTGACAATTTATAATGCTAGCTTTTTAGCTAGTTTAAATTATAAATTACCAATCGGGATTCGTGTTGTGCCGCTGTGATCTCTAGAAACTTTTAGTTTTAAATGTTCCGTATTCATTTTTCGTGCAGTTAACGAAATTGACTAAAATAATGAAATCTAGAAGGTAAGCTAAGTTTTACAACGCTACCTTACACCGAATGAAGAGTAGGTACCTACCTAATCATTTCCCCCGGATGAACCTTTGTCACAGAATATTTAATAGTTCTACAACATACAGAATGGCCACGGAATCACCGCCTGAATCTAGCCAGCGCGCAACACGCGATGGAGAGTGGATCACTGGCCCGCGAAGTTGGTACACACACATTTACAAATGTACAGACGTCCTCGCACGCAAACATAGACACATCATTCGAATTGTGTTCGAAATCGTGCTCTTATAGGCCGTGTCCGCCGTGTGCCTTTGTATATGTAGGTCAATCCCGCTTGCTGTATAGACTTGGCACTCTTCCCTAAATACCTTATTCAGCCCGTCCGTCGTGGGATTATAGTTTTCGGCCTTAAATCTGCGGAACACGACCTGACAGCCAAGTTCCTACATTTGCTTCATAGTTAGATACTGAATTGGCAGGGTCGTTGTTCAAATATGATATTCACGTGAATACCTAATGTTGATTAAAAATGATGATTATGACTCATAATATGAGTATGACGAGAATATAAAAAATGGGCAATGAAACAAAATTCAAGTCCTCTCCTTGCCAGTATTTCATTTTTTGGGTTTATTTAAGGATATTAGCTATAAATTTATTGCCCAGAAGAAATGTATAAGAGCTATATTTGACGTTGGTCACTTGGAACCATGTAAACCATTGTTTAAGAAACTAAATGTACTTACCCTTACTGGCATGTATATTTTCGAAATATGTATATTTGTCTCAATGAATTTAGATCGCTTTAGAAAACATGCAATTAACCCAATTTTAAGGTCAAGAGACCCTACGAAGTTGATGTTGCCACAATGTACAAGTGCATTATATTCGAAGAACTGTTACATGATGTCAATTAAAATTTTCAACCGCCTTCCTCAGCACTTACGGCACATCGACGGTAACAAACAATTTAAGCGAGCATTGTACGCCTGGCTTCTTGACATGTCTTTTTATTCTTTGAAGGATTATTTTGAAAACGACAAATGAAATTATTAAACCATAACATTATTAAATTATTAATTAAACTCTCAATTGTTACATTATCAAATCATTGAATTATTATTAAAATACTATATCATTATAAAAATTATGACATTCTCGTTGAGATGGTGTAATGATCGCTTGATTATTTATTAACTACTTTTATTATTATGTCTTATATTACTTATTATGTTCTGTAACTTTTGCATGCTAAGGATAGCTAAGTGTGTGTTCCTAATCAAAATGAAGATCTTTGTTTACCACACTTATGGCAAATAAAAACTATTTCATTATTTCATTATTTCATTTCATTTCATTTCATTTCAAATCACTTCAAACAACTATGATAAAACTTTTGTTTGTTGGCTCTATCTATATTCATAATAATATGTATGTAATATCAGATTTCAGTAGCTACGTTTTCGAGAACACCTGAGTACAGCCAACAAAAAGATCTGAGATCAAATCCATACCCTGAACAATCAATTAATCATTAAAATAATTATGTGTGGTATCACACGCCATGCGTTGATAATATTTCTTCTACAGTCGGAAACATTATGCTACGATAATACATTATTTAACTTAGTAAATTCGCTTTTTTAATTACTTATAGATATTAGTAGACGTTGGAACTACATTTCTGAGCTACTTAGAGTCTATAGGTAGCTTAGAAAATTTGTAGTTAGCTATAGATATCCCCTTTTTCTAAAGTTAGCTTCGTGGATTCGGTTATTGAGTTCCCATTATTACTGGATAAAAAGTAGCCTGTGTTCAGATACTCCATCAATCTCTATTCCAAATTCCATCTCAATAATTCCAGCGGTTTTAGCTTGAAGGGTAACAGAAAGACAGACCTTCGAATTTAAAATATTATTAAGGATAACTTTTACGGGTGATGAGCTCGCGACCAGAAAGTGGAATTTCCTGAATGAAATGGAAAGCGAATGTTTAGATATTTTGTTCTGAGCAATAAATATGTTATTTTATCCAAATCTAGGTAGATTTCAAACCTAGTAGCGATAAAACCTCTCTATTTCTATACCATAGATACCTATACCTACTAACATTGCTATAAGTACTTATTGCATTTGCTCATCTATGCCCAAATAATATTTATTCTTGCAGATTCTTTGTTAATAAACTAACTTTATATTATTTATTCCCTTAATGTCCTTGCCAAGAAAAGCAAAACAATTTTTGATATTCCATAAGAAACGGCATTTCCCGCTTTCACGAAGGAAAACTTTTTATATCTCACACTGAATACACACAATACAAAACTAAATAGAAAAGGGACACAAGAGAATTGACGCGGGGAAAACTGAACTGAGGGCAGTAAATAGGTGGAGGACAATCAGATGACCGGGGCACAATTGGACGGCACTGGGAGATTTATCGCCCATGTGTGTAATGTGTATGTATGAAACAGCCCTGAGCGATGCCATAATAAGATGTATTGTGTCCTTTGTATTTTTCACGAAAACAACGAAATTGCGGTTAATCAAATATTCATATTAAATATGTGTGGGATATTAGAAGTAGGATTTCTCAAACTTTTGTTTCTGAGGAAACAAGGGATTATTTAGATGCAAGGAGACAGGTAATTGTTATTGATATTTTGCTCTTGGTTCGGAATGAGTAAAGCCGTACTTATTTGTGTTTTAGTGCGACTACGACACAACTCCTTTTATATAGGTACATAATTATATATATTTACAAAGAAAAACGTGGGTATTAAAAGATAAATGTTTAATTTTCAACGGATACATAGCGTGACAATGTAAACACCAACGATGCTTAACTCCTATCGATACTGATACTGATAGTATAGTATAATGAAACACTTTTTTTATTTTTTGCACAATTCGGAGAAACGTCGAGCACCGGAGACCTCACGTCCCGCACTTGTCTCACGACACTGGAACTGCGGGCCATAAATCTTTCCTACTTAAAACTAGATTATTTCAAATCCTCTGTTTTTATACTCTACGATATTTACATCTCAAACTTCTGCTGGTTTTCACAAAATAGGCTTTAAAGTTCTACGTGTCATGTTTCATGGTTTGCAACACAATCAATCTAAATTTAATTCACCATCGATGCATGTTAAGAAGGGTTTGGAAGTTCTCTGAATTCATCGCGATTTTTTCGGTTAGATAAAACAACCAATCTACTTTAATTAGTGGATTAACAAGTTGAACAACTCAACTCCAAGTAGAAATCGTAATCGAGTCGTTGCCGCATCGAAAGCTTAAAGGTTCCTACCAGCAAAACACATGTCAGGCAGGAGAATTTCGTAAAAAAATCCCAGAAAAACAAGTGTTTTGTAAAAACCAGGGTGGTCTGGAACACGTGTTACGGACAGACAGACGTCAGTTATATTTTTGTTGATTTTAAACTGCACATTGACAGATATGGAGCTGCCGCCATTTCCTTTCAGCATTCGAATTACTCGTGTCCGTTTTAGCTATAGGTCCAAATAAGCCATAGTAGCCAAAGTGTAGATGATTATCCGTTTGAAGCCGTGGTAGCCTAGTGGTTTGACCTATACCGCCTCTCGTGCAGAGGGTCGGGGGTTCGAATCCGGCTCGCACCTCTGAATTTATTTATGTGCGATATTCAATTTGAATTTATCACTGCGCTTTTCGGTGAAGGAAAACCTCGTGAGTAAAACTGCACGCATCTGCGAAGTAATTCAAGGATGTGTGTGAAGCATGTGTGAAGTCCCCAATCCGCATTAGGCCCGCATGGGGACTATTATTGCCCAAACCCTCTCATAATGAGAGGAGGCCTGTGCCCAGCAGTGGGCCGTTGGTGGTATAATGATAGTTTGCGCACTAAATTCGAATCAAGTCGCGTGTTCCAATAAAAAGACACTATCAGACTTATCTTTGATATATTTTTTGTGACATGTAAAAAAACGAATAATACAAAACTTCTCAGACGACAGTCGGGTGGGACCCATTATTAGAAAGATTTTTTCCTAGCTAAGTATATTTTGAATGGGTTTTGGGATAAGTAAATTTATTTTTTCCAATTTTGAGTTTTATGATGCGATCCATAACAAAATGAGCAAAATTGCCAAAATTGATAATACATCACTGTATTTCAAAGCGTGAAGGCGGTTTTCTATTATTATTTTATACAAATGCATTTTTCACTAGAGGGTTCCTATTTGTAAGTAAGTACAACTTTCTTACAAATAGGGCACCTAGGTACTTGTTCTTTCACTGCGCTACCGCTAAGTGTTCTATTTAACTTCTATAATCCCAACAGCTTTAAACACGTGCCCTCTGCCTTTTTAGCAATCAACAATTATAATAATAAACAAAAGGAACCCGAAACCGGCTTTTGGTCCACTTTCCCTCACAAAATTACTTAGCAAACCCGTGCTGTCACTGCCCAGACGATTTGGACAATGAAAATAATTGACAACACCTCCCGATCAAATCCCAACCTTGTTCCTCCCCGCGAGAGTCCGTAATGACATTTTCATCTAAATATCTAACGATGTTGACAAAGCCATTGCATTTATAACGCTATGGCTTTAACTTTAAGCTTTAAAAAAGAATGTCTTTATCAGTCGAAGTCGAAATTTGTTTGGACAATTAGGAAGTGGAAAGTGACCGATACTAATTTTGAAAGGGTTGCAATATTGCAACCCTTTCAGTATATATATTTACCGTGGGCTAACGCAGTAGGGTTCTAGACTACGGTTAAATTTTACTACCAAAGTTTCGTTTTTATATATCTTTTATTGCTTGATTTAGATAGCAGATATCGTAAAATTTTATGTCCAGAAATGTATTGCAAAATTAGTCAACAAAGTAATCACCACCATAACTCTCTATTGACGTCCCAATGCCTGCCTTTATTATAAAACTGAAACACAAAATTGCCATCAGTACTGACGCCGGATGGGCTTGAAATCGGCATCAACTGTGCCCTGCCCTTTTCCAAATAGAGTTAAAAATATGTGAATTGTACCTAATAGCACATGCTATGTATGTACGAGTATATTGGTCATTGCACAGGCGTCCTCTCGTCACGAGAGGGTTTGGGCTATATTCCCCACTTGGGCCCAATGCGAAACGAGGAAAAATCTTTGAATGACTTTGCAGCATGCAGCATGTACCTAGGTTCCCTCACGATGTTTTCCTTTACCTAAATTCTCAGTGGTAAATTCAAATTGAATCTCGCACAACGGACCATCTGCGGTAATATTGAAACCACAGTCTAACTAGCAGGGCCCTTCGACTTCTTCCAGTTGGACAAAATTACTAAAGAAAAAGAAATATTTTCATCTCGATTTGATTTTAATCAAACAAAATATATATTGTGCTCCGAATGACAGGTAAGTACCTACTCTATCCATCGCGGTGAAAGCATGCAAAATGCAAATGTTCAGTTCCGGAGATCAGCAACAATACAAACAAATAGAAAGGGACTGGGCTGTCGGTAGGCCTCCAACAAGATGGAGCGACGACCTCGTGAAGGTCGCGGGAAACCGGTGGAAGCAAGTAGCACAGGACCGGTCCGAGTGGCGAGCCTTGGGGGAGACCTATGTCCAGCAGTGGACGTCTTTCGGCTGAAATGATGATGATGATGATGATGAGAAAGGGACATTCTTGTGTTATAGTTACGATTATTGTTCTGATACTTCTCACGCTTGTTCCATTTTCATGGCGTTAGATACGTAATAATAATTATATTTAATCAAGAACATCTCCATAATCTGAGCTATATACCAGCTGGAAATTAACAAGATAATGTTGTATAAAAAAGGTCAAGAGGCTTCATTACTGATTTGCAATTATCCTTGATTGGCTTTCAGTAATACTACCGTTTATGGAGTAGGTAATGTTGTTAGTAATTAATGTACGAGTAATATACTTAATTATGTTACCTATCTCGTGTAAATAGTAGTAAAAGTACTCTAATCTAACGAGCGTGTATGCGGATTGGAAAGAAAGTCGGAGAAGCAATCTAGGTAAATCAAACGGTAGAGCCGTAGCAAGTGGAGGTGAGTGGTCTCCTTACGAATTGACGAATTTAGAATTGTAAAATGAAGTCCAAGAGCAAAAGTGCCGACAAACTGTTTTGCAGTTTGGCACGATAAGTATTGTGCATGTTCAAAATGTAATGCTTTTTATATGAATAAAAATTACTTACTTACTGTAGGGGTACCTATGGCAACGTCGCATTCCGTTGATGTATGTCAGGGGCGGGATTTTTTAAATGATAATAACAGGATAACCTGATATTCAGGAGACATGATCGGAACCGACCTTACATAAATCAGTGCAATTCAACCTTAAGAGTTATGTAACGTGATCATGCATTTAATTAATAAGTTAAGATTACTTGTTTTTGGTAATAAAAAAGTAACGTTAATCTGACTAATATTGATTTGAAACAGTCGCTGATAATTTACCGAGTTTCAACTCATAATGTTGATTCCGATCACGTCTCCCGAATCATTTTGTATATTTGGACATTTTAGTAAATATGATGCAACTGTTTTAATTAAACGTATTTACTTTAAGAAACAATCTCGAACATTTTTATTTAAAATGCCACGGAACTATTTGTCAAAAAGTTCAGCGTGCTACGTACTATTTTTTCCTTATCTTCAGAGGGTGGTTTTTTCCCACTTTATTGTATGATTGTTCGTTTACTTTTTGGGGCGTAAACTGAGATGGCCATTTAAAGAGTTTTACGTAAAAGGGGATATGTTTAATTTGGATATCTTGTTTTTTGACAACTGTCTTGTTTTTTTATCCACTAGGTAGTTATGGAAGTACGTTAACCATGAATTTTATGAAGAACAGAAATAAATTAGGTAGTGTTGATTAAATTAAAAATGAATTAAAAATAGGTAATCGAAAATCAAATAGGCGTTCTATCTTAAGCCTCAGGGCATTCGAGATCGTATTGTAAGATTTCGGAGTCAATGGGCCTTCAGTGGCCGCTTACTATGAGGTGGTCTGTGAGCTTACCAATAACATAAAAAAGCCACTGACTTCCGCAACACTCTTGAACTTTGTGTATTACTGTAATTCAATGTGTTAGCAGTTATGTGTATCGAATAGCTAATTTAAAAATCATTTACATTTATTCTGAAGTAGAATAAAGCTATATCATAATAGTACATTACTACAGAGGCCGGGAAGGAGGATGTGGCAGGCCGAGTATTATATACGGCTGAACGGAGTGAGGCCGGATAGTTACGAGGCCGACAACTTCCGTTCCCCGCCGATGTATGTATAGTGCTTTTCTCAAACATGCAATGAAATAAATAAACAAAAAATCTGTGAATCAAAAAAAAATGTTACTTGAGAAATTATAGGTGAAAAAAAAATCTGCGTAAGCGGGGGAACGATGCTTGTCATTCATTATTTTGACAGTCAAAATTATATAACCTCTTTTCAATCAAACAAACTTTTCATGATAATGAATACCATCTGTTTGTGATCGGTAGTTAGATTAGATGGATGGATATACGAAACTTATTCAAGAAAACAATTAAGCTTTATAAATATAAGCTATCGAATTATACTTAAAAAGAATAAAACACATAGGTACATTTCGGCCTGTAAGATGCTTAGTTTTTTTTAAATGGCGGAATGCCAAGATGCTGTGTCACAAATATATCATATGGAAAAAGTGAGTTGCCGGCCTAGGCCTGCCACGTTCGTATGAAATTTCATTATAGACCAATTGTCTAGCCGCGCCTGAAACGTGATACTTCCCAGGCTAATAAGAAGAACATAATATCAATATTTCATTGCATGTTTGAGAAAAATATATTTTAGTTTCTTAGCGATATTTTTCTATAAACGCTACTCTATAGGCAACGGCACTCTATACAGATATGTACCTATAACATTAAATGTTCACTGCTTCAACAACGAAACTTACACAATTCATCAGATCACGAACTATTTAAGGCGTCCCAAAATTCCCTGAGCTGCCCAATTAATTCAAAGATATTCAGCGTATAAATTAGAACAACCAATTTGCTAGTTATAAATTCAAAATGCATCCACCCGGAAAATTGTATCGAGGTCGGGCCCGATATCGCTGTGTGCGTGTAGTTACGTCGTCGCAGTGCACAGATCCCACCCACGCCAACGGGTTTGCGTGACCATGTTGGTATTATGGTCCTAGAGTCCTCTGCAGTAGTCTAGACCAAACAAGCACGAGTCGCCTGATGGTAAGTAATCGCTGTCGGCCATGAACTTAAGGAATCACAAGATGGGGAAATGCTTTATTATCAACCCTGGACCAATATTGAACGCCTCTATGACAGTAAAATCATATGTACTAACTATATTGATCGATTATCGTCGACTAATCTCTTTTACTCAGAGCACATTAAGTAAGTACTGGAAACCGAACCAAAATCGTCGTCCAGGTTCAAGCAGCTTACCGTCTATCGTCTATACGTTAAACCACTTCAAAAAGATGCTCCATAAGCATCCAGAACCCTTATTTCCATACTGTTTAAGACCAAATGAAGCAAGTAAATAAATCATCAAGATTTTGACTATTTTCTTTGCTGAGCCATTCAGTGGTTGGGATCGATCATACCTATTATAGTAGTCATCAACAAGCTCATGGGGCCTCAACAGTCTTAGTATCTCGTGTAAATTTTTCTGTATTTTTGTCAACGCGCTGCAATTTGGGAACACTCCATTGAGCTATATTGATTTTCCAATTCATCTAAAAACTTCTTCAAGCGCCACTCCCTATAAATAAGGGTTGTTATTATCACGGCAAACTTTTTCCTTCCTCTGGGCAGATTTAATAGTTCCTTTAACTTTTATCCATTCCAAATTGATCACTATAGCCAAACAACTCTTCGATCAGGGATAGACATTTAAATCGTCTGCAAATACGACTAAGGGTAGGTTGATTCAAACAGTCCGTTAAAGTTAAAATGACGTTTCTGTATGCAATGACAGCTCGGCGGGCATATTTAACGACCAGGAGTTCTTCAACTGTGCTTGAATCAACCCACTCTTAGGCGAATGACGATGATGATTTATTTACTGATCCCTGAGATGTTACTGATCTCAGGGACGGACTGAAAACCAGCGCTGTGACACGGCAGGCTCCGGCCCGCGTTCACAGGCACACGCTGAGTCCGCCCCTTTTGTCACAATTCTATTGTTTTTTGATAGGCATTGTGTATTTATTTGCGTTATTTTCTTTTATTTTATTATTTATTTTTCTCCTTAAAAATGTACCTAATTGTATTTTTTGTTTTAAAGTGTGTGACAATAAATGTTTTTCTGTTCTATTCTATTCTTAGATGCCTTGCTTGATAACTACTGAAATATTCTGTGAGGTAGGGCAAAGGCCACTGCTTTTGTCCGGGTGACTGGCTTGGGCTCGGGTGAGTTTCGGACAATCTCATTTCGTAGGGATGCTTGTGACATAGGAAAGTTCGGTAATAGGCAAGGAATTAACTTGGCATACCAATAAAAGACGTTTAAGACGAACTTGAGCCGATCTTGGGATTAAAGGTGACTAGATGGGTAAGAAATAAAGTCGAACTTCACTAGCTTCTTTTTGACTGCCCACTACGTATAATTTATATTTTCTCACCAGTTAAAGAAAGAATAAGGAGGTTTTTTTAGTTGACTGTCGGCAATCTGTTTATGCCGGATATATAGGTGAACATACATAAATACAAACGGAGTTGAACATGTAATCTCCTCCATTACTAGATAGGTCTCCCTCCGTTTCCTCCAAAGAAGAAGACAAGACAAGATTTGAGAGGTCATCGTCGCCCCAGGATATGAGAAACACCAGACAACTCGTCAATGCTGGCGTTTAAGGGCTATGTTCTACGCCGAAAAATATTTAATCATGCCCTTAACATAGGTATCTTCATGAAACCTTTATTGTTACTGTGGAATCGTAAAAACTAAGAGGCGCACATAGGGGCTGAAATCTGAATTTCTAATAACATCACTGGAGCAAAATGAACATGCGAATATAACGTAACGCATTAATTTTTAAGGGTTTAGTTTATCTAGATGTGGCTATTTTTTCGGCGAAGGTTTCAAAAACTGTTACCTGATGCGGTATTTTCTAAAATGTATGGTAAATTGTCTCAAACTTTCGCGATACACACTCATATTAAACACGCTATCACCGGGACTTAATCGCGTAAAAACTATTTATATTTTACCTCGACGTTTCGGCCGCGATGCAACGGCCGTGGTCACGAGAAGAATAGTTTTTACGCGATTAAGTCCCGGTGATAGTATGTTTAATATGTATGGTAAAGTCAAACGTTAAAATAAATACAATAATCATTTATAAAAAAATCAATTTGCATTTTCAGCTGCTCTCTGGCTCTGATAAATTAGCTGTCACTGTTCCACGTTATTTCACATTTCTCGATGTTACGTGGATACGGAAATAGTGCCCAATCTGCACTGGGCCCACGTGAGAACTATAGTCCAAACCCTCTCGTGATGAAAGGAGGCCTGTTCCCAGCTGCAGGACGCAAATAGGTTGTTGTGGTGGTGGTGGCGCTAATCCGGTTGAAGCACGTAGCGTACACCCCCGCCTATTTGCAAGAGAGGTCTAGACAAAACAACCACAGTTTCTTACCAGTGTCAGATATCAGAAAACAGATGTGATCGATATACGCGTACATACACCTCGTAAATTACCCTGTGGCCCATCCAGTCCCCTAGGTCAGTGGCTCCCGGGTAAGGACGTCGCACGTAACCCGTTACCCTCCGAAATGTTTAATTTCGCCCCCTCCTAACGGGCGCCTCCCCCACTTGCCTTGTAATGTATGGTATAGTGCACCTTAATCACTTATTTAATTGTTACATTTATTTTGTTGATTAAAATACTCGTGTTCTGTAGGGTTGGCGTAGAAGGTCAATTGACTTGAATCATCTTGAATCGACGTGTCTCAGTCTCACAGTGCGACCGCTGAAAGATATTTTTTTTTGTCTATTTACGAAACTACTACTTCTAGTGCATACGTTCGGAGTTTTTAGGTAATATATACGTTAAACCTATTTAGATGAAATTTAGATATGGAGAATGCATATAAGACCATTGATAGATCTTCGTCATACTCATTAATAATTTATTTATCAAAATTAAAATGTGAGGAATGTGTAAAAAATATAAGCGCTTGATGGAAACATATTAGTGCTAGATGTATTTTTCCAAGATTTAAGAAATATAGTAACACTCTAAACACTTAGTTAAAATAGTAATAAGGTAAACCGCATCTCTAGAAACCTTTTAAGCAAAACGGAAAACTAGACGTTTAAATACTGAGTTCATTTCTGGCTTATCTTATTTGCTACCACTACAGAACAATGTACGGTGAGCAGCGACATTTAAAACGCTCTTCATGATCAAGTTTATCGCAGTTCGTAACGGGCAGTGCCGACCCCCAACTTAGTTAGGACCCTCTCCCCCCCTCCTTCCACACTAAAACATAGAACACGGAGGTAAGTATACGGAATTGTAGGGGTCTAAGTAGTTTGGAAGTGGAGAGAGGAATGTCAGATATTAAGCAGTGGCTCTCTTGTTAGCACAAATGGTTGGACTGAAGAAATTTCAACTCTGCTCGACGTTTATCGGCGTAGAACAATGTTTTTGTTGACTGTGGAATGTGATCAATAGATTTGACTAGACAAGGTAAAGCCGTGGTGGCCTACTGGTTCAACCTACCGCCTCTCATGCAGAGGGTCGGGGGTTCGATTCCGGCTCGCACCACTAAGTTTACTTATGTGTGAAATTCAATTTGGATTTACCACTGAGCTTTTCGGTGAAGGAAAACATCGCGAGGAAACCTGCACGCATCTGCGAAGTAATTCAAAGATATCTGTGAAGTCCCCAATCCGCACTGTGCTCGCGTGGAGCCCAAACCCTCACGTGATGAGAGGACTTTGGGTATGGAACCCTAAAAACGATGTGGCACGTATAGTATACGTGCCACATCGTTTTTAGGGTTGACGGTATACGTCGTATACCGTCATCTAAATATCATATATAATATTTATACTTGTTACTTGTGTTGTTAATTAATTTAACCATTTGTACCAGGCTAATTTTTGCACGGATAATCATCGTTGAGTAGCCATTCACGAAAAACACTATGCCATACTTTTCCGACGGGGCCAAATGGTCGCTATACCGCTCCAAAGATGGACAGAACAGGGTGGAATGAAAATGGAGGAGGCTTTTACCGCAACAGGCGGTCCTTACAACTAAAATAACAATATGTAAAATAAGAATAAAATATAACTATATAACAAATGAAAAAAAAATGAAATAATAATAAATAATACTAAAGCTAAGTTATAAATGAATGCTAATAAACAGTAAATATAAATTCTAACACTATTGTAAAACTATAATGTAAGGAATCAATAAAAGCTACTTTATTTTTTATTTTATTTAGAGTCGCCAGCCTGGTACAAATGGTTCGGAATTCTGTGTCAGCATCGGTCTATGTGGGCCGTGACAGATTTAAAATTTCGGTTATTACATACATCTCGTAGACTACCTATAGCTTTTCAGTAATGGTATTTCTATTAAACTTTCTTCAAGATCGGTAACGCACGGCTGATAATGTTTACTCTACTGGCGCACCGAGTAATTCTTTTTCCAACACATTTAATTATAATCGTCGGTAAGGTCTGCCACGTGATTGGAGTCTTCGGATTATACATCTTTTAAGTTAGGGACCATACATCCCTTAAATGTAATTTTAGTATGTACCTATGTATGTATTTTTATACATGTTAATGTAAATGTAATGTAAGTAAATATGTTTAAATTTTGAAAAAAGGCCTTCTGCTGAGTTTGTTGCGGCGTTTCTTCTCAAGCAATGGGTCTAGGAAGCGCTGGTAAATTCATTTCTGTTAAATTCATTTAAAAGTGACGTGTAAAAGTGCCCAGATGTGGCCTATTTGCTGAATAAATATTTTCATTTTCATTCATTTCATTTAATGTATCAGTTTTGGCTCTGACTGGAAATTAAAAAAAAAAAAAAAAAAAACATGTTTCGCCGACACTGATTTCTCATCGACGATGATTAATGAATTCATTAATTTTATAATCCTGGAATATAATCTATTTACGTCTAAACAAATGTATGAAGAGCTATTATCAACTTAGTTACCTACACGTGTTTCGCATCAAAGAAATTCCACATGTTTACCTATCATCATCATCATCATCATCATCATCATTTCAGCCGAAAGACGTCCACTGCTGGACATAGGCCTCCCCCAAGGCTCGCCACTCCGACCGGTCCTGTGCTACTTGCTTCCACCGGTTTCCCGCGACCTTCACGAGGTCGTCGCTCCATCTTGTTGGAGGCCTACCGACAGCTCGTCTCCCGGTTCGCGGACGCCACTCGAGAACTTTCCGGCCCCATCGGCCATCAGTCCTGCGAGCAATGTGCCCCGCCCACTGCCACTTAAGGTTCGCAATTCTTCGGGCTATGTCGGTGACCCCAGTTCTGCTGCGGATATCCTCATTTCTGATTCTATCACGCAGAGAAACCCCGAGCATAGCCCTTTCCATTGCCCTCTGAGTGGCTTTGAGCCTTCTTATGAGACCCATCGTGAGCGCCCACGTCTCGGAACCATAAGTCATCACTGGCAACACACACTGGTCGAAGACTTTCGACTTGAGACACTGCGGTAATTTGGACGAAAAGACACTGCGAAGCTTCCCGAACGCTGCCCAACCGAGTCGGATTCGACGATTGACCTCTTTCTCGAAGTTGGACCTACCTAACTGGACTGTTTGTCCCAGGTATACATAATGGTCGACAGCTTCGAGCGCAGAGCCTCCGATTATTACGGGACTGTTTACTTATACATAGGTATTATTTTTACTGGCAAGAATCGTATCCTACCCACTATTCCTACTTATATGAATACGAAAATAACTCTGTATAAAGGTTCTTTTTACATTTTAAATCTTCTTAAGCTAGGTAGATAGGTAGGTATGTACATACATTATGTCTATATTCGCATTATGTCTCTATGGCAGTGCTCATTGGCACAGAGGCATTCCATCTTAGGCCTCAGGGTAGGCAACGCATTCGAGACCTTATGGTTTCTTAATGGGGGATCATAGAATTTCGGTGTCCATGGGCCGCAGTGACCACTTACCATCAGGTGGTCTGTGCGCTCGTATACCATTGATATATAAAAACTGTCCCTTGAATGTGTGGTGTTCAATAAAGTGTATTGTATTGTATTATATATAGATATGTGTCTGCAATTAATGTATGTATTGTCCTTTGTATTTTCAAGTCTTATCATTGGTTTTTGGGAGAGGTACCTACTAACTCGCGATATACCGACAGAGTATAGATAGATATACACGCAATGTACCTTCTACTATGTAATTAAATCGTGGACATCGTGTGGTGTTGGTGTAACTTCCCAGTGGTACCAGTAGTGAGCTATTCAGTTAATTAATATGAAATTAATCAGCCTATTACGAATAGTAATAATTCCCAACGTCAGTGTAAACTTCTTGGAATGATCCCAATTACAAATGACATGAGACTTTGAAACCGAATAAACAAGAATATTTGTAGGTTGGTAGTCTATTGAACTCCTTTATTAAAAAAAGTTGAAATAGATTACGAGAAACGGGTCTCTCAATTTCTCATTCCTAAAATTCTAGGTAATTTTTACTTGCTTCAAATAGGGAGGTAACCATATTGGGTAATTGGACTGTCTAAGAAATGCCTTACATGTTCCAGTTCTAACTTAGTTTATGCAGGTTGGCTTAATTGGTCTGTCAGACAGTCTATTAACCGATCTGAAAGTTTTTAGTATATTGAAAGTTTGCGAAGAGTTTTGGTATTGCACAATTCAATTCAATCATTTATTCAGCAAATTGGCCACATAGCGGCACTTTTACTTTTCAGAAAAAGAATTTACCAGCGCTTCCTAGACCCATTGCTTGAGAAGAAGCGCCGCAACAAACTCAAGCAGAAGGCCTTTATTCAAAATTTACAAAATTTAAATTACATGTATAAAATATACATATAGGTACGTACTAAAATTACATTGAAGGGATGTATAGTCCCTAACTTAAACTTAAATCTAAGATCTTAGAGATGTATAGTCACCAAGGGTCCAGAAAAAAAATATATAAAAAAAATTATGGAGATGGCCTCCATTGTCAAATAAATATAAATTCCATAGATGTCGACAGTCTCAAAATGTCAATAAATAATGAAATACATCATGTATAAAAGAGTTCATTAATACATGTCAATAAGAACATGATGAGGTCTCGCTCAAAATGTTTGACTTAGTAATATATTTAAAGTTAATGATTATTTTTAAAAGTCCTTGCAAGCATGAACAGACCGGACCCCACAGACAGCACCCGTTCACGAGCGTGACGCGTATCTCAGCCATCGCCTCATTTCTTAGGGAAGGTGGCGACCCGTTCAACGACGCCGCTGTAAGCAAGGACCTTAAAGCGAGCATGACATGCTCTAGCTGCTGGACAAATCAGGTAGGTACTTAGTGAAAGAAAAAAAAAAGAGTTAATATTTGCCCAGCGAGACACATATCATGTTACTAGTCGATAATAATAACCTAAACAGTTGGCTTAAAAGGATTCTTATCATCTAAAAAGTCATTCACCGAATAATATGCCTTCTTTAAAAGGCGGCACTTAATGAACGACTTGATCTTTTTAAATGGCATATTAGCAACATCAGAAGGCAATTTGTTATAAAATCGTATACAGTTCCCAACAAACGAAGAGCTCACTTTACGAAGACGGTAACCAGTAACAAAAAGTTTATCCTTATTCCTAGTGTTAAAATTGTGAACATCACTGTTATGCTTAAAGTCGTGCAAGTTCTTACGAGCATACATGATATTTTCAAATATGTCTAGTGACGCAACGGTAAGAATGTTTATTTCCTTGATTTTGTCTCTAAGGGAGACCCGAGACCCAAGTAGATATATTGCACGTACCGCCCGCTTCTGCAACACAAAGATGGTTTGAATGTCAGCTGCTCTCCCCTAAAGTATAATTCCGTAAGACATGACGCTATCGAAATAACTATAATAGACTAACCTGGCCGTCTCAACGTCAGTGAGCTGCCTAATACGCCTTACTGCATATGCTGCAGAACTAAGTCTACCTGCTAAGGAAGAGATATGTTCGTTCCAACGCAGTTTTGAGTCTAGAGTAAAGCCTAGGAAGATTGTTTTCCCCTCATATTCTAACGTTTCACTTTTTAATTTAACCTGGACATCGTCTACACGTGGTGCATTAGAGAGTGAAAACCTCATGCATTTAGTTTTCTTAGAATTCAAAAGTAGATTGTTAGCTGTAAACCAGTTCACAACTGTAGAAAGAACATTGTTAACCTCATCCATGTTATTTTGCTTCCTATCTACTTTGAACTAAATGAGTGAGGTGTCATCTGCGAATAGAACTATATGATGCCTCTCTTGCACAATACAGGGCAAATCATTTATATAGACCAGAAATAAAAACGGGCCTAAAATTGAACCTTGCGGCACACCTATAGCAACAGGTGATCCGGACGACTGTGTTCTGTTAATATCCACTCGCTGTGTTCTATTGGAAAGATTCAATCATTTATTCAGCAAATTGGCCACATAGTGGCACTTTTACACGTCAGAAAAATAATTTAGCAGCGCTCCCTAGACCCATTGCTTGAGAAGAAGCGCCGCAACAAACTCAAACAGAAGGCCTTTTTTCAAAATTTCCACATAGTTTTTGCAATTTAAATATATTCAAATGATAAAACCACATAAACTTCGCTTATTATTTAATATGTATACATAGAATACCTAGATGAATCCTCTTAAATTAAACAAGATTTCTTTTCCATTGAAATACTTATTCAAAATATAAAAACGTACTCATTACTTGATTTTAACTACGAATCGATAGGATTAGATTGTTAGGGTAAAATATCTCTAATAAACATTTAAGTCGACGATAATAAAGTCCGTGAAATCTAATATTAATTTTGTAAGTCACCTTCATTATGAAACGATTCAAAAACATCTCAAAAAATAAAATTAAGTTTTAATGAAATCTATCTCAAATTTTTCTTAGGGCTAGCTCTACGTTTTTTTCACTCTACAGAGCGTTGGCGGCCGCGCGACCTTACAGGCTAAGCGATACTGGTCTTTCAAGTATGTAGATAAAGCTTAAGGCGGTTCATAGACCCAGCTCAGCCGTCACTGTCACTCGTGGGACGAGTGAAAGAGAAAGCGCTACGCACAGAACGCCCGATTGTGTTACTTTTTAACACGTTTTAATTTCTATAAAAATACCGTCTAAAAAAATGGCATTTATAAAGCTGTCGATGTATGCATATAATATGGATATTTTTTGTGTTATAATTAATTTTACACTGTTTGATATAATAAACTGGAGTAAAGTTGGATTAGCGGTCCGAGTTAGAGGTTACTTTGGAATTAAATTGTATCGAGCGAAGTTTCGTGAAACGTGTATCTAAAGCTGTCAATGGGCCTTAAAATTATTTCGCCGCGCCGTTGCCGGCCGCTGCCACGCCGGTACGAATCGGCCCTCAAGGTCAATCCGGGCATCCCATGATCGGCTTAACCAGTTCAGTAGTTTTAATACCTAATTAATTAGTCTTGGGATGGCAAGCTAATTGATGGCTAAATTAACTAGGTACTTAAATCGTAAAATATGAAGAAAAAATAGGGACATTATGCTTTATCATTTGTAGTACAGGTCTTTCAAAATTCATCTTTTCTATTGTCTAATACCCAAATTACTACATGTATTGCAGAAGTTTTTTTTTTTCATTTTTACTGCTTTTCCGTGACGAGAATCATCGTGACGAAACCTAATAATTCAAAGATTTGTGTGTACCGATTACGGCATACGTGAAGACAGTCGAATATCGAGAGGAGGTACTTGCCCAGTGAGAGACGCAAAGGTGTGCAACTTGTGGTGAGCCAGATCAATTTCATGAGTACCAAGAAATTTCTGAAGTATTTCTTTTTTGAAGCTAATTTTAAACAGTCCCTTCGTCCTTGCTTGCTGCGTGACCTGTCTAAAGATTGCCAGTGGCGGCTCCTTGCTTGTCTTGTTATTACTAGTGATTTATTCTTAGAACTAGCTTCTGCCCGCGACTTCGTCCGCGTGGAATTCGAAAAATACTTAGCGGTCCCGCGAGAACTATGCGTTTTTCCGGGATAAAATGGGGGATCATAGGATTTCGGTGTCCATGGGCCGCAGTGACCACTTACCATCAGGTGCTTGAGCTTGTCAAGAGGATTGCGAAAAAGTATTTTTTTTTATCATAATTGTCAAAATGGAGAGCATGGGGTGCTTTACTTTTACGCTAAGAGAAAATGCTTGGATAATTGAAACCGTAACAGATAGACATATGCTGTCTAAGACTTTTCGGCGCAACTTTTTAAGGTCTACAATTCTTTTATACATTATTTTAATGTACCTTCTACGGTTTAGCCAGCATAAGAGGAGAACAATTTATCGATCAAGAATCTGTCGATTCTCGTTTAATTAATATAGGTACCTAGTTATTTTCACCCGAGCAAAAGACAGCAAAGTTCAGTCGCCCACGTACTATATATTGATAAAGCCTTGTATTGAACTTGATAACATTGCATTTACATAATGTAATGTCTAGTTAGGTATTACATGATATGTTACTAGAGGTGGTATTCTGTATCACCTGAAATATAATTCTAATTGATAGAGGTATTGGGTCGGAGTAATATCGTTTTACTTGTTAGTACAATTTGGTTCTCGATATACCTACAGCTAGTATTCGTTAACGTTCTATTTCCGCTTCAAATTGGTTTTTTTAATAAAGTTCATAGCAGTTATAAAATTGTTAAGACAATTATTGAATAAGGCATATAAAAATCCTACTTTTCTCTAAGTCGATATTAAAACGAGCGAATTCGAAGGTTTCGCTTTAAAATCACTACAAAAATTGCAATACTAGTACATAATATTTTCCGTACGCCGTCCGCTAGTGTGACAATCTTGCTATGAATAAATCGCGCACCGTCCGCTGTTTATTTTCAATTATTCCGGACAGATGTTCGATGGCGAAATTAGTGACTCTTCATTATAAAATTGAGTGGAGAAGCTATTTGAGTGCAGTTTTATATATTTATTTCTATATATTAAAAAAACTCTAAATGTCATTTTAGAAAAAATAGGTTAATACGGTTTAGAAAGATTATAGACTGACAGAGTTCTTTGATTGAAAAAAAGGAACAATTATTCATTTAAAGACGTGCAATTAGTACTTAATGTCTATGAGTTTGTTTTTTAGACTAAATAATTAAATAAGACACGATTTTTTTTTTTAATAACCTGGAATCCAGTATTGCAAGTGGAACCTGGAAAATGTCTTGTTCGCATTATGCCAACTTGAATTAACATTTACCATTCTGGGCTCAATTATAGGGTCCATAATAGGAGGGCCCTTCAATGGCGCAGTAAGTATACGTCTTACAGGGGACACGCGGGCTTTTCTATTGGTCAATATCCAACATATTTTTAACTATCCAGTCGTTAGCTCGGAGGAGCAGCGATCTTCTCAAGATTGGCGACAAAAACTGGACGCGAATGTTGCATAAACGCACTTCTACGCGTGCTTCGGGAGACTAAGGGTCGGTTGATTCAAGCACAGTTGACGAACTCCTGGACGTCAAATATGGCCGCCGAGCTGTCGTTCCATACAGAAACGTCATTTTGTCCCATATTAAAATATTTAACGTTAACTTTAACGTACGGTTTGAATCAACCCACCCTAAGAAGACAGCACGAGCTAATCATAATGAAAATGATGTGCCAAAACGAACATAAGTTCCGTCCATACCAGTCCGTAATAAACCGTTTAACCTTCTGCTTGAGTTTGTTGCGGCGCTTCTTCTCAAGCAATGGGTCTAGGAAGCGCTAGTAAATTCTTTTCTGACGTGTAAAAGTGCCCCTATGTGGCCAATTTGCTGAATAAATTATTGAATTTTGATTTTTTTTGAATTTACAGCATTTTTGACTAAATTCGGCTTACTTTTTTATGTAAATAGTTTCACAAACAGGCAGACGGCCCACCTGGTAGTAAGTGGTCACCGCCCCCATAGACATTTGTAACTCCAGAGGCGATGATAATGTGATGTTTCTCTTTCTAAGCGTCTGTGTGTAACCAAAGTAACCCGACCGCTTCTGGACTTAAAACCAAGTATAACTTGACCTAACAAATCAACACAACCATTATGGCAACTCCGGCACATCTCATAACGGCCACTTACTAAGGATAATCGCATTATTTATCAGACAAAATCGATTTTATTTTACGACACTATAAAAATAGTTCAAATCGTCTTGGAGGGTTCCATTACAATTATTACGAGATTATTTTAATAAAAATATTAACAAGGTACTTACTTAGATTTTTAAGTAGAATTTACAACTCAATTTCGAATAACGTTCTTAATGACATTAACAACAAAATATTAAAAATAAAATATTACTTACCCTTCTAAGCATTCGGTTAAAAATACTTTATTGTAATTAATGTTTTAAATAACAACGTTTATTACATTTTTATTTATTTAATTCATTAAATACCAGCTGCAAATTAATAATTATTAATCTTAAGAAAAATAACGGTCATTGTTACAAAGTCGAAATGTACCTAATGTAAAAAGGTAAGGTCTAATATCCTAGCATAGCTATAGATAGAGAAATGTAGTGAACAGAACTTGAACATCTTATTTAACACGGTCACGGTTTAAACAAGATTTTCAAGTTCTGTTGATTCCTTCCCTTCTTAGCTTCCAGCTATTGATAGAGAAATTTAGTGAACAGAGCTTGAACATCTTATTTAACATCATCATCATCATCATCATCATTTCAGCCGAAAGACGTCCACTGCTGGACATAAGCCTCCCCCAAGGCTCGCCACTCAGACCAGTCCTGTGCTACTCGCTTCCACCGGTTTCCCGCGACCTTCACGAGGTCGTCGCTCCATCTTGTTGGAGGCCTACCGACAGCTCGTCTCCCGGTTCGCGGGCGCCACTCGAGAACTTTCCGGCCCCATCGGCTATAAGTCCTGCGAGCAATGTGCCCCGCCCACTGCCACTTAAGGCTCGCAATTCTTCGGGCTATGTCGGTGACCTTAGTTCTACTGCGGATATCCTCATTTCTGATTCTATCACGCAGAGAAACCCCGAGCATAGCCCTCTCCATTGCCCTCTGAGTGACTTTGAGCCTTCTTATGAGGCCCATCGTAAGTGCTCACGTCTCGGAACCATAAGTCACCACTGGCAACACACACTGGTCGAAGACTTTCGACTTGAGACACTGCGGTAATTTGGACGAAAAGACACTGCGAAGCTTCCCGAACGCTGCCCAGCCGAGTGCTTATTTAACATGTCACGGTTTAAACAAGATTTTCAAGTTCTGTTGATTCCTTCGCTTCTTAGCTTCCAGCTATATAGATAGAAAAAATGTAGTGAACAGAACTTGAACATCTTATTTAACATGTCATGGTTTAAATAAGATTTTCAAGTTCTGTTGATTCCTTCGTTCCTTTTATTACCGTAATACAAGTAACTTTGACTGTCTTCCAAGCTTTGACTACGATAAAAAATAAGAAAAGACTTTTCTCTGTTTAATTTACGTGCTATGGTATCAAATATGTCGTCAGTATTTTTTTAAGATCTTCATCTGGCGTCAATGAATCGGTGTAAAATAAATATGTACCTATATCAGTAAGTACCCATCCAGACAACGTTGGGGTAACTAAACGAAGTTTGTCAAAACCAAGGCCTCGTAATATCTTTATTTAACTAAGATTTATAATGAAGTACTTATTCCGAAAAACATTTCGCGTAGTAGGTGCGTTTACTAGCTCGATTTGCATAAGTAACGAGGGATTATAGTTCTACATCATTTGGATTAGAGTCCATATCAAAACGTCAGGATTACATGGAATCTTTCATGATTTACGTCGATTCGGAGTTGCGTCACGCCAATAAGTAGGTCTTATCCGAATTTATTGCTCTCGAAACTTCGACGGCCGCTAAGCTCGGTTTTAGTTAAGAATTGAGTATGCTTTAACTTTTGATATAAAGGTTCGTCCAACTAGTTCTTAAATGAAATGAAATATTTATTTGCAGACATCATGGTAACAATTGGTATTACAGTATTACATATTTAATCTGTTGAAATAGTACTTTATAGAAGTAGAGATGAAAAAGCTTTGGTTATAGTTATGAAGAGAAGAAGTAATATAATCGATTGGTATCGTATGACCTCAATAAATTTGATTGATTCGAATGCCTTTTGAATACAAAGTAAAAAAATGACGATATAGAAACATAAATTCTTACGATCACGCTGTTTTATTAGTAGTACCATGTACCTATGCGCTGTTTTTTTATTCGCAGAACACATTTGTATACGTCTCAGGTCAACTATGTTAAAATGCTCCTAACTAAAAACTAATTTGTGTAAGTTTTGTGTACCTTTTCATTTTATACGTAAATAGATAAAGTCTATTTAAGATATACGACGGTGAGTTGCATTACAGTCAAACGATTTCTGGCCGAGATTTCAAATAACTTTCGATATCATTGTCGTTAGTTTCTCAAAATAGAGACTGATAAATTGGGTCGTCACTTATTCTGTGTGACAAAATCTGTCACCAATGATACGGTATTCCACAACATCCTGTATAAGAATAGGCGTCGGCTGTTTATTACGAAAACTAATGTGAAAAGAGATGCATGTATAACTCTCAGTGAAGCCGAGATTATGATTCTTTTTATTGTGCTTCAAAAATGGCTTCAGTAAGCACTGCTCCAATCTATAATCGACATAGTAGGAAGAAACGAGGGTTGGTTTTAGGTTGAAGAGACCAATGGACATGAGCTCTTTGGCGTTGGGAGCGAAGTTCTCGCGACGCTGCGACACATTTTTCTCATTTTGAATGCATATTTTATGGAGCACGGACGCATAATGAAAGGAATCCTGCAGTGAACAAACACGAATTACAAATATGTGTCGTTCCCAATTGCAGGCCCGGCTGACAATGCGTGCTGACTGTTGACGATGACGGATCTACCCGCACGGATCACTGATTGTTGTGAACGACCGAAGTGATGAATACGTTTCTAAACAAAGCTGCTTTGGAGTTAGTTCGAACGTTAGTGGCATTTGGAGTCGCGTTTGTCGGCTTTTCATAAAACGTTCGCTTTTCCAACATAATAGGATCATCATTATGACTTTCGACACTGATCAAAGTAACTAAAATTTGAATATTTCACTTTAACCGCAATTCAATAAATCAAAAAAAACACAAATTAAAAAATACTTACACAAAATATTGTCGAATCTAACAATAAAATTTTGTGTTTTCTGCATTAAGATATACCCAATGACGCTTTGAAACGAGGTGACTTCGAGGTGACTTTTTTTGATGTTATAGGTAATCAGTGTTTTGTATGACGCCACCATCGATCTCCGAAACTTGTTTAAGTCCATTGGGCCAGAACTAACAGCCTTTAGCTGCGCCACGTCTCACAGTGCCAAGTGAATTACGCTTAGATTGTTTTCGAGCCATTATCACTTAGCCAGACAAAGCAGTTTCCCTGATACATGCAAGTGGTATTATACACAAGCCATGTATCGCGTGGGTCGCTCCGGGTCCTATCTTGCCTGCGATCACTTTGAACCGACCGATTACTATCTCCAAGCCCCCGTAAATTTTCTATCCCAACCATTATAAGAATATCCCAGCAAAATGTATACGAATAATTTCATCATACACCCCCCTGTTGATTGCGAAATTTCAATCAAGCCCGTAAATGGTGTACGGGCGCGTATCGACACTCCAAATGACTTTTTTGGGGTTGCAATTGTAGAGCATGTATATTTAAAGCCCATGGCAATCCCGACGCTATTTACGGGGTTGTAAGGGGCGTAGTTGATTGGATCGCAATGCAAGCTGAATAGTGGCGACAAATGTAGAGCGAATGACACAGATTTATTTGTACGATTCAAACGGCGATTCAAGCCCGCGCAGATTTATTTACTGCATGCGCGATTGTACTCATTATCTGGGGACGAACGGCTTAGAGCTAAAAGACAGTGCCATCTGGCCCGCAGTCCAGAGCGAGCTAACAGTGGAAGTTTCTTTTGATGAAAACAATAGTATGTTAAGAATGTTGGGCAAATTATGATAGCCCTCTTGAGGCCCCGTGTTGTTGCAGTGGGGACAATCTCGGGCGTCTGCTCGAATCACTCACAGGCATTGCAATGAAACTATGCAAGAAAACTTTCCCTTTTCGTTTGAATTTTACAACACTTGTTAAAACTTTGAAAATTTATTCAAAGTTTAGCAAAGTGTAGCAAAATTGTTCTAAAATTTTAATATGCATATGCACCCTCTATTTTAAGTTATTAAAAAAGGTAAGTCCTCATGTCGTCCCGCTGTGAGCGAAAGGGCTTGAAATAATAACGCAACTTTAATTAGACTTCGAAACGGACCCCCTTCACTTTCAATGAAAATTATCTTCTCATCGAGGGGTCAAAGAACACATTACTATATTTTATCATCGGTCTTTCGGCACGTTACTCTAAAAGCTTACTTTATAGTGATCAAAACTTAGGCAAAGGCGTTAGGAGTGTAAATACGCCATAGAAATGTCTACTTTCTACCTTCGCTTTAACAGCGAAATTAGATGAGTCGTGTTCATGAGCTTCTTCGAATTTTGCTCGTGAGCAATCAAAATCAAATACGAAGTGTTTTCTTGTGCAAGTTTAGGTTGAATTTTGTGTGACTCTAGGTTGTTCGTTAGGTCGTTTGCCGAGTGAAGTTATGGCAAGCACGCGTAAGCACGTGCCGACGCCCCGCTACGCACTCCTTGTTACGGCGAGAACTGCACAGTCCCTGTAATTACATACAAATTAGACAAGATTTATTGAGGGGTGGAACACCTTGGCAACTATAGAAGGTACTAATAACGGTTGGCCAAGCCCGATATTGCGATTTATTCGAGAGGCCGATTCCCTTGAAGAGAGGGGAACCGCGTATTCAAAACCCACCTCATGAATCTTATTTAGCTCGCCAACAAAACCGATATAAAAACGTCGTAAGTCAAAAAAACGACTAATTAGCATGTCTTGCATTTATAAAGCGGCTGAGCGTATTAAATTTCGCGACTTCGATTTTAATGGGATCGTAAAAGTATTACAGCTATACGCTTTAACCCCTTCTATTGCTGCGTCGGAGATATTTGACAGCTTCATTAAGACGTCGGATTCGACAAAAGGTGGACATTTAGCAAATAATAACGGCATTTTTAGTGCGGTCCTTCATATTTACGGGCTGTTTATTGGCCATTGCGGCCGCCGCGGGCGGCGCCGGCGCGCGGTTCCACACTAAATATGATTCATCTTCTCAGGTACGACTTATCTGACATTCTCCACGTCCTTTCGGCTTAATGAGCGAGAATAATGGACAATTCTTCCTTTCATCCGCTTATCTGTTGCGCTTTTTTATTTAGATCGCATTATGCTCTAACGCATTAATTAACCAATTTGTCGTGAACCCATAATAATAATCTTGAAGTAAAATATATCACTAAACTAATATAGATTAATACGGGGCGGCTCCATTTACCTGGTCTTCTTCCCCGAGGAAATAAAAAGTTATCAACGAACTTTGTTCCCGGTTATCTGCGGGTAAGTAAACACTTTTTTATTTTATGACCACCCGCGGTTTTACGGCCTCAGACTTCCAAGATAGCTAGTATGTGAGTAGCGAGCGACTCTCTATCTTGTAGTTGAATTGTTTGAATAACTTTTATCTTAGGAATTATGAGTAAATACTGCTTAACTATATATAGATGCATGAAGGTTCTCTTAAATGGTATGCTCATAGACATAAATAATACTTCGTATGGACCCGGCCTAACGTAGATACATGTCATGTTTCCCCACTTCATTGGTGTCCAATCCAAAGGTAAACTTATATCGTGACACTAAAGCTGGGTCACATTTTTTCAACAACGAGACGAGTTTTTAGATACTGAGAAACAGTTTCGAAAAAAGTTTTTTTAAAAACGCTTATTGTCACGCACGCTCGGTGACAGAACTTTGGATTGGACACCGTGGAAGTGGGGACATATTACGTGTACGTTAGACCGGGTCTATATTATTTACGTCTATGGGTATGCTGCAAATGAACACTTGTTAGTCAGTAAACGAAGAAGGATCCATCTCGAATAAAATGTCATACTCACCTATTTAAAAAGGGCTGGAAATATAACAAAAAAGGCATAAACCTGTTCAAGAAGAAAGGACATGTTAATAGTTTTTTCTTTACAGTAGCGTGGGGTCGTTTAGGTACCGCACACGCACGGCACATCGTTGTCATTTTGACAATGACCATTGTTATGATGCCTTTTAACCTATTTGTTATATAGAGCTATTTGAGTAAGTATGAGCGGTTGAGTTTGCATACCGTGTAAGTTATAATTATTTGTATTATTAAATACCTACATGAAAGCATTAGAATCATGTTCACGCAACGTTTTCTTGAAATAGACTTGTAAGCAGCTTTATTTATTTGCTGTAGGTATTTATTAATATTCTATCGTTCGTTACTGGAGCGTAGGTAGGCAATACCTACTTGAAGTGAAGGAACAAACAAATTTAAGAGCTACCAAGTGGCTCCGACCGTCTACGTTATTAAATAAGTTGCATGCAAACACGCTCGAAGGAACGTTAATACTTCAAGACCCCTCCATATTACTGAGTCGTAAAAATAATTAATAAGGAAAAAAACAATCACTTATTGATTCCAGCTCGTTATCAGAACATCGCATGCCAGCCAATCATCCAGGAGTACCCTCTTTGCTATCTCTAATGGGTTCTTATCATCTTTTTATTCCTGGAGATTGTCGGGTAGGAAAACACGGCAAACGCATCGGTCTACCCTCCGCTAAAAATAAATCGCCCAGAGCCCTTTCACCTAGCGATAACACGAGATTTATCATAATGTCAACCTGCCCTCCTGTTTTGGAGTCGGACACGGACATCTTTCCCGACAGGCCCCGTGTCGCGTAAGAATGTCGTTGAATTTTGCGACAAAAACTAAAGTCTGCTCTTGACGTGTGTTTTATAGCGGACCGATAAGGCAACATACTTAATCGCTTAAAGTATACCTACGAGGCTTTTCAAAATTTCTTAGAATATTTTATCGTAAGAAGAATGCTCCGTTTTTTGTTACATTATAAGTGAAGAATATATGTGAATCGTTCTAAACCGATCTGCATAGATTAGTTCAATATTTGGTGGATATAATTAAATCTAAGTTTAAACAAATACATAGCGACCGAGCTTTAACTCCGGTATAGTAAATATAATCCGGTATAAAAAATAATAGCTAAAATGACCAGTATGATAATACTGGCTGCCAGATCGGTTCTTCACCCTCGTAAATCGTTAGAGCCATTTTCTATAAAATGTAATAATATCCTGGGACATATCACACAAAAAATATTTACCTAGCCCCAAACTAAGCGACGCTTGTAGTATGGGTCCTAGATAACGATATAAATACTTATACATATAGAGAAATACATACGTATATAAATACTAAACATCCATGACTCGAGTACATTCGTGCTCATCACACAAAGTTTGCCCTGAGCGGGACTCGAACCCGCGACCGTCGGAACAGAAGGTAGGGTCACAACCAACTGGACCAATCCGGCCGTCAAGTGATTGATTACATTGTATCGTTTAACAGTATAGGATTATTCCTATTATTTAAAAATGAAACCCATTTATATTACGTTCTTCGATCTGTATATAGCAGTTTATAGTACCTGATCAAATTCTTGTGTGATTTTTAAACGTTACGTCACAATTTATTAATTATAGAACTAAGGAGACACGGTTTTATAGGTCCTGCCAATTGGGCCTCCCAATTAATGCCGAAGCTCTCCAGAGTGACGGGCACTCGGCTGTTGTAGGTACTTCCTAAACCTCCAGTTATTTGGTTAGGGCTGTAGTTTGTTGGCCTTGTGCGGAACGTTCTGTTTTTGTTTCGTGTTTGCCAACGAAATTCTAATTCAAACATGCTATTATTAATTTTTCTCAAACATGCAATTAATTCAATATTTAAATATTGATATTATGTTCTTCTTATTAAGGTAACGGTACCGATTTGCGTTAACGTACGTAATTCCGGAATTTATTGGTTAAGGCCCAAAAATAAGAAAACGACAAACCATTTAGAAAAAATATGTATGTACATATAAAGTGTGGACAATATAACGTCAAATAAACGAGAGGTCAACGAACTGTGACATATGGTATGTGATTACGTAATTTTTATTCGCCAATCCGCGCCAAACCGCCGAAAGCGCAGCAAGTGCTTCGCGTGTGCGTAAGCGCCTATAATGATTTTCTTAAGGGTTTGACAACTAATGGGTAAGTATTTTCATTATAAACTGTTTAAATCATTGTGTAGGATTTCATAAAGAATTGATTAAATAAAGTTTCATGGAAATTCAGTTGGAATGTAATAAATTACGGTCAATTTACTGATTGCCGCAATTCTGTACATCAAAAACCAACGTTGTCCCGAAAAGCGTAAAAATTACGGAATTGAGTAAAATGAAGGGATTTTGTATTTGTTTTTTTCTGGAGGTTGAGATAAGATACACAAACAAGTTTTTCGTTACGAGTTTGATGTCTTCCATAGTTTCATATTATCAAATTACGTATTATGATTTTGTAGACCGTTGTTATGAAAAAAGGCGTCTAAAGTAATATATTTTTCCTACTTTGTAAAAAATGTTCACCCGAAGTCCACATGCAAAACGGCTTAATTATATTGCTGCAGCCCAATGTTATATATTATGAATGGTCCATTTACTAATCTGAACATAATACTACAGAATTTAAGTATATTTAGCTTGTGGAAAAACCTTACGCCTTAAAAACTTCGGTTATTCTGACTGCCGCAATTGCCTACACTGTTTTTTGGCTGTGCTTCTAATTGCGTTATAATAATTGCGTAATTGTGCTTTTGTTTTTCAAAAGATTATTCTCTATTTTCTGAGTTATATTTAGTTAAACTAATGCACGTTGAGTTTTATGACCGAACTAGGTACTTAGGGGAAACTAGGAACAATTGTACCAGTCAAGACAAATGTAAAATATCACATTTGAAAAGATATCATCCCCATTTGTCCCAGTGGCAACAAATAAGAATGAAATTTCTCAGTTGTCCCCAGTGGGGACAAACGGGAATTATTTTTCCTATTTGTCCCCACTGGGCACCGACGGGTAGACCCACATAGAAAAGCTATATTTTTAATTGTATGTTTTTTTGACAGTTAACCGTTAAATTGCCATCGGGAAACCTTTGGTACACTGACTTTGAAATAATGTTGGTATTCATTAATATACAAGATATATATATTATACAGCTATTTGGTAGTTTTTTTTATACAAGCTGGTCAATTATTTCATAATGTCTTATAGTATGTTCTTGAAAATGGGACTACCATGGCACATGTTACTTTAATGCTATTTACCGTGAAATTGACCGCGTACCAAGAGAGGTACATAGGTTTCGTGGAAAATTGACATAGCTGGATTTACGATTTTTACAAACATTTGGGGAACATAGAGAAAACATACCATGGGGTACAAGGAAGGGCGAGGTGGACTAGGCGAGAACAACCTGGTATAGAGACTTTTTCGATAGCTATTAACCTCATATATTGATAAATATGCTTAGGATGGACTTTAACGTACGATGGAGAGAGTTATACAACATACAATCTAATTTTCAATAATTTAATCAAAAATCTTTGTTACTGGGGGCCCATTTCTTTATAATGACAAGATTGTTTCTCGTGGGGGACAATGAAACTAACCGAAATTTTCTGGACCGAATCTCTTCTCCCCCGTCTCCTCTAATAATAAAAATTAATTTTATTTTTGTCAAACATGTACTGTTATTTTATTTTGTATCAAGTTACATTCTATTTAAATTTCTTATTTTATTATTTCTGCAGGAAAGGGGCATTTACTGAAGTTACCGGAATTACGTGCACGCGTTTACGGGATAACCGACAGCGACTAATTTTAATCCGTAATAACGGACATTTAAGAGGTTTAGAAAAACGACTATAATTAATACAAAACACAGTTTAATATACATTTGTTACATAACATTGTATAGTCTAAAAGCCAGTCTTTCCTAGTGAATCGATTTCAATTAGCTGAGATCTCAGGTTTTACTGGAAATAGCTTACAAAGTCAAAAATGCCTTAAGACTCCGTAATTCGGTACCGTTACCTTAGCCTGGGAAGTATCACGTTTCAGGCGCGGCTAGACAGTTGGTCTATAATGAAATTTCATACAAACGTTGCAGGCCAAGGCCGGCAACTCACTTTTTTTTAACTTCCATTTGATATATTTGTGACACAGCATCTTGGCATTCCGCCATTTAAAAAAAAGCTACAATATTTATTTATTTCATTGCATGTTTGAGAAAAGCACTATACATACATCGGCGGGGAACGGAAGTTGTCGGCCTCGTAACTATCCGGCCTCACTTCGTTCGGCCGTATATAATACTCGACCTGCAAGATCCTCCTTCCCGGCCTCTGTAGTAATCTAAATATATAAAACTCAAAGGTGACTGACTGACATAGTGATCTATCAACGCGCAGCCCAAACCACTGGACGGATCGGGCTGAAATTTGGCATGCAGGTAGATGTTATGACGTAGGCATCCGCTAAGAAAGGATTTTGCAAAATTCCGACGGGAACGGGAAAAATCGGGATTTTACTTTTTAATATTTCTGCGCATACGAAGTTGCGGGGAAAAGCTAGTGTACTATAAATAAACAATAGTCCATCGATAAATTTACCGTCACATAGTTACGAATCAGATTTAGCAGCAACGTAGTAGTTAAACTGGGATCCCTTAAACAGTTCTACCCAATTGCCTTTACCTTAACACATCATCTACGTAATCCATTTGCCGTGAAAGCTTATCTCGTCACCGCAAGCCAGTCAGCAAATCAATTCATTAACGAAACAGTGGCTCAACACTGTCTATCAATCGATACGGTGCCGCCTCGGTGTTCATTTAAATCAAGATTGAACTGCAGATTAAGCAGTGGATGGGTCCCTCTATACTCGTGCAGGGTGCAAGTGGCAAGACCGCGAGCATTTAAAAAGAACTGTTCGGTGCCGAGTTCGATACCGAGTCCAACTTTCATGCAGAATTGGCTATGGGTGAAAAATGACAATGTGCTCGATTATTTTTTTATGGATAGGAATAACCTTCCGTATCAAGAGAAAAAAATCTCAGAATTTTCCGTGGCGTAGATTTCGCGTAAAAAAAAGAAATTGATTTTGTGTTATGACGATTGAAATAAAGGTGTTTCCTTGGTCCAAGTATGCAGCACTACTTCTTGAAAAAATCAATAATGTCAATAGTGTCAACACTTTTTTTCAAGACGTAGTGCTGCATACTTGGACCAAGGAAACACCTTTATTTCAATCGTCATAACGCAAAACCAATTTTATTTTTTACGCAGAATCTACGGCACGGAAAATTCTGAGATTTTTTTGTCTTGATACGGAAGGTTATTCCTATCCTTAAAAAAAAAGTCGAGCACATTGTCATTTTTCACCCATAGCCAATTGTAGACAATAGGACAAATGTGGTGTAGGAGATGATGAAAACAGATGAAATCAAACTCTTGCTTTGAATTAGTCTATTAATATAGACTTTCAATCTGTAAAAGTTAATCTTACCAAATATTTTTTTATGTAGTATTACTCCGGTTATCGCGTTCCCGCGGGAACTATGCGTTTTTGTATCCTATGTTCTTTCTCGGGATTCTAACTATCTCCATACCAATTTCATCCAAATCGGTCCAGCGGTTGAAGCGTGAAGAGGAAACAGACAGACAGAGTTTCTTTCGCAGTTATAATATTAATTAATATGGATATGGATGATAGGCAAACGAGTATACAGGCCACTTGATGGTAAGCGGTCACTGTGGCTCTTGGACACCGAAATGTTATGATTTCTTGCTAAGAATCCATAAGATCCCGAATTCTTTTCCTACCCCGAGGCCTAAGATGGAATGCCCTCTGTACCAGTACAGAGGCATTCAGTGGTACTAACCCGGACGGACGAGGTCCTACCACATCAATCCAATTATAAAGGACTGGAACTACTGGTTATATCTATTTCTAGAAATATATTTGGAAAATTGAAACGAAATTATTGTTCTAATTTAATTTTATGCTGAATTAAACAACACGTGATAAGAAGAGGGCTGTGCCCAGCAGTGGGCCGTAAATAGGCTGTTGTAATTAAACAGGCATATTTTATTACAGTTAAATTAAATTAAAACAAAAACTGTACTTTGATCTTTTTACGCCTCAAAAGGAAAATGCTGGTTGAATTCTTGTTATAAACGTAGTTCTTTTAGAAATCGCTAGTTCCCTCTCCCGGCACCAAACCCACGGTCGAGGGGCATTACGCCTCTTTATCAGCACTCGTTAGCCGCCCCTAAAGCCTTCCCCGATCTCGAGGGTTGTTACTCTCCAATTTAATAAGGGCTAGTTTTAAAAAGACAAACAATACTGATGTCGCGCGATAACGATCGATGCTAGTCGACACAATTGATTTTTCAAGTGCTTCGCTTCGTGGAATAATTGTGTTGTTTTGATTCCTTGACAGCGACTTGTCGAGGAATGGACATAACGAAATCAAATCTATGATCGTGTAATATGTAGGTCGTAGTTACGTTGCTTATCATTGCTACCAGTTGTGTTTTTTATTCCTCTATTTGATTTAGTCAACTACATGCTTATTGCGTTTTGCAATTTTATCACTAACTACATATACTATTATCTACAATGTATCTAAGCTTTGATCTTCGTAAAATCCTTGTCAAACTGTGTCTCTATTAGTTACCCCTTCTCCGGAACGCGACAGATGCGCCAGCACTGTCAGTTTAACCAACTTAATCCCTTTACTTATGTTAATGATTGCGGTTTTTCATCAACACTTTCACTTAAAGGGTAGTTGTTATCCACTTTCAAAGAGTCGGACTAACTATCAATGGTATCGTCTCTCTTTAACTATTTCTTAACACTTTCATGACACGAAGATGTTAATTGAAAATGAAATACAAAATACAAGCTACTTTTATCCCGGAAAAACGCTTAGTTCCCACGGGAACCCTCAAACCCAATTCCGCGCGGATGAGTTAATATTAATACTATAAATGTGAGTGTGTTTCTGTTTCTTTGTCCTTTTCCTTCACATCGCAACGAGTGGACCGATTTGGATTAAATTTGGTATGGAGATAGTTTGAGACCCGGGCATAACATAGGACTTTTTATCCCGATATTTCCACGGAACGGGTTTTCCAGGGGTCAAACCAATTTTTCAATAGGCTTCTATAACTATAACTGTCTATATGTATAGCATCATCGGGTACGCAAATTCAAAGTCTACGCGAGACGCAGTCGCGGGCAAACGGCGAGTTTCTAATAATTATATTAGTAATTTGATACAAATCGTTACAGCCGTTTCTGAGCTATAGGGGTAGCTATATGTACCTATTGTATGTGGGAAAATCCATTTTTTGCTATTTCACTCGAGAAAAGCTCGATCGCCCAGGTACTAATAAATTATTATGGCTACATCTGTAATTAATATGTCCTACAATTAATGATCCACTTGATTCTCAATGTCAGATCAAGTACTAATTATATTTAGTTGTAAAGGTAAAGTTTCTCGTTACACATTATTAGGTTTGTTTCATAAGGACTTCTTGTCCTTATGAAACAAACCTACACAAAGGACAAGTTAAGACGCAATTACACTTCGGAATTTGAAATATAAACACACGTTATACAGGAACACGTCACAGAACTATCTTAAGTAAACTTAATGAATAATCAATATTTAAGAGCCCCAATGCCGTAGACAAAGTATATACAGAAGGACTACTTTATTTGAGTAGAACCACATTAAAGCACAAGATAGTACACAAAACAAGAATATTCTACAAATAAATGATATAACGTTTCAATGTAGCAGCCTTCATTATGTCTCTCTATGAAGTTTAAACCGCTGAAACGATTGTGACGAGTCATCTGCTGGCTGTTATGATATATATATATTATATATGATATATATTATGTACTAGCTTCTTCCCGCGACGTTCCGCGTGAAATTCGGAAATAGTGTTCCCGCGGGAACTATGCGTTGCTCCGAGATAAAAAGTAGCCTATATATATGTTTACCAGTGTTATGAACTACTCCCATACCAAATTTTGTTGCAAATCCGGACATACATACATACATACACAGACATATACATACATACATACAGTCAATTTTTCTATAAATCGTTATTTTGTGTTCAGTATCGTTTATATAGTCCCCCCACGACTTGATAGTTTCTTTTAAATTTCAAGTTTCAGTCGCGACTTCTTCTATAGACTTATTATTAGTATAGATACAGCAAACGAAGTGAAGTCAAGTCAAAAAGTAGAGTAATAATTATTATTATTATTACGAGCCCATTGTGTCCCACTGCTGGGCAAAGGCCTCCCCCCACTTTTTCCACTGCTCTCGATCTTGTGCAGTCTCTGTCCAGTTCCTTATTAAGGAATCGATTTCATCCCGCCAGAATAATTGATGATCCGTTCGTCTCTCACTACGTACGCATGTGGATGTAAAATTTTGCATCCCCCACAACCCCACCGCAGCGGTACAATGTGCTGAGTCAAATCCAGAGGTAGAATACGAACCCCAAGAACAGGCAATAAATTGAAACATGAATTATCACACTCCTTTTGAGGTTTCCTACGATTTTGTATTATATCTCCTGTTAAATCGCTATTTGTCGTCTTCCTTTTTAAATATCTCTTAAAAACTATGATTATTAAAAAAACAATAATAAAATGTGAATTCCCGAATGTGTGGTTGGACCTACCGCCCCTCATGCAGAGGGTCGGGGGTTCGATTCAGGCTCACACCTCTAAGTTTACTTATGTGCGAAATTCAATTTGAATTTAACACTGAGCTTTTCGGTGAAGGAAAACTTCGTTAGGAAACCTGCACGCATCTGCGAAGTAATTCAAAGATGTGTGTGAAGTCCCCAATCCGCACTTGGCCCGCGTGGGTACTATAGCCCAAACCCTCTCGTGATGAGAGGAGGCCTGTGCTCAGCAGTGGGACGCAAATAGGCTGTAGTAGTAGTAGTAGTAGTAGAATTCCCGAATAGTGACGGATGCAAGAAGGCGCTATTAATTATTGTACACGTTTATTTACTTATAACTAGCTTCTGCCCGCGACTTCGCCCGCGTGGAATTCGATTATCGCGTTCCCGCGGGAACTATGCGTTTTTCCGGAATAAAAAGTAGCCTATGTCCTTTCCAGGGACCCCAAATATCTCCATGCCAAATTCTATCTCAATCAGTCCAGAGGTTGAAGCGTGAAGAGGTAAAAGACAGACAGACAGAGTTACTTTCGCATTAATATTATTAATATGGATTTGACCCACCAACAGCCCACACATTGTTACATTAAAGGTGCTTACCCACTAGGCCGTACCATACCATGACCGTAACCGTAGCTTCGGTATACGACGGTGCTCATACGTTACAGTGTCCATGCCCACTGTAACGTATGAGCACCGTTGTATACCAAAGCTACGGTTACGGTCATGGTATGGTACGGCCTAGTGGGTAAGCACCTTTAAGGCAGATACATCAATCATCAATGAATAACATGCAAGGAAACAAATTACAGATAAAGTATATTATTATATTGCAAAACGAGATAATATAAGTAAGTACGAATATGATAGTTTTCAGATAATAAATTAATATACAAAATACTTAAGATTTGCATTGCACGTTCATTCTACAGAGCCAAGTATATTATTTTTAACTTAGACCAATTTATACGTGTAGCCAATAGGGATGACGTCAGGGTGAAGAAATCGAAATTCTAATTAGTCCGTCAGTCAGGTAATAAAAAAATATTAGACACGTATTTTTTGTTTTATCAAATTAACAAAGAGTGACTAAATTGGAGAGTGGGGGCTAACTACGTCACCATTAAGTATAAATCGTACCTAACCGTGTCGTCACGCGACATTTCAACTCAATATATCTCCGTATAAGTTTGATTACGTGAAAAAAGAGAAAATACGTGTCCAATACTTTTCAAAATAATCTTCTTGAAAGACTAAGGAAAAAAAGTTGTCGTCATCCCTATTTCACCCCTTGTTCGTCATCTCTATCACCATTATGTATCCCAGAATGAGTTGATAATGTGCCCCTGAATCATATCACGGCGATAGTTACCGTCAGGGCTAATGAACCCCATGTGCCATCCGAAAATCGTCCCTGTTATTTAAGATTTAATACAGCCATGAGAATGCCAATCATCAAGTATGTATTTAATATTCGAGCAGCAATCTATTGTATTCGCAGTAGGTATCCATCAATTCTGAATACTCCATTGGCATTGTTGTGAATTTACGATTGTTTCTAGTGATTTGGTCTATGTAAAACGTCCCAAAAAATATCCCATTTTGATCTCCCCCAGAGTTTAACATTAACCGGTTCCATATCGTCGCGTTCCCGCGACTTTTTAATATCTATAATTAAAGCGAATTTCGGTTGGTCTTTAATTTCGTATTTGATCTGCAAATGGCTTAGAGACCGAGAAAGGACATGGTCTATTTTATTTCTTCAAATCATAGACCACTTAGAAGGACCTTCGACATTTCCTTCACGTTAACTAATATAACCTTTATCGCAACATACATTTTATACAAATATCCCTCTTTTCACAGCAAAAGCAAACAAATTCACGAACGTCCTATCCTCTATAAACGCAGGACGACAGCGGAGTTACTTTTACTGTTATTTGTATTGTTATTTTATCATAAACATGGCCATTTGTAGACAATAGAAAACGTGTAGGAAATGGTCCATTGTTCTGCGATCGTGATTCGGTATTGGTACTTACTATTACAACATGTGTTTGGTTAATGATCTCCGAACCCACAGCTGCGATGCCTCGAGATACCAGATGGACTTTAGTTCATCAATAAGATGTTTAAGTTTTGATAATTGACCTATAAAATATATTATTTTCGGGAAATTGCTAAGCTAAATTGGCTCACTAAACGTATGTGTGTTGCTGTGGTATACGGACGGACGGATAAACAGACCTACATGACGAAATTATAAGGGTTCCGTTTTGCCACTTGGCTACGGAACCCTAAGAAATGACGGCCAGTAGCCGGAAGATGGGTTCTTGGTAGGTTTATTATAATACGATGGAACGACAACCTGATGATGGTTGAGAGAATACCCAGGTTCGGAACGTTGAGCTGCGAGTCTGTTCAGTAGCGTATGATTTTGAGCGGCATGATGAGAAAGATGACGACTAAAAAATACTTTCTCAATTCTTTTCCTCGTAAACTCATTTCAATTACACCTTCGATGCTGTGAGATGAGAAAGAGCTTACTCTCATCGCCTACGTTTATATCCAACTACACTCAACAGCAATGAATTCGGGTCACTATGCATGGAAAATGTTATACCAAGTGACCTGAATTCATTGCTGTTGAGTGTATTTAAAGACTAGCTATTCCGATAAAAATGGCAGTTTTTTGTACGTGTTGTTGTCAAAATGTTCACAGAATACGAGAGTTTATCGCGATCAAACAGTTTAAACGTGCCGTATCCGTCAATCGGCGGAGATGAGGATTCCGGCGTGATATCGATGGTCAAATAGTTGTCTATTAAACAAACAACGATAGATAAATTTAAAAATTGATTTTAGGCCGGATGCTGTGCGCGTGTGGATTGGGTGTCAATATTATTTATTGGTAAAACATTTTATTTTACTTGGTTCAATATTGACGTTTTGGCGTGCCTAAATCTGCAATTTATTTTTGACACCGGCAAAGTATCTACTCCTATAGTTACTACTTTTCTACTCCGCACATCTTTATACCTCTCCATATATCTCTAAAAGAAGTTGAATCGTAAATAAGACTCGAGGCATTGACCTATTATTATTATAGGTCAATGCCTCGAGTCTTATTATATAGTATATATTATAGTATAATAACATATGGACGAACAGTGCCTAACAGAATATGTCAAAATATATGGAGCAAACTGACATTAGAAAAAACGTTCCAATATGCTAATAACGGCTTTTTATTATACGTGTCAAGATAAACATATTAAACAAAAGTAAAACTAACACTAGAAGACTTAAGTGTCAAATTTACTGAGCGCCAAACGGGTGCCCGAGCTGTTCGGGCACCCGTTTTGAAGGAGCCATTTTTATCCGGCTGATTGTTAATCCTTACTTTACTTATAATAGATCAATGACTCGAGGGCTCATTTTATTTGTCGAAATATAATCTAAGTACCTGAATAAACAACGACATCCAGTCAATCATATATATATATATATATTGGTCTATGTTAATCATTAGTTGCAAACCTAGTTTTGCAGAATTTAGTATGCCTAACCAACATTTATCTTTTTCAGGTACTAACATACATTTGCTGTAGTCATCAAAATGAGAATGTTAATCAGGAATTGGTAGCTACCGTAAGACAGGTAAGTTCTACACTTATGTGGGGAACTAAGGAATTTTCTAACGAGACTCATAACTTTGAAGTCGGAACCATTAAAATAGTTAATGTTCCGATCAATTCTTGTTCGACATTCGATCCAGGGTACTCGAGTGACGAGAACGAGCGGTTTATACCTGTGCCTTCTTAAAAGTCCCCAGTCGCCTGCTGTTTTTCAACTGTTCATAATTATAAACGTAGTTGGGTTATACACAGAATATGAAAGCAGCGGTCTTTCCTGTGGACAATGCAATAGTTAACGGCTTGGGTATACATCCATATTAATCCATATTAATATTATAAATGCGAAAGTAACTCTGTCTGTCTGTCTGTCTGTTACCTCTTCATGCTTCAACCGCTGGACCGATTGAGATGAAATTTGGCATGGAGATAGTTGGGGTCCCGGGAAAGGACATAGGCTACTTTTTATCCCGGAACGCATAGTTCCCGCGGGAACGCGATAACTGAATTCCACGCGGGCGAAGTCGCGGGCAGAAGCTAGTAAGTTATATTTTTATCAAGTGAGGACTTGTATGAACATTTATGTAAAGCCCATCAATACAGGAATAATTTGTACCTACATAAATTGCATGCTCTTGTGCCCTGCCCAGTGTATTGTGGCCTGTGTTTGCTCATGTGCATAATTAAATACTTATTGAATTATGTTTTCTGTTTTTTTTTACTGGTATGGAAGAAATAGATAAATAGTTCTCGTTTTTTTAATACAACTATTACAACTGAAACGTATTTTAGACGCTTATCCACTATAATACGTAAAATTTTCTTGGCAGTCGGGTCAGAAAGCGTCGACGTTACTGAATAAATTAATAGTAATTATAGGACTGATAAAGCTAAGATCCGAAGCTAAATTTCCTTTCCTAATCGCACGAAGCTTACATTTGGGTCCTACCGCGGCCTACGTACGTACAGACATACAAACAAAAGGAATGTAAACGTTCGACACTGGACACTTCTTTAATGCCCCACGCGATGTGACCGATACCAATGGCCCGGGCGACTGCTCGTCCTGGGCATGAGACTATTTAAGAATTGACCAGAAGTGATAAAGTATGGTAGTGATATATACCTATGCAAGCCGCGGTGGCCTAGTGGTTCGATCTGCCTCTCATGCAGAGTGTCGGCGATTCGATTCCGGCTCGCATCTCTAAGTTTCCTTATGTGCGAAATTCAATTTGAATTAACCACTGAGCTTTTCGGTGAAGGAAAACATCGTGAGGAAACCTGCACGCTTCTGCGAATTGATTCAAAGATGTGTGTGAAGTCCCCAATTCGCATTGGGCCCGCGTGGGGCCTATTATAGCCCAAACCCTCTCGTGGTGAGAGGAGGTCTAGTGCCCAGTAGTGGGACACAAATAGGCTGTAGTAGTAGATAAAATATGCAACATTATACAGAAAAACGTGACACGATTATTTACATAGCCGTCCTGATGGTAATTATGTAAGTAATAATCACGAAAAATCATCTGTGTTAGTTTAGTTTAGATTATTTCTGACGATTTTATGTTTAATTCAACAGATAAGGTTGACTGGTAGAAAATGCCTGTAGCATTAAGTCCGCCTATTGTACACTGCATTTTTTTGTTTGTTTGTGCAATAAAGAGTTTAAATAAATAAATAATAAATAAATAAATAAACATATAATTATAGGTAATTATTAAAGATAAATACAGTTTGTCTTTCTGACTAAAAGCTTAGTACCCCTTTGGAAAAACCGATCACAATATTTTTGAATGCACGACAAACATGGAAATGGCCAGATATCGATAAACGTCGATTCCGCCTTGCCAGCGACATCATATCCATTTCTATTACTCGATCGGCTGTCCGTCCCACGTAAATGCGTGTTGTGCTCTATCTCAATACATTTTGTTACAGATCTCTCCCCGTACAACTTCATAGTTCATTAAAAAAAACACACAACACAGAACAAGAAGGGACCTTACGGCTTGACAATAGAATTTAAATATGCATATAGTCAATGCAAAGTTGGTTTGCTTTTGGTGAAAGGACCAATTTTAATGTGTCATTCGGAGTGTTTATTTTGGGATTTATGTAGCTGGTAATAAAGATGGGAGGCCGTTCTCTGATGCTCATTGTTATCTTAGTTTACATGTTAGTGGTATGGTTTGTGGTAATACTGTCATCAGTCATCGTTGACAGCGTTTAATGGATAATGCAGTCGCCGTGTATGGTTCCCTACGGTCCGGTCGACGTGATATGTTGTCAAACAATAAGGTTTTTTTGGTACAACCATAGCGATGTTCAGTTCATGGAATAATTATTTAAAAAACAAAGACATAATGGTGAACAATGATATATTGAACAAGGCAAGAAGAATAGATGAAGAATAAATAAAGAGTGTGTAACAAGATAAAACAATGACCAAAACCCGGTTGATAGTTTCGGGGAAAAATGCATCAGACATCCATACTAATATTATAAATGCGAAAGTAGCTCTGTTTGTCAGTCTATCTGTTACCTCTTCACCCTTCAACCCCTGGGCCGATTTGGATGAAATTTGGTATGGAGATAGTTGGAGTCCCAGGAAAGGACATAGGCTACTTTTTATCTCGGAAAAACACATAGTTCTTGCGGGAGCGCGATAACCGAATTCCACGTGGGCGAAGCTAGTACAACATAAATGTGTTGCTTATTGCTTGCTGCTTATGCTATGCTTACGTACATGTTGCTTGCAGTGCCTAATAAGTAGATGTGATATGAACACATGTCACTGCAGTTCTAATAAATACTTACATGTTCAATTAATAATCACCTTTTTTTGAAGTCGGTTAAAATACTTAGATCTTAAATAATGCTCCTAGGAAACACCACTTCAATTGTCAATTAAAATTAAGCACTGACAATAAAGAACAAACTATTATTTTTACAACAACACTCGCATTCCCGACAGCTTAAAAAAATGTACTTCAAAAGTGCAATTTGCCAGAGATAGGCAAGAATATCACATTTCAATTATGAGAGTTTTTAGTCTTTGTCAGTTTCTAGATCATAAAATTGTTCGATTCAACTCTATGCAATTACTTTAAACTGTGCATTGTTGAACCAGATCCTGACAATTAGGATGTGTCATACACACCATTCATTTGCATTGAATGGAAATAATACCAACTTGATTCACGATGCGTTCATTCCTGGAACGCACTCGTCTGCCATGTTAAACAGATGAACAAATGTTACTAAACACCCTTTACGGCGAGTAAAAATTTCCAAGCATTGGATTATAAGCAGGCATTGGATTTCGATCAGGCTAGCTGAATGTGGATGGAAACAAGAGTTGAGGAAGGTAACTAGAGGAAGACCATTAAGTGTGCGTATTCTGAGACGACGGTTAGAGGAAAAATGGAAAAAAGAAACATGGACCGCTGACCCCATGTGAAAATATAGAAAAGGAGACTGGTGGATTTTGATCATCATACCAACCAAAAAAATATTCACTGCTTTCCTGCAAGGTTGTGTATACCTACAGACCTGCGCCAACACGGATTCACAAGGTAAACGATCCACTTTCAAAGGGTGGACGCAGCGCGTCTTTTCTACTTGATAGCAATTCCAGAACTTGTAGGTTTAACCGACCATCCTAAGTCCTGCAACTGTTTGATAGTTCCTCGGGTCATCAGTGACTCTAGTTCCTACATACGTTTTCATTTACTTCCTTTAATGAATGCTGGGTCAAGCAAAACGTTGTGATGGTATTTCACGTATCTTATTTGATTTTATTATTATTATATTCGATATATAAATTGGAAACTTTTTTACCATGACGAAAAACAAATAAACCTTAAAACATGCTTAATTATTTTGAATCGAATGCTGATACTGTGTTTGAAATATCATCACAAGTTCACAACCTTTTGCTTGACTCCATGTATATTATTAATACCTACTAACTACGACTTGTTCTACATGAATTCATCATCATCATCATCATTTCAGCCGATAGACGTCCACTGCTGGACATAGGCCTCCCCCAAGGCGCGCCACTCAGACCGGTCCTGTGCCACTCGCATCCACCGCGAATGAATTACCTACATGAATTGTAACGTTTCAAAGAAAGAGAAGTTTCGTTTTAGAGTACTACAAACTGTCTGTCTGTAACGTCATCACAATTTCCGTTATTATTAAATTTTTAATTACTGTCCGAGACAAAACCAATTAGAGTAGAGGGTGTATCGACGTAATGCAACGTATAGCGGGGTATGTTGTACTTGGACTAGGGGTGCTTTCTTAAGCTACCCCTTGAAACCCATATTAATTGGTTCAGCAGGAGATTGTTGGGGGAAACTGTTCATCCATGCAGATTATAAGGTATGAAAGGTAGCGGTTTAATCTTAATCTTTCTTATGAAATCTTAAGATCTCAAGTAAGCTTGTGAGAATGGTCTTAGCTCTTTTTTTTTAATATCAGATATTTTTCGAAGAAAATTCATTTATTTTCGTTATACGTCCGTCTTTGGGTCACAAACTTACATATACGTACCAAATTTCAACTTAATCGGACCAGTAGTTTCTGAGAAAATCGACTGTGACAGACGGACGGACAGACACACGAGTGAACCTATAAGGGTTCCGTTTTTACCTCTTGAGGAACTGAGGAGGAACTCTTCGGAACCCTAAAAACGGAGGAAAAAAGTAACCTGACAAATGCCTTTAGGTATCTGTCTTCGATATACCGACATTCATCAGTTCAGTAGCTAAGCGAATGACTGATAGACAGATAGCGACAGTTTCCATCATATTTCAATTGATGACAGTAAAATAGTTAAGTTCGTACCTATTCCTTATTGTCCGCTACAGTTATCAGCTTAGAACTACGGCTGTTAAGCATTATAGACTCCAACTAAATGTCTCACTCGGATATCTTAACGCTTCGGCGGCCGAGTCGATTTACATTAAACTTTCTAAGAAACCGCTTCGAGTTCAATAAGGGGTGAATTTATCGCCTTTATACTCACAGTTTTTAAACAAGTTGGATACAGTGATTGTAATTTGTATATCAGTGGTATTAATCGACACTTTAAATATCATCGCAAACTCTCATTTTATCAACGATTTTTAGGGTTCCGTGCCCAAAGGGTAAGGTCCCGCCCTATTACTAAGACTCCGCTGTCCGTCCGTCTGTCACCAGGCTGATAGTTAGATAAATTTTCACAGACGATGTATTTCTGTTGCCGCTATAACAACAAATAATAAAAAACAAAATAATATAAATATTTAAGGGGGCTCCCATCCCATACAACAGACATGATTTTTTTGCCTTTTTAGGGTTCCGAACCTCAAGAGGTAAAAACGGAACCCTTATAGGATCACTCGTGTGTCTGTCCGTTCGTCTGTCACAGTCGATTTTCTCCGAAACTACTCGACCAATTAAGCTGAAATTTGGTACGTGTATGTAACTTTGTGACCCAAAAACGCACGTGTAACGAAAATAAATGAATTTTAAACTTAGGCCCTATTTTTGGGGGCTAATTTTGAAAAAAATATTAATGAAGTTTTTCAAACTATATCGTGTGACATATCAAATGAAATTACTAGGCGAAAAATGACCACCCCCCCCCCCCCCTTATCTTTAAAACCACTGGACCTACAATTTTGAAAAAAAAAACGAAGGATAGTTATTGACCTATAGATTTCAGGAATATTATTAAGAAGTCCATTGTATTTGAAATCTATCATATAAAAGAGCTTATCCTGTGAAACGGTTTGAAAGTGACGTCATTGCAAATTATCAAGGGTCGGAACCCTCTCCACTCGAATTTAACTCGATTCTTGGCCGGTTTTTTTATACCTAGATAATTGTACGGAACTCTTCGTGCTCGAGTTCGACTTGCACTTGGCCGGTTTTTTTAATATGTTATCAGGTATTTTGAACGTCCTTTCAATTTTCAAAACCCTGTGCTAGTCGAGAACCCTAGGTAACGAAGTGTCTCGTTTGTGGATGAGGGGTCCACATTCGCAGAGGATATGCAACGGCGGCTCCTCCGCTTCCTGGCAGAACCTGGACATTGCGTCCTCCCTCATTCCCCATTGGGCTAAGTGTTTGTTTAGTTTGCAGTGTCCAGTCACACTCCTGGTTACTGCACATGTTTTAAATTTTTGATTGATGTTTTTACTAAGTATATGATATTGCGTAGGTACTATTAAATCTTCCCTTATTTCATCTTGACATTAATTAGAAAAAACATATTAAAGGACATTAATATTTCAGTCATGAAGTTAGGAAATTGAATGAAATTTCAGTTCGTATCGGATTTCCGAGGTTTTCCGATGGCAACAATATTTTATTCACTAGGGCTTACCGCCTGCATTTAAATATGAGTACCTACTATATCTCGTCAATTCGTTAACCAGGTGATCGAATTATTTAACGAAACATCATTAAACCGGTAATTTAATTTCCCTAGAAATCGTGAGCACAAATAATTTGAGCGACTCATCAATTGAAATCAGGTGACGTGAATTCTGAAAACAAAAAAAATTAAAAGATACCTTATTATTGTGATGCTGGGTACATTTTAGCATTCAGTAGTTGTCTTTTTTTACTTTTGATGATTGATTTTGCATTTGGTTAGGTAATTGGTGCAAAAATAATACCTGCCTACTTTTTTTTCTACAGAAATTCAAAGGTCAATTAGCTACCAATTTAAAAATACTTGACGACTATTATTATATTCGTTTAAGAAGACACTGTGTGTACCATTCCTTTGTGTGCACGTAAAATTAGGTTTTGTTTGTAGCGACCGTTTTAGTCTTTAATTTGCTTCATTACTGTGGTAATTTGAGAATAAACAGCAGCCGATAATGCTCGATTAACATTCGGGCCCAATGCAATGTATCAATCCCCCTCGGCTTGGAAATTAGATTAGGAGTGATAAAGTCATCCTAAAGCTCCGACTACATGGAAAAACAATTACGTCCCAAAACAATGACAGTGTAAAGTTGGCCTTTTGTTCTATATCTTGACGGTGGTTTGCGGCTGTTAAGGGTAAGGGGACTTTTCTATTTGAGAATACTGTATTTTTTTTGAAAAAAACTACAAAAAAAAACCTTTAATCAATCAATCAATCATTAATTCAGCAAATCGGCCACACAGGGGCACTTTTACACGTCAGAAATGAATTTAGCAGCGCTTTCTAGACCCATTGCTTGAAAAGAAGTGCCGCAAAAAACTCAGCAGAAGGCCTTTTTAAAATAATAATAATAATATTCATTTATATAACAAACACCGTAATAGTTAATTACAGAAGATTCAAATAAACGACTAAGAGCTTGGCAAATTAGAGCTTGGAGTAAGATGGGTTCGCCACTTTTACAATTTATTTATATCAAAGACAAATATGCAAAAGCCTTTGAATAATCTCAAATTGCTTGAATAACGACAAACATTACTTGCAAACAGGTCAAAATATAGGTGATTCTTTCAATTCGCATGTCGTACTATACGAGTACCTGGTACCTTGATTGTTTTTCAAAGTTGACTCCCCAGACACAAGATATTTTCGACCGAATAATATATCTAAATATGACATCGAAAATCCACCTTACCATCGAAACTACCCCTTAAGGGCGGCGTGGTAACAATATGCGTGAATTTATCGTTCAGATAACAACTGCATAGTGCAGGCTAAGTGTATTGTTTTTAAACGTATTGCTTTAATTAAACGCTTAAAATAAGGGAGGTTATCGCACCCTTTTGTAGACATCTTGTGGCCTCTACCCCTTTTAGCGTGTTAATGTAAATAATGTTTATCGCGTGGAAAAAGATAAATGTAGGTAAGTCTCACTCGTAAGCACTTGCTAATGATTTTTTCCCTCTTTCTGTTTTCTACCACCTCCACCTTCATACACTTAACATACCTAATCTCATGTCCCATTGCTGGGCACAAATCTCATTTTTGTATGAAAGAGACTGGGTCCCACACGTGTCTGGTGTGGATTGGAGACTTCATACCCTTCTTTCTTTTTTATCTTTTGAGATAAAGTAGTTATCGGTGGTTGCATTGCATTTTTGCATATTTCTTCCACAAAGATGGAGCGACGACATGGTAAAAGTCGCTAGAATTCAGTGGGTGCGAGCGATACAGGACCGGTCGGAGTGACGGACCTTGCGAGACGCCTAATATCCAACAGTGGACGTCTAACAGCGGACATGATGATCACCACCGCCCTATGAATTATTGGTGCAATTTGCTACTTCCAAGAAAGGTGCAGTGCCAATGTGTGCGCGTCGAGTTCATAAATTATCTATGCTTGTGAAGTTACGCAATCACTATCTGAGTAGGTATAACTGACTGGGCTGGGAGCATCACCCGCCATTTTTTAATGTCCCGTCCTTATCTTTTGATTTACGTCTACTGGCTCGACTAATGCAATTATTGCAATTTATTATGAAATTAAATAAGTTCGTCGCGACACTCCCTCCTTACTTGCGAAATTTACACCCCGTTGTAGAAAACTATGTCGTCAGCCCAGGTACAAAACAGCCTTTATAATTCCTCTTCCGAACAAATCGGGACTCAAGGTTAACTGAGTAGGGTTTCGGTTTGCAAGAGGGTAGTTCTTGAGGACTGTTACGTCTTTTTAAGTGGGTAGTTTGCTTATTTTTCTCGCGGCATATTTTGTCTGTGGCTGTGGAAGGAAATAAATTATTTGTACCCCAACACCTTGTCGGGGCGCGGGTTGATAGCGTCACTTTTATAAAAGAGTAATGCGGTTTCTCGCCTGTGATTGCTTGCTTTGTGATTTCCACCAGACGGTAGCTGAGACTGTAGAGACGTTTGCTTACATTTCAAGTCTTATTCCGCGTTACTTTTCCCTATCTTTTAAACTCGTCATTGGCTAAGGGCAACACCGGCCCAAGTCCACAAATTAAAATAAAAAAAAACATTCCAAGTGTACGATATTGGGCCTGAGACCACAAACTCACTCTGAACGCGATTCAAATTTCGAACGCGTCCATAACAAATGACTGCGCATGACGCCGCGAGAGGCGCTGTTGTCGTCCACTCTCCGCCGGCCGGCACGTTGCGTTTGCTACGAAAATATTTTAATAAACCCAAAAGCTGTGTAAAGTGCAGTGTAAGAGTGTCCCGGGACTGAAAGTCATCCAGAAGCCTATGAACGGTGAGTGAGTTAATTTACTTCGGCTCAATTCGTGTTTTCTCCAAATTTTCATAATTCAATTGTGCATAGATCAAACATTTTGGTCACTTCGACCGGGATCCTAAGTTTACTTACTATTTACACACACTAAAACACATTAAAATAAGCATTTCCAAACACTTTTCTAGGTCACACAACCTTTATTTCGAATCTAAAGATTGTTATAGGCCTAATTTCCTGTTTGCAACGAGTGGCGTCAATCTTTTCTATACTTAGTTCAAAATGGCTGAAAAACAAGAAAAAGATTTCGACATGTTGTTGGAACCATTGGTAAATAAAAGAGATCTGTATTTTGTACGAGTTCAAACATTATTCGAATTATCAAATGAAATTTCGACGGATCCAAGTCGTTTACCGGAATTCAATTCTCGTCTCAAAGAAATTCATACGACTCGAGAACTGTTCGAACAATGTATTTTCGATATAAATTCAATAAAAAAGAAAGAAAATTCCAAATTCAAACCGTCTCATCAAGAAATTCAACGATTTGATGATTTATATTATCGTATTTTAAGTGTCGCGGAGGGTAATTGTGAGAATTGGCAATCGTGTGATAGCAACAGCACCGCGCGCTCGGCGAACGCGACCCAAAGGCCCGCTGGAACTGTTAACGATTCGCGGTCGGTTAAGCCGCGGTTGCCAAAGTTAGAACTATTTCATTTCGATAGTAAATTAGAAAATTGGCAGACATTTTACGATACATTTACCAGTTTGATACATAACAACTGCGATATCAGTAATATTGAAAAGTTCTATTACCTACTCTCTGCTGTAAGCGGTTCAGCATTAACCATAGTTAAAGGAATGCCAGTGACCAACGATAACTATCCTATAGTCTGGGCATTATTAGTGAAAAAATTCGAAAATAAGCGCGCCTTAGCTACCAGTTACTTGGACCGATTGTTTCAATTTAAACCGTTGTTAGTTGAGTCGGCCCCCGGCTTAAACACATTTTTACAAACATATCAAGAATGTGTGAAAGCTTTGAACCATTTAAATATCGAAAACCTGTCAAGTTTCATATTGTTCTATATGGGATTACGAAATCTAGACCCTGTTACTAGGCGGGAATTCGAACAGTCAGTTGATCAGACTAAAATACCTACATACGATGAACTTATTGTTTTCGTTGAGAAGCAGGCTCGTGTTTTAGAAATGTCTGACAACAAGATTAGTACACAGAAAAATCAGTTTATGGCAAAGACAGTCTCGAATACTGTCGTAAAACCTAATTTTTCTCGCTCGAGTAATAATAATATCAATAACTTGAACAAGCACTACTCCAAGCCGTGCTTGTCCGCTGTGAGCAAAGGTAATGACGAACGATCTACCAAGTGTTTGTTTTGTGAGAAACCTCATTCCACGTATCGATGTTTCGAGTTTTTTGAGTTAACGCCGGTGCAACGTCTTGACAAAGTACATAAGTTAAATTTATGCGAAAATTGCTTTCGTCAGCATCCGTTGTCCGAGTGTACATCGAAAATTCGCTGTGTGCTGTGCAAACAACCGCACCATCACAGTATTCACATAGATTCAAGTGTTCAAAAAGTCAATGATAAAACTTGTCATAGAGGTCAGGGTCAACAACCTGACAAGGGTCAAGGTCATCAACCTGCAGTAGGTTTGACTTGTTCATCAAATTCGACCGTGTTGTTAGGTACTGCAATGGTGCACGTCGCAGATCGATGGGGTACTTACCACGCCGTGCGTGCTGTCATTGACAGTGGTGCTATGTCTGGCTATATGACAAACGAGTGTGCTCAAAGGCTGGGTTTATTGCGACGCAAGTGCCCGTTTGAGCCCATGGGTCTGGGAGGTGCACCAGTGCAAGATTTCGGGCTAGTTACGTGTTCAATAAAGCCGCGGAATTCATCTGGTCCAGTACTCATTACCGAGTCTGTCGTAGTAGGTAATATTACTAGCGAATTGCCTACTATGGCACTTTCAAACAAAATTGTCGAAAATTTCGAAAATCTTGATCTGGCTGACCCGAATTACTATTTGGCTGCTCCTGTCGAGTTGTTGTTGGCAGGCGATGTATTTCCATACATCTACGACGGTCAAAACATACTACCGCAAGAGCCGGGGTTGCCTGTAGCGATGCATTCAATATTCGGTTATGTCATTGCTGGACAAACAATGCTAGGCGGCGATCACGATTCGAACAAAGCTTCGCTCGGCTTATTCTCGGCTACTGGCAGCATTGATAAAATTATGAGTTCCTTCTGGGAGGTTGAAAACGTTCCTTGTGAAAAACCAAAAAATCCTGAGGACGTGTATGTCGAAAATGTATTTCTAACCGAACACAGTCGCGATGAATTTACAGGACGTTACACGGTTTCATACCCATTCAAACCCAGCTCAGAGCTCGGCGATTCTAGCCAACAAGCTTTACGTCGTTTCAACAATTTGGAGTCGAAGTTGTACCGTCTACCAGAACTTAAGGGGGAGTACGACAAATTTATGTCCGAATATGAGGACTTGGGTCATATGACTTGTGTAGGTGAATTTGGTTCTGTAGAGTCTGAATACTTGATTCCACACTTTTGTGTTCTACGTCCATCAAGTACAACCACAAAACTTCGTGTTGTATTTGATGCTTCGAGTAAAACAACAAATAACAACTCATTGAATTCAATTTTATACGCGGGACCTAAACTCCAATCGGACATAAATGAAATATTAATAAATTTTCGTATTCATGAAATCTGTATGTCTAGTGACATCTGCAAGATGTATCGGATGACCTTGATCGAGGAAGCTCAACGCAAGTTTCAACACGTTTTGTGGCGGTTTTCTCGCGATGAACCAATCAAAGTTTATGAGTTAAACACCATTACCTACGGCGTAGCGAGCAGCCCTTATTTAGCCATTCGAGTTCTGCGCCAGCTAGCTGACGATGATGCGGAGAGGTACCCGATGGCGAGTAAAGTTTTGAAGAAGGGTTTCTTCGTCGATGATCTGTTGTGGTCCGTGGAAACCTATGAAGAAGCAGCTCGGCTTCAAGACGAGTTGTTAGGATTGCTGAGTGGTGGGGGGTTCCTTCTTCGCAAGTGGGCCAGCAACTGTTCAGAGCTGCTGCAGCGAGTTCCCGCTGATTATCGTGAAACGCCAGTTGCATTCACAGATGACAAGGACCTATCTATCAAAGTTCTAGGTCTTCAGTGGAGGCCCGCTGGGGACGTTTTTTCGTTCGCGACAATATCACCTCCAGTTTCTCAGGCGGTCACCAAGCGCAGCGTGCTATCTCAGCTAGGTCGTCAGTTCGATCCACTAGGTTTCGTAGCACCCTGCATTTTTTATGCGAAGTGTTTCATGCAGAAGCTTTGGATCCATAAACTCGGCTGGGATGACAAGCTTCCTTCAGCTTTAGAGAAGGAGTGGCTCACTTACGTTGCGGAGGTTCCTCTCTTAGAGAATTTCAAGCACGAGCGGCAAGTTACTGTCAAGGGTCACAGCTACTACCAGCTTATAGGGTTCTGTGATGCTTCTAGTCTAGGAATTGCTGCTGTCATCTATATGCGTAGCTTCAATGAGCAAGGTGAAATGAAGGTCAGTTTGGTCATAGCAAAGACCAAGGTCTCGCCCTTGAAAACTGTGTCCATTCCACGTCTTGAGTTGATGGCCGCACATTTGTTAGCCAAACTGCTAAAATACACCAAATCGATGCTTCTTGAACGAATACCTATTCATGATGTATTCTTGTTCACCGATTCTTCCGTGGTGTTAGGGTGGTTAAACACTCCAGCACATAATTTAAAAACATTCGTAGCGACACGTGTTGCTAAAATCGTAGATACCGTGCCTAACGATCGTTGGTTTCATGTGAGTGGCGCACACAATGCCGCTGATTTGTGCTCGCGTGGAGCTCTCCCAACCATCCTTTTGGCCACTCCAGAATGGTTGCAAGGACCAAACTGGCTTTATACGCCACAGGAGAGTTGGCCTATAAAATCAATGAATCAATTCAAATGTAACGATGTACCAGAACTTAAAATTCCTTGCATGACTTTAGCTCAGACATGTGTGCCTGACACCAAATCAGATTCAAACTTAATTCATGACTTAACTGAAAAATATTCAAGTTTTGCGAAACTCCGGAATGTCATAGCACGCTGCTTTCAATTTGCTAATAATTGCAGAACTATCAAATCAAAACGCAATACTGATTATCCGCTTCTATCTGATTTGCAGAACGCACATGACATAATTGTAAAATCAGTGCAGCGCCAACATTTTCAAGGTGAAATAGATGCTCTCAACAAAGGCACTAGTTGTAGCCCGTGGCTTCAAAAACTTGCGCCCTATATCGACCCCCTCGGTTTCCTCAGGGTGGGGGGTAGATTGTCGCAATCTGACTTGCCTTATTCAAAAAAACACCCGCTGTTAATTCCCAAAAAGTCGAATTTCACAACGATTCTCATCGATTATTTTCATAAAATTTATCTGCATGTAGGCCCGCGTTCACTTCATAGTATAATAAGCCAGCGATACTGGATTATCTCCGCTAAAAGCATCATTCGATCGCGTTTTCTAAAATGTATACGATGCTTTAGAGTTAACCCAAGATCGCTGCAGCCCATTATGGGTAACTTACCCAAATTCCGTATGGAAGATATTCATGCATTTCACACTATTGGTGTGGACATAGGCGGTCCATTCTACACAAAAGAGATTAATAGGAGAAACGCAAAGATATCGAAATCTTACCTGTTACTCTTTGTGTGCTTCTCCACTCGGGCAGTGCACGCAGAAGTGCTAAGTGCGCTCACCACAGAGTCCTTTTTCGCAGCATTCGATCGTTTTACTGCTAGGCGTGGGTTATGTCACACAATTGTATCAGACAATGGTAAAAATTTTGTTTCGGCTGGTAGACAATTAGCTGAAATTAAACGATTTTATGCCGACAATTTAACCGAGTTTTCACTTGGCTTTAACCACCGCAGTGTTCAATGGAAGCACCAGCCTCCCACAGGAAGTCATTTTGGAGGAATGTACGAGAGCGGAATTAAGTCCTCGAAGCTTCTGCTGAAGCGCGTGGTTGGCAGCCGTTCGCTATCATTCGAAGAGCTCAGTACACTCTTTGCTCGTGTCGAGGCCGTGTTGAATTCACGTCCTCTAACTAGCACCTCGAGCGACCCATCCGAGTTCGAAGTGTTAACACCCGGGCATTTTCTAGTCGGTCGTGAGCTTTTAGCAGTTCCCGAGTATGATTTATCTGACGAACCGAGTCATAGACTGACACGCTGGCAACTCGTGCAGCAGGCATCTCAAAAGTTTTGGAATGTATGGAGAAAAGACTATCTTCATACATTACAGCAGCGACAGAAGTGGTCTAGCAAATGTCGAGATCTTCGCGTAGGAGAGCTAGTTTTACTTCATTCTGACGCTCCTCCACTTCAGTGGAACCTCGGCCGCGTGACGGAGCTTTTTCCTGGCGCCGATGAAGTAGTCCGTGTCGTCAAAGTGCGCACTCAACACGGCGAATACACGCGACCCGTTGTTAAACTTAGTCCTCTACCTATGGAGATGGACTCAGAATAGTAACTTACATTTAATTTTCCATAAATTTGATGCAAGGTGTCAAATTTATGTTTTTTAGTTTAAGCATGTGTTTAGATTCGAAATATTAGTTTTATTCATTTGCACATTTACGTATTCCACACAATTTCAACTCTAACAATCACTCACCAATTAATATACAGTCCACATAAGTACTCTAACATATAACTCAATAAGTCAACAATTAACCATCCCTGGTTTGTGAGCTTGGGATCCTGGAATCTGGGATAGATTCCGGTGGGGGGTTTATGTACGATATTGGGCCTGAGACCACAAACTCACTCTGAACGCGATTCAAATTTCGAACGCGTCCATAACAAATGACTGCGCATGACGCCGCGAGAGGCGCTGTTGTCGTCCACTCTCCGCCGGCCGGCACGTTGCGTTTGCTACGAAAATATTTTAATAAACCCAAAAGCTGTGTAAAGTGCAGTGTAAGAGTGTCCCGGGACTGAAAGTCATCCAGAAGCCTATGAACGGTGAGTGAGTTAATTTACTTCGGCTCAATTCGTGTTTTCTCCAAATTTTCATAATTCAATTGTGCATAGATCAAACACAAGTCAGTGCTTTTTTTTACTTAAAAGATTTCATAATGACGGTTATTATTCGAGGCGATGATTAATTTAAAATTGAGTAAGTGAAAAACTGCCCAGATAACTTTGTTAGCTGAATTTACATTTTTGGCATGCTTAATAATATTAAGAATTAATAACCCACAATTGAGTTATCTAATTAACTTTAACGATAAAAAATAAGTGTCCAAATTCTTCAGGCAAAAAATTACTATTCTCTGAGTCAGAAATTTGAGATCCAGCAGATCAGATAGGAATTAAATCTATTGTGAAGGTTTAGGTTAAAGTAAGAAAAAAAATGCAAATAAAACGTTTCTACTCTTAACCACGATTCCTTTGCCCTAGAGAATGCCCTTAACTTCTAACATCATACCTAGATCACGTCATAACATAGCCTCACTCTTCTTAATGAGGGTATTTTAGTCAAATGTAGCCACACACACACAAGTGTTTGAGCCCTAAAATTGCCTCACTGAGCAGACCTTTGCTCCTTTTAAGGGCTTATATCCAATGTCACCTTACTGGTATTTAGACTTCGCATTATACTTTATTTTAAAACTAGCTTCTGCCTGCGACTCCGCGTTGAATTCGGTAATAACGTTCCCGCAGGATTTATGCGTATTTCCGGGATAAAAAGTAGTAGCCTATGTGTTGACCAGTGTTATAAAGTATAGGTACCCCATACCAAATTTAGTTGGACTAGTGGTTTTTAAGTTACCTATATCCGGACATACATACACACATACATACAGATATTTTTCTAAATATCGTTTTTTTGTATTCATTTTCGTTTATATTGTCCCCTCCACTTGATCGTTTCTTTTAATTTTCAAGTTTCAGACACGACTTCTTCTACAAACTTACTATTACTCGTAGTATAGATACTTTATTTTAAAAATAGAATATCATGTGAGGAGTTAATTACCTAATTAGGTACAGGTTATTTGTCTAAGGTGAGTTTTGAGATTCTTCGCGAGTCTGCGTATGTGGGTGGTATAATACATTGTCTCAAACTTTCGCGATACACACTCATATTAAACACACTATTATCGAAACGACGAGGTAAAATACAAATAGTTTTTACGCGGTTAAGTCCCGATAATAGTGTGTTTAATATGGGTGGTATAATGTTTTGATCTACCCCCTGTCGTGTAGGTAACGTGTCAAACTTAGCTTTTAATTTACATGGAAGCATCGTAGGGAAACCTGCACGCATCAGCGAAACAAATTGCCAGTTTTGGATAGCCTGGTTACTGGTCGCCTGGTAATTAGATGCGGTTTGTGAAAATGGGCACTGATTTAGCTCGGAAGCAGTATTTATTTGTAATGAGGCCATAATACCCTCCGCGCCAAATTTGAACACACTATCAATATTTTATTTAGCGAGCCAGTAGTTAATAATGAGAGATTTAGATAATATGGAAATATGAATAGGAAACTATCGTATTCCCACCGACACAGACCAGTTAGCTATGTTGCTTGCTGCCTATTTCATGTTACATTTAATGAATCTTTTCGAAATTAATAGTACATTACAGACCTAGGGTGGTGAATTCGTAAATGTCCCAGATCGCAGGTTTCTGTGGCCCGAACCGAAGGTGAGGGCCATAAATATGCGATCTGGGGCTTTACGAATTACCGCCAGTGGTTTGTCAAAAGTTTTACGTCTTGCCTTGGCCAAAAAGTGAGCTTTTCTCTCCGCGTAGCGGGCAGAAAATCCCACTTTACGGCCAAGGGTGATGTAAAAATATTTCCACTGCCGTGTAAGACAAATGTAGTTTATAGCATAACTAGCCGTTGGCCCGCGACTTCGTCCCGCGTAGAATTAGAATTTGCGTGCCCGATGAAACTATATACATATAGATGGTTATAGTTATAGAAGTATTGAAAAACTGGGTTGACCCGTGGAAAACCCGTTCCCGTGGAAATATCGGGATAAAAAGTATCCTATGTTATTCCCGGGGTCTCAAACTATCTCCACATCAAATTTCATACAAATTGGTTCAGTCGTCTCGACGTGAAAAGGACAAACAAACAAACAAACACACTTTCACATTTATATAGAACTAGCTTCTTCCCGCGACTTCGCCCGCGTGGAATTCGGTTATCGCGCTCCCGCGGGAACTATGCGTTTTCCGGGATAAAAAATAGCCTATGTCCTTTCCCGGGACCCCAACTATCTCCATGCCAAATTCATCTCAATCGGTCCAGCGGTTGAAGCGTGAAGAAGTAACAGACAGACAGACAGACAGACAGACAGACAGAAAGACAGACGGACAGAGTTACTTTCGCATTTATAATATTAGTATGGATGGATATGGATTATGTGTATTATTTGTGCGAAATTTGTTGTTGTACTGTGTTGTAAAATATATGTCTTCTGTTCAGTGAATAAATGTATTTCTTCTTCTTCATCGCTTTAGTCATCTGTAATCTATAAATAGAGGTATATGACAATTCGCATAGACACCAAGCGCAATGGTTTCGTTTCTAAAAATCGGACGCTCTTCATTTGATTCCTGTTTTTAGGGTTCCGAAGTCCACAAGGAACCCTTATAGTTTCGCCATGTCCGTCCGTCCGTCTGTCCGCACTATTGCTCGGAGATGCTTAGTTCTAGAAAGCTGTAATTTGGCATGAATATACATATAAGTTACACTGACAAAGTGGTACAATAAAATTTTAAAATAGGGTACTTACCTCCCGTACTCGGAAAGTGGGGATGTAATTTTTTTCTTGCGTACCCCATGATGCGGCATATCGTTGAATAGGTCTTAAAGAAATATTGTGGGTTCGTTAAGACCATTTTTTGATTAAGTAATGCGTTTCTGAAATATTGAGCTTTAAAGTGCTATTTTTTGTTAGAGTCACGTGTCTCCCCCCCCCCCCTGCCAGCTAAATGGTGGTATTTGGATGGCTGAAAAAAATCACGGTTATGGCATATATAACGTAGTTGAAAGGAAGACTATCACAGCTAAGTAGACTGTACAAACTTACGAGTCATAGTCGACCAACTTATGAAATGATTAAAAAACCAATGATTTTTCTCGAGCGGCAGGGGCGTCGGGCGGGCACGTCATACCACAGGCTAGCTAGATGCTAATAAGTCTTAGAAAGGTACTGTGGGCATCGTCAACTTCGGAACCCTATACTTTGCGCGTGGCCCGACACGCACTTGGCCGGTTTTTTTAAGGGTTATTCTGGGTCCGCGCTCGTGGCCGAGGGTTGCCAGCTCAATGTAACCGGATGGGGCCGGATAGAATGGAATCGGATCTTTATCTTAATCACCGGGGCACGCGGTGACGTGTCGTCCCGTCAATCTCGCCGCTTGGGTGATCTGTCTTGCATGGTCGAAGTCTTTCTGCGTATTTTTTTAAACACGAGACGTTCTATGTAGCCATATATTAAAACTGGAATGATGCCTTTTGGCAAAGACAAGTTTTTTTCAATATCGTACTACGTCACTTTGAAGCGTTTCATAGAAAAAAAACTAGGTACCTCCCAAATTTAAACCATACAGCACTATTACAGCACCCATAGTGTCTTATCAAAATGGCTGCGACAATACGGACGGACGGACATACAGACGGACATAACAAAATTATAAGGGTTCCGTTTTTTTCCGTCAACCCTAAAAAAGACCACCTAATCTAAATATATAAAACTCAAAGGCGACTGACTGACTGACATAGGGATCTATCAACGCACAGCCCAAACCACTGGACGGATCGGGCTGAAATTTGGCATGCAGGTAGATGTTATGACGTAGGCATCCGCTAAGAAAGGATTTCTCGAAATTCCCACGGGAACGGAAAAAACGGGATTTTTCATTTTAAACTTTCTGCGCATACGAAGTTGCGGGAAAAAGCTAGTATTAATATAAATGTATGTATTATAAATATTTTTAGCGACTTTAATGCAAAGCTTTTTTTTCTATCGTTACATATGGAAAATGCCACAGTACAGCAAACACAATAGCGCCACATGATTATCAACTACGCAGTCAATATTAACTCAATGCTTTAATTCCATTATTTACAGTACAAACTGTAAGCTTTTCAAAAAGAGTTCATATTTCGTACCAATAGGGTTCAACTTGAATAGACATTTTGAGTTGAGCTCGAAAATGTTTACACTGATTCCAAACAGTCTGATTTGTAAAGAGCTGTTAAGCATTTGACACACAAACAGACAAATTGATGTTTACCTACGATTAGTTTTAGTATACCGAGTAGGTAATTGGTCCATTAACGTCAAGTCATTTTGTTTAAGCGTTCGTTTTCTTCTGCGTAAGTTACCCACTCACTTGCTTTTGGCAACTACGGTTGCCAATGCTATGTTCTATGTTCAAAGTCATAGCGCCATTTTTGCGCATGCGAGCAGCTGAATCGGCCTTTATTCATAAGTTCATTATTTATAGATGAAACCTTTTATTTAGCTGAGGTGATGAAATTTGGTAGTGGTAGGACCTGGTGCTGGGACCATCCGGGGTGGTCACCGTCTTTCCCCGCTTATCCTGCCTCCAAATAGCAATGCTCGCACTGCTGTGTTCCGGTAGGGGGTTAAGGCAGACGGTGAAATTTCTGGTACAGAGGCATTCCATCTTAGGCCTCAGGGTAGGCAACGCATTCGAGATCTTATGGTTTCTTAATGGATGATCGTAGGATTTCGGTGTCCATGGGCCGCAGTGACCACTTACCATCAGGTGGGCTGTGCGCTCGTTTTCCTATACCATAAGTATAAAAAAAGGCTCATAAAAATCATGTCTGAAAATATTATTACGAGCATGATTCTAGTCGTCCTTAACGTTGACTGAATACTCTGGATATTATAAAAGACTGTTTTAGTTCTAAAAACGACGTAAAAATTTAAAGAAGCTTATCAACAACAAACACGTCACGTCACTTTCCATCATTTTTTATTTATTTATTTCATTTATTTCATAACCTTGGATACAGTCGGAATCATAGAGATTACATAAATCACTTTCCATCAAAATAGTGTATGGAGGGTTGAAGTAAAGGAGCGCAATCTTTATAGTTCCAAAAGTAGACACCAAATCGGGTAGGTTGGGGGCGCTGCGGTCGCCAAAAAGTGAAGCCACCTAGGCGGATAGTTTGCAGTAGCGCCTTCAGATGGCACTGCGGAGCCGAAAAAGCAGCGAAAACTGTCGTGAGGAGAGTGTGTTTTGTTTTGTTGCTTATCAAATCCGCTGGACACGTTTTCAACTGTTTCGCCATATAAGATTGTGCTCCTTACCAAGACACATTCCACACTCCATAAGATAGTGTTTCCAACAATGTCAGTAGAATTAATAAAGAACGCATTTTGAATACTGACAACAAAAAAGGAACGTTATCCACAACCCTATTAGAAGCAACTCAATCGTGTGATTCCAACGTAATAGTGTCAAAGTTCAAAACGAATTCCATTTTTGAACTGTTCTTTTTTAAAACAGATGGACCGACGCGATAATTATAGGGCCGGCGGGCTGACTGACAACCTGCTCTTTCGTATGCCGAGAGGGTACACGGAGCAGAGAGGTCATTCTAGTAATAGAAACAATAACCGATCAATAACCCTATCTGAATAGCGTACTCCTTAAACGTCATGTAAGAAACCTCTAAGTCGAATTTTATGCTTGTTTAGATCAGCTAATCTAATGAATACTTAAAACCTAACTTATATGCATTTGCTTATACATATAACAATGTGAATGGGAGAAGAATGTTCTACCTATGTTTTATTTAGTAAGTTAAAAAAAACGTAATTTTTAAGAAATAACCACTTTAAAATTTTTACATAAAAATGACGTTAAAGAACAAATAACAATACACTGTTTTACAGCTATTTGGACCCGTTGGCTCAATGCGCCACACCGTGAGAGTTTTTTAGGTACCTAACCCTCATTGGAGTACGTCCGGGATGACTAAAACGAAGCATTTGGCGGGGAGCAGCGGCTATATCATCTGAGCAGCGTATATGTATAGCATAACAAAACATAGAAGGCGCGCGGATTAAGCAACAATAGACTCTGCGTCAGAGGCTTAAGTGCTTCGCCGCGCGCATTCTAAGTTGTGTCGTGCTATACTCAGAACTCGCACTCAGGCGCTTGAGCGCCTTAAAATATCTATCTACAACACAATGTCCAGTCTGCGCCTGGATAGTCTGTGCGCGTGACTGACACCGCGCACGGTAATGGGCGCAATTACTACACAGTTTACACGTTCGAGCGACAGCTAATTTGATTTGCTTGTTACCCCATCTGAGGATTAAATTAAATGGCCTATTTGACAGTTTTTTGGTATCGCTATAAACGCTTAAAGGGTTCATCAAAATCTACAACTGGACAGACATTAAATGTACTAATGGTTTAGTAATAAAAATTCTTAGGTCAAACACATGAAATCTATTTAGTAGTTCCGCACATAAGCTTGAGATAGATAGGCATATCGTATTTAGTAGTATAGATAAAATGTACGTATATGACAAATGAACATTTTGAGAGAGAGAGAGAGAGAGAGAGAGAGAAACATTTATTTGCCTCAAACATGGGTCAGAACAGGTGTTACAATGATTTTATGTGCCAAACATGTCTTACTGTAAATCAGCGTACAAATATTAAAAATGTCCTTATTTTAAATGAGAATTAACAAAATACAATAACCTAGCCTTTAAGAAATATAATAATGCAAGTCATAATTCATAAAATAATACATTACAAAATCATTAATTATAAATTACAGTCATTACTCATAAATTCATTAATAGTGTAAAAGCAATTATCCAATAAGTATTTATATAATAATCTTCGAAACTCTCTTGTTGTTAGGTCTTTAAAATTGCCAGGCAGTTTATTATATAATTTTATGGCCATACCGTATACATTGTTACGACAGAGGGCAAGTCTTTGAGATGGCACATGAATTTCATTGCGTCTACGTTTATTTGTAGTTAATTTGAACATTTCTATGTGTTTCTTTACGAACAAGCACATTTCAAATATATATAACGAAGGCAATGGCAGTATGTTTTTTTTCTTAAATAAAGGTCTGCAGCTATCCAGGAAGTCCGCTCCACAAACAGATCGGATGCATTTTAAATATGAGACTAGCGTCGACTGAATTACCCCACAGTATCAGTCCATACCGCATTTTAGAAGAAACATAACCATAATAGGCTGCTGTTGCAGCAGCCTCCGAGACAATATAACGTAAGCGTCGAAGCACATATACAAATCTGTCAAGTTTAGAACAAAGACTTTGGATGTGAAACTTCCAGTTACAAAACTGATCAATGATAATGCCCAAAAATATTGCAGACTCAGTTTCTTTTATGGGCATCCCTTTATATACAGCATTTGTCTTCATTGGATTCGTTTTATAAGTTTGGAAATGAACTAACTGTGTTTTGCTTAAATTTACATTTAGATTATTATCATCTAACCAATATATGATATCTTTTATTGTACTATTAATTTCACATGTGAGGGACGTTGATTTGTCATCTTTAATTATAACTGTCGTGTCATCTGCAAACAGGATGCTTTCATGGTTTATGTTATTAGGAAGGTCATTAATATAAAGCAAAAATAAAAGCGGTCCCAATATACTTCCCTGGGGAACTCCGTATTTATTTACTCTATAAGATGATCGATATATAGCCTTACAATTGCCTACTGTTTTTGTAATCTCGACACATTGCTTTCTGTCACTGAGATAACTTTCTATCCAGCTGTACGACGGACCCCTTATACCATATTTATACAATTTGTATAAAAGAAGTTTATGAGAAACAAAATCGAATGCTTTACTCATATCCAGCAGCAGTGCCACAACAGGAATTTTATCATCCAAACTTTTCGTAACAATTCGCATTAGTTCAAAGCATGCTAAGGTCGTAGATTTACTCTTTTGGAAACCGTACTGATTTGGCACAAGTACTTGGTTCCGTATTATAAAATCGTAAATTTTTTTGTACATCAGTTTTTCCAAATCCTTAGATAAAATAGGGACAAGCGTGATAGGACGATAGTTGGATAAGTTCATCCTGTCACCTTTTTTATGTAACGGTTTCACTACTGAAAATTTGAGTCTATCGGGAAATCTACCTTGTTGATAACCAAGGTTGACTATGTGACAGAGAGGTAATGAAATATTTTCAGCGCACTTCTTTATTATATCAGTATTAATGTCATCGTATCCAGTCGAGTTCGTCTTATTCAGACTTTTAATAACTTTGACAATGTCCTCGGGACTGTCTGGTGAAATGAACATACTATTCGCATTGTCTTTAATATTGGAAACAATTGGGGCTGAAATTTTTTTATTTCCTTGGCATTTGTGTGTAATATCGATTAAATACTCATTAAAGGTTTCGGCTATACTCATAGGAGTTTTAAGTACCATGTCGTGATAATTGATCTGATTTATTTCATTTACTTTGATATTAGAAGTTAAATTTTCTTTTATAATGTCCCATGAAGTTTTACATGAATTTTTGGCTTTTTTATGCGTGTAAGATTTCCAATTTGATGCGATTTTAACAAACATTTCTTAAGTATATTGGAATACTTTGTATATTTATTTAAATTACTCTTTTTATTTGACTTTGACAAATGATATTTTATATATAGTCTTCGTTTATTGACACAACACCTTTTTAATCCTCGTGTTATCCAATTTTTGTTTTTTGGCTTATTGATGCGTTTAATACGTATTATTGGAAAACACAAATCATAAAATAGTGTTAAAAGATCGTGTAATATGTTAAAAGCCTGATTAGGTTCTTGTATTTCGTAAACTTCGGAGAATGATAATGCCGAAATACAGCGTATAAACTTTTGTACATTTTCCAGGCAATAATCCCTTTTATTTTCGAACCAGATTGCCGGTCTCTTAGACACATACGTATTAGACATGGTTAGTTCACAGGTAATGGATTGCCCCGTTTCATGGTCCCCGTTTGATCCTAACACTTCTGATCGGTAGTGAGAAAAAGCAATTTACCTATACATACTCATTCTCACTACACTCACACAGACCTTTGGGATTAAATAAAGTAAAAATAAATATTCACTGTGTAGAAAGAAAATAATTATTCGCACATGAAGATAGACCAAATTAAAAGTACTCAAAACCGACGAGCTTGCCTTAAGAATGAATGTGCAGGAAGCGAGGGAGGTACCTTGGATAGACGCAGGTGGCGATCTGTACCTACCTATCCCAACTGGAGACAGACGTGAAATAATGTATATGAAATAGTACATTGTGTATTAAGGGCGGTAAACGAGGAATTGCAGTTGAGCATTTATAAACCCGAAACCAAAGGTTGAGGGCTTTAAAAGGGTTCGAGACTGCAATTCCTATACCGCCCGTGATACACACAATGTTTTTCATGACACTTGCTAGGAAAATAAAGAAAATAAAATACTAAGTAATCATTGAGAAAAATTAAGATTAAAAAACAATAATTACAACACTATGAAAAAAATTGCGCTATTGTAGGTACCTAAGTGGCCAGTACGACCTTATACATATTTAAAAACAAAGAAAAAGGTTTGTTCGCGGTGCGAATAGTCGGACAAATGCGTTTTTGAATTTAAAAAAAATACATTATGGCCCAAGGGCTCGTAAGAAATCTCGAAAGCCCGTGGTCATAATATGGGCTTTAGAGACCGCTTTGCTTGCCTGTAATGATAACGTTTTCGACCAAGTGTGATGAAAAAATAAGTTAGGTATGCCTCTGTGTAGAGTGTCCATATATACCTGGACAATGGACATTAACACAGCGCGCCTCGAATTGATTCCGCTGCGATGCGTGCGATTGATCAATAAATTACAATGAAGTGCAAATTTTTGTTTGCCGTACTTTTCCCACGGCGTATTTATTGTAGCGTGGTCGCTGTAAATTCGGAAACAAAGTGCAATGTGTGTGTTTTACAACCGTATTGAAATACATTCTATTTATATGTATTACTAGCTTCTTCCCGCGACTTCGTCCGCGTGGAATGCGGTTATAGCGTTCCCGCGGGAATTTATCGTTACACTATAATAACAAATGATTTTCTTAAACTTCCACTTGAATCACTCTATCTATTTAAAAAAAAAACGCATCAAAATCCATTGCGCAGTTTTAAAGCATACATAGGGACAGACAGCAGGAAGCGACTTTGTTTCATACAGTAGTGAAGGACTCTTCCGGTGTAGTAAATTTTAGTTCTTTTGTGACTTCTACTACTTTAAATAGCTTTGGCTTGTCAAAAATATAATTCTTCTAACAGCATAGTGTCTCGGCTACATTTAACTCATTCGAAAGGCAGATTTACAATAAGATAATTCAAATCAACTGTAGGTATACATAATGTTCCCTTGTAACTCGTGTTAGTACGATACCTACCTATACACGAAGCCGCGCTGATACCATCTCTTGAACTATCTAACCTCACTTTAACGTCGCAGGCCTCAGTTACACCAAACCGTAACGTCTTGAGGAATATGTATATACTCGTAAGTACATCAGCGTTCACTCCCAGTTCTAAGTTAAAAAAAAAGTTTTTTTTTTATAATTGTATTTTTGGTAAACGAGCGTACCTGATGATAAGTGGTCACTGTGGCCCATAGGTGATCGTAAGATTACGAATGCGTTACCAACTATGAAGACTAGGGGAAAAGGGTGAAATGGTTCCGAATGGAGAACCGATCACCCGACTGATCCAGGCAGTCGTCCCCTTTCATAAATAACTATGAAGACTAATATTGAACGTCTGTTTGCTAGCAATTTCACTGGTTCTCTTAACCCCTTACCGAAACACAACAATCCGAGCAACCTGTTTTCCTTTCCTCACTACGAGCACACGGCGGACACGGCCTATAAAAGCACGATTTCGAACACAATTCGAATGAAGTGTCAATTTTTGCGTGTGACGTCCGTCTGTACACTTGTAAATGCGTGTGTTCCACTACGCAAGCCAATGATTCACTCTCCATCTCCGGATGAATCAAATGTCGGTAAGAGCTGCGCGCCGCCTAGATTCAGGCGGGTGATTCCGTGGCCATTCTGTGTGTAGTACTATTAAATATTCTGTGCTACGAGTATGTCATCCTTTCCCGAAAAAAACATTTTCCATTTAGCCTGTTGCGACTTTCAAATTAAACTTACGATACGCTGGTGTGACAGGGTGTACCAATAAAACGGTACCGATTCTCTAATACCGTCTAATTGTTTAGCCTGATCGATCTCGGCCCAGATGGTCGATAACGCAGACTGGCCGGCCGTAATGATTTTTTATCGAATACTCCATTAGTTTAATTATCGAGCGGTTTGATGATAAGGTGCACTGAACTTGGATATTGGACGATGTTGCAGGTTTAGTCAGAAGCGTTTGAATATTGAACAGTATTAAAGTAGTTTGATAGTTGAGTTATAAAAGAGCCATACATTTCTATGGTCATTTCTTAGTGCTGCGTGCTGTGTTTTAAAATAACATATGAGATTAAATCTATCCGATGAATCACGACAAAATACGTAAGTAACATACATGTAAGGTCTGCTTACCTTGAGCTCGTTATGATAAGCAAAGATCACAAAATGTCGTTTATTTATATCCATTAAAATTTATCTTGATTCAGTTGGTCACAGAACTCTAAAAATGCCAAAGAAAGCGGGTCAGATTAACCTTGGAAGAAAGTAGCTCCCATGTCCTTACCCTGGACTTAAACTAACTCCTTACCAAATTTCATCCAAATCGGTCCAGCGGTTTAAGCGTGAAGAACTAACAGACAGTTACTTTATGGATTATGGATTAATTGACTTTTTTACTATAACACCGGTCCGTAATCATGTCAAGCGGATTAAATTGACCTATTTTAGAAACAGTCGGATAATAGCGGTGTTTTTCTAACTTACCTATAACTAATTCTCGACGACAATTTTTGAATATGACTCGTCATTTTTTAAAACTCCAATTAAGTATTCTACTTAGTTAACAATCAAGTTAGCCGGTTGGCTGAAAGTCGATAAAATCTGACTCACTTTATTTATTAAGTTTAAAACTACTACTACTACAACAGCCTATTTACGGCCCACTGCTGGGCACAGGCCTCCTCTCATCACGAGAGGGTTTGGGCTATAGTCCCCACGCGGGCCCAGTGCGGATTGGGGACTTCACACACATCTTTGAATTACTTCGCAGGTGCGTGCAGGTTTCCTCACGATGTTTTCCTTCACCGAAAAGCTCAGTGGTAAATTCAAATTGAATTTCGCACATAAGTAAACTTAGAGGTGCGAGCCGGAATCGAACCCCCGACCCTCAGCATGAGAGGCGGTAGGTCGAACCACAAGGCCACCACGGCTTAAGTTTAAAAGCCGCCATTGAATTAATAAAATCCAGCTTTACCCTGTAAAACGGTAATTATATTCAAACTAGCTTCTGCCCGCGACTTCGCCCGCGTGGAATTCGGTTATCGCGTTCCCGCGGGAACTATGCGTTTTCCGGGATAAAAAGTAGCCTATATCCTTTCCCGGGTCCCCAACTATCTCCGTGCCACATGTAAATTGGTCAAGCGGTTGCAGTGTGAAGAGGTAACAGACAGACAGACAGAGCTACTTTCGCATTTATAATATTATAAATATGGATACGGATGGATAGTATGGATAACAAATGAATTAAACTTTTGTCAAATAAATGTACGTCAAAAAAAAAGTTCTGACTTCTGAATTATACTTAAAAAGGAAAGCCCTTTAAAAAAAACATCAATCATTTATTACATTTTATTGATTTTCTTGGACATTATTCATTTATTTTGTCATTCCACTCAATAGCAACACCAACAAAAACAATACTCTTGTTTGAACACCGTAAAAAAAGAACACAGAAACAATATAAGAAGGATTCCACAGTCAACCGCTAAACAACAGACGCAAGAACACACAAAATATTATCAGCATGCATGCGTACTCTACTACAACTACAGCCTATTTGCGTCCCACTGCTGGGCACGGCCTCCTCTAATCACGAGAGGGTTTGGGCTATAGTCCCCACGCGGGCCCAGTGCGGATTGGGGACTTCACACACATCTTTGAATTGCTTCGCAGATGCGTGCAGGTTTCCTCACGATGTTTTCCTTCACCGAAAAGCTAAGTGGTAAATTCAAATTGAATTTCGCACATAAGTAAATTTAGAGTTGCGAGCCGGAATCGAACCCCCGACCCTCTGCATGAGAGGCGGTAGGTATACTACATAGAGTGCTAAATCAACCACCACCGATTTACGTCCCAATACTGCTGGGTACAGGCCTCCTCTCATAACGAGAGATTTGGGCTATAGTCCCCACGCGGGTCCAGTGACTCACACTCATCCTAGAATTACTTCGTTGATGCGTCCAGGTTTCCTCACTAAGTTTTCCTTCACCGAAAGTATCAGTGGCAAATCTGAATTGGACTTTGCACTAAGTAAACTTAGAGGTGCGAGCCGGAATCGAACCCCCGACCCTCTGCATGCGAGGCGGAGGACGAACCACTAGGCCACCACGGTTCTATTAGTGAGTATTGCTGAAACAAAGTTTAAACCATAGAAGAAGAAGATTTGACTACTGCAAGTTGGACTCAATAGTGAAAGTTAATGGCAGGCTGGTAGCAGTTGCAGGTTCAAATCCTCGAGACTGTTTTTTTTTGTCGTGATAACGTCTTGTAAATTGATAAACGCCGGCTGTGCCCACAAAAAAACATGACGCCATAGTAGCGTTACATTTGTAATCATTTATTAATCTGTGGTTACGTAGCGTTGCCGCGTGGTAAAGATCTTCTACTATCTAAAGTCCCGCGCCTTCACATTTCAAAACGCTTCATTTTTTTATTATTATTTAAAAAGCACCACCAACAATCTCAACGCATAGTTGATGGCTGTCTCAGCACGCACACGTGTGTTGAGAGTGTTGGTGGTGCTTTTTAAATACATTGAAGCGTTTTGAAATGTGAAGGCGCGGGACTTTAGATCGTAGAAGATCTCTAGCGTTCCGTGACGTTATCACGTATAAAATTATCGTCCGTAAACCGACTTTACAGACAGACAATTTTTTTCATTTACTCAAGTAAATTGTGATCTTATTAGACATTACTTACTGTCTAACCTATCCATGTTCGATGTCATAATGGTGATTCTCTGTAGATGTGATTTCTCGTTAGAGATCTTCTACTATCTAAAGTCCCGCGCCTTCACATTTCAAAACGCTTCAATGTATTTAAAAAGCACCACCAACACTCTCAACACATGTGTGCGTGCTGAGACAGCCGTTAACTATGCGTTGTGAGTGTTGGTGGTGCTTTTTAAATAATAATAAAAAAAATGACGCGTTTGAAACGTGAAGGCGCGGGACTTTAGATAGTAGAAGATCTCTAATTGTACAATGCTTTGTATGGGTTCCCGGGGCCGGTCGAGGATAGCGCGCGCATGTGGTTATTTATCTCCTCTCCCGAACACTACCCTGCGCCTACGCAACAATGTTTAATTAACGCGTTTCTCACCGATCGAGTATTTATGGTGCATGCTTTGGTTAATTAAGAAAACCGATTTTAGTGAAATCGTAGGGATGGAGTTCTAACTAACGTGCGTGTAGGTAAATAAAATTCATTTTGAATTTTATTACTGTTACATTTATTTTATATAGGACTACATGAGACCTAGAAGTGCGCTATAGTGAAACTGTAAGAATAACAAATAATAATAATGGGTAGCCTGGGTCGTACCAAACGCAAGCGCAGCAACGTGCACGCAAGAGTGCATTTTATAGCATTAGTTTTCGTAAAGGCGGGTCTACAATATTGATGCGTTTGCCGCGTGCAACATGCATTCGGTGTGACCCGTGCTTTATTCCGTATGTGTTACAGACTTCATTGTGCCCATTCCCATTAAATTCGTTTAAGAGGGCTTATTCCGAAAGTTGGCAACGTCGCATATAAGTATAGCTGTCAAATATTTGGCAGTTTTTAATAATTTCTCAACACTACAGAATGAAAAAACGAAAGTCTCTGTTAGGTATTGAAGGACGCGTGTCGTTTTCTATTTGTTGGGTAGGTATCAAAGTAGGCAATTAAGTACATTAAAATAAATGGAAAATACGATGAAAAGTTTTCAAACGATTTTACTTCCATAACACACTTACTAAACATTTCGTGTTGCGATGATAATTGATGCAATCCATAATTCAGGTTTTAGTAAATGATGGAGCGATTATTTACGTTTTCATTCATTAATATTCAGAAATTAATGAAAATAGCTTCTCAGCTATTTGCGACGTTGCCAACTTTCGGAATAAACCCTGTTAACTGGCAATAGTTGACCTTATCTCTTCGCTTCGAGGGACTTCTTTCAAATTCTTCATTAGAAATTTATCCTTGTCATTGGCCCGACTGAGACCGAAACAATTCGTTTTCACAGTCCAATAAAAGGATTGTGTAAGGTATTTAATGTGTTAATTAAGTCTTCCAGTGTGTGACCCAGAAGCGGCAGTTTGCATTGAATAGGCATTTAACGTCTCGTTAAAACAATGGACTTGCCACACTCATTTAGCACGCGAGTATATTATGTTCCTACATTACGTTAAGTGTACATTGTATTACGTAATCCTCGTACTGAACCCTTTTAATATTTTAAACGTGTTGGTTTGTCTATGTGGAGTAGATACTAAATTTTATATGAATTGTAACGCTTTCAGGTATTAACCATTGAATTGAATTTTATAATAATTACAACCTTTCATTAGGAATAACATATGTACTTCAGTGTTTTATCATGCAGATGAAAGCTCGTTGTCAAAAGGAGTAGTAAGAACATATTTCATAAGTGTATTCAAATTTTTGTGGTTCATACACGTAGTTCAGAATTCACGTACTTAACCGCACTGAGCAATTAAGAATAAGATAAGATTAAGAATAAGATTAACACATACTTACCAATAAATACTCAAATAAACTGTATCACGGAACTTCGCTTGCTTCTATCCAAGCATATATCGCCCGCTTCCTCCACATGCTCTCTATTCATTGCAAACTCGTCAACAATTTGTATTTATTTATTTAATCTTTATTGCACATTAGTAAAACTAATACAAAAGGTGAACTTAATGCCATAAGGCATTCTCTACCAGTTAAACCTTTGGACATAATGTATATTGTATATTTTTATTAATTGCATTCATGTAGTCAATATAGATGTTACAATGTTAAATATGAAGCTATGACATGATACCCCGTTGGGGCGTAGCAATAAACTTAAATAACTAAAATTATTATTTTATAGTTGCATGTTCTTTTTTTTTCTTCTTATTTTTACATGAAGTCTATGAAATTTCATTAAATTAGCAATATAACTCAATTACACTTAATTATTATTCAATAGTCATTCTCATTATTACTGTTAATTTATTATGTTTATACTATTTTACAATCAGGGTTTCTTGTATTTTTTTCCGCCATCAGACGGCTCCACCGAGCAATCTGGCCTAAAGCTGTCAAAATGTATGAAATGTAAGATTTCCCAATGTTTTATAATGCTAAAAGAGAAACTTACGTGTTTATGAACAAAAATCAGAACAGCTAGGATACAATAAAACATAGTAGGTACACACTAAATCTAAAAATAACCACTTTTAAATTTTCAAAGTACTTAAATTAAATATTTTGTTTGACAGCTAGGTATATTTGGATCCGTTGGCTCAATGCGCCATGTTTTTTTAGGAAACTCTCATTGGTATAAAATGTAAATAAATCAATAATTACACTATTTGTCAACAATGCAATGGCGTTTTTAGCCTGACCATACAATCACCGAGCATGCCATAATAAGCCATCTTATAGCTAGTTAACATTATCTTTCCCTTATATCTCTAAATTATCTAACCATATTTGTATTACATTTCACTTTCAACAAAACCATAAACCGTGAAGTTAACTACAAAACGAGCGTTTAACCCCATTACGTTCATCAGATAGCCCTTGTCCAGATAATCGGCAGTTAGTACCGCGGTTAGGTTAACTACGGCCGTACACGTCACCCGTCATAGTTATGTCATTACATAGAATGAACGTAATTGCAGTCCGTGGGTGCAAATTGTGACAAATTGAAATTTTAATGAGTACCTAAATACATGTCTTTTTTATGTCACTAATGGTTTGGATTTTTACAATGTACTTACCAATAGTGTAAGTCACGTAAGCTGTGTTTTTTATATTATGATTGACATGCATTTGTATGGCCTCGTAACCCATCATTCATTTGACTTCTGTACTTTGAAGTAAATCGTGCGCGGGAACGGAAATGTAATATTTTTTCCCGTGTGTATGTAAAAAAACCCAGAGCAAAGTGGTAGGGGCCTAGTGCCCGGCTGGATGACTACCACCAGACCGAAGCATGTCAAAAACCGGCCAAAAGCGAGTCGTACTTGCTTATACGTACAAACTACGTGACCGATTTTCTTAAAACCAATTTTCGTTTAAAGTTTTTGTTGACCTCTAAGCGAGTACGATTCGCTCTGGGCCAGCTTTTTAAATTCATTTTACACAATCAATCATTTATTCCCATTTATTACCCTAGAAACATCCGTTACTTACTAATTTTGACCCAATCAGCCACAGTGCAACATCATTAAAGTTTAGTCTAAACACGCTAAGAGCGAGTTCACTGAACTTCTTGATAATGAGTATGACTGTACACCAGTACAGTTGTCTTCGGAACTCTAATTATGTTACCGTATGAGAATTGATGATTCAAAATATTTAGTCCACATTTCAACCAGGCCGCGCTAAGTGACTGCAGAAGGGAAACCTAGTTAGAACCAAAGTTTGAACTCAGTTAAAATTTCGGTCAATAGTTTGTGGAATTTTGGCTACGATTTCGAACACAATTCGAATGAAGGGTCAATGTTTGCGTGCGAGGACGTCTGTATACTTGTGAATGTATGTGTACCACTACGCGAGCCAATGATTCACTCTCCATCTCCGAATGGAACAAATGACGGTAAGGGCGAGTTGGGCGCGAGTTTCGCCGGCTAGATTCAGGCGGGTAATTCCGTGGCCATTCTTTATGTAGTACTATTAAATATTCTGTGACTCAGTTCAAACGTTGGTCAATAGTTTGTGGAGTTTTAGCTACGATGAAAATGTTCAGTTTGAAAGTGAAACTGGCGGTCTTATAAAGCTAGGTTCAAATGTCCGATTTGCATAAATATGCACACAATTTTTTACCGAAATACTCAATTTAACCAGATTTGTTTGTGATTTATTTAGTAAGTATGTACCAACTTCCGCCTGTGACTTCGCCCGCATGTAATACGGTTATCGAGTTCCTACGGGAACTATGCGTTTTCCGGAATAAAAACTAGCCTTGTCCTTCCCCTGGATTCCAACTATCTCCGTACCAAATTTCATCCAAATCGGTCTAGTGCTTAAAGCGTGAAGACGGAACAAACAGACTGACAGAGTAACTTTCGCATTTATAATATTAAGTAATGGATGATTGTCTAAATAGTTACCTAACGATAACCTGTATCACTAGATTGCTAAATACATGATTAAACGAGGTTCGTGTATTCTCTGTTTTTTCTTGGTAATTCTGTTTCACTACAATACGATGACCTTCTGAATGAAAGCAAGCACTTCGTTTCTTCCGTCAAATTAAAAACTAAAACGATAGAGACGTAACGTACCTAACCAAATTAAAAAAAGCACTAATAGATCATCGCAACAAAAGATTCTTCTCGAACGGTAACGGTATCACAACATGGAAAATATTAATAACTAGTGCAAACTTAACTACGCGTTCATTGAACTTGAGGATATACCGTAGTGCGTTTGGTTATGATTTAATATTGCCTGTGGCTTGATACATTGCGGGTAGAATGTTGGTAATGAAGGGTATCCTAGCGACCACAGTTTAATAATGCATACAGTGGGTTGAAGAAGCGAAGCCTTTGACAAAGCAGTTGTGCGGGGGGTGAGTTGGAAAACCAGTCCCGAGCTGCATACCCACTGTACTGGTGTCAATCGACTATTTCTCGTTCTTATTCTATCCCGTTGTCCAGGGGACAAAACGAGATAAGTTTCTTAGAAAAACTGTTACAACATAGACTTCTAAAATGCTTAGAAAATGCCGAATCAGGGAAGGGATTGAAAATGGAAAAGAAACTCCACATTTGGCGGATTTAAACCCACAAAATCGCAGTTATAAAAAGTGGACCAGGCGACGGTAACCATGGCAACCAGTGACATAAAAAAATAAACACCCACTTAGCAGCTCGGAACCGCTCTTCTTCGCCTCGTCCGATCAAGGCGTCGATCTACTGTAATTATTGTAACACTGTGCGTTACGTCTGAAGCCACACACGCTCGATGGAATAAATGAATGCACCTATTTCTGTTGTATCCCTCTTAGTGATTAATTGTTCGTATTGTATTATCTGTGGCAATGCAAGACGTAATGTGGAGGGAGGGTTTTGTTTGGCGCGTCGGGAATATGATTTTAAGAAAGTTTTACTGAGGTAGGTACATACATATTTTAAGCATAATATGTATTTCCCTACAAAATATTTTGGGACATCTCATGCAAATCGACATAGGTACTGCTCGTATTCCCTGACTAATCAAAGGTTCCTAATACGTCCTTGACTAAGCAAAAAATAGGTACTAGACAGCGATCGAAGGCCCACTCAACTCGAGTGCAGTTGATACAACTAAACCTGAGTTAAGAGGCTAACACCAGGTTAGCGGCTCGGCGCAAGTGGGCCTAAGGATGGGCTAGACTAGTGGTACAAATATAAAAATACACATACGTAATTTATATCTTCTCTACTATGATAAAAGGGTAATTCTTCTGCCTCTTACTTTCTTTCTGTCTGTCTGACTGGTTAGAGTTAATTTGAATGCAGTTTTCAAAGGTAGATAGAGCATAATTCGGAGCTGCAGATATGCTATGTATACTAAAATTTGATATCGGAAAGAAATGTTATCGGCGATTTTATATTCCACGCAGACGAAGTCATTAATAATAACATCATAATTCATGCTCATCATATTATCCACCGGGATTCGGATTGACCGGGCCAGCCAACCAACAGCCAACAACAAGGGTCGTCATGTTATTTTCATAATAATTACGATTAAAAAATGATAACCCTGATGATAAGGTTGTGCTGACGTAATAGCATAATTACTTAGAAGACAGATCTTTAGTTTGAATACACAAACAAAATCGCACTATTCATACTAGTAGTAAACTTGCTTACAAAAATAAACTTCGCAAAACGATGATCAAACAAAACGAATTTTATGAGCTTAATACAAAACTTTAATTAAATCTGTTCTGTAAGCGAAACAAATTAACTTAAAAAGTGTTTCATCATGTTAATATTGGCAAAACTTGAACATTTAATAAGATTACGTTCTCAGCCCTCTTAGTCTTACCCTGCTTATATTTAACAGTTGGATTAATATTACGTCGTTATGAGTTTAATATTAAAATTAATGCACACAACCAAGCAGGTACACATATATAAATAATATATATTTATTCATAAGAGTGTAACGTGTAAACAAGGAAATAAATACAATAATACATCAATTCAAGAGCATCTTTATTGAATTAAAACTTCAAATTTTATAACCTCGTAACGTCTCAATATGAACAAAATGTTTTCTTTAAATGCATTCATTAACATTTCCAGAGTAGATGAAGTTTAAAAATAAGAAGCTGTAAATGATAAAACTGCTATGATTATTATAATTAATTGCACTCTTGTTATGGTTATTAATTATAATACAAAAATATCCGACACCGTTACAGATGGGCGGCGTGGCCGCGGCAGACGGCTAACTGACTTCTTTAATGGAACTAATTTTAAAAACATTCAAGTAATTGGACGTCTTAAGATTGTTAAGAAGCATCCATTGATTCAGAAATAGACAACTTCGAAAACTCTATTGTAAATCTTCATCATTACTTCGTATAAACCAATTGGAATTCTTGCATTAGGGTTTCATTTATCATAACTGTATAGTCAGTAAGTATTACATAGTCTACGAACCATTGTTGCCTATTCGCTGATCATAAATTATTGTATGTAATTGAGTGATATTCAGTCTCGTTTGATAATATAATTTTAGTACGTACCTATATGTATATTTTATACATGTAATGTAAATTTTGAAAATTTTGATAAAAGGCCTTCTGCTTGAGTTTGTTGCGGCGCTTCTTCTCAAGCAATGGGTCTAGGAAGCGCTGGTAAATTCTTTTTCTGACGTGTAAAAGTGCCCCTATGTGGCCAATTTGCTGAATAAATGATTGTTTTTTTTTTTAATGATTCATCCAAACTGTCTTTGAGATTGATCACTTCGATTCCATTCAGTTCAGCCACTCTTAAAACGATAGCTCACTTCCCAAACATTGAACACTACATCGACATATTCCACCAATATTCTAACATTTCCAACTCACCGATCGGAGGATAATCCTGAATAGTGCAGGGAACAGGCCCGTGCTCGTTTTTTAAGAAACAAGTGTTTAACTATTCAAAGCGAACGAAAAAACACTAACCTTTTTGAAGTGGGTGCAAAAAATAGCTCTGACTTCGAACCTCGGACTTAATTAGAAAAGTGTGCTCGTCAGACGCGACCTATGCACCTCCGAGACCATTCAAACTGTCGGGTAAAAATAGACGCAGTCGACGCGGCTTCGCAGCACACCGGAACAAACCGTTTTGATATAAACGTTAGAGATAACATCCATGAAATAAAGCTAAGATACCTACTGAGCAAAGAAATACCTTGAATCAAAGTTAATATCTGACATTGCGTAGGTAAAGGATGAAAGAAACATGAGGTACGTAGGTCAGATGTTTATAATGTCGATGACAACAATATTGCAATCGCCCACTGGTTTAGTCTATCGTTTGCACTTTTAACCTCTTAGTTTACATCAATAAATGACATTTTCTAGCCTAACCATTTCTCTGATGATAAAGTTCTATTGGAAGCAGCAATTTAAACAAATTAACTTCTTCGATATTTGGTGGCCCGGTGTGACGTGAGTCGGTCAGAAGTGGCCCCTCTGACCGCTCCTACTCGAGCGCCGCCAGGCACGATTACATCTCCCGTCCCGTGTGTCTGACTTACGACTAATACTGAATAATTGCTGATAATATCAAATGTAACGGAAATTCGATAGAGAATTCGGCAGAAGGCTTAGTTAAACTGGCTTCAGTGATTCTTATCAGTTAAGAGCTCGATGCAAAATCCGACATCTATCCGTTGAGTTCAATGTTCGACTAAAATATATGTATACCTTAATAACCAGGAATTTAAACTTAAGAAAAGACTGACAGAAACTGATATGGTAAAATTGAATACAACAAAACTAGACATAGACTATATAGACTTTTTCCTGACGTATTTTGTAGGTTCATACAAAGGTGTCCTTGAACGTATAAATAGAAAATAACAGTAGAGAAGTACAATAATAGTAGTTTAGGTAACTGCTACATAATAAGTCCTTAAAATACGAGTGGGATTTCGGAAACGAGCCGTTAGGCGAGTTTCATAATAATATCGCACGAGCGTTTTAAGTCCTAATTATGTACCGTTGCATACACAACTTTATCTACAATCATTTTATAAATCCTCTAAGATGCTTCAAAATCTGTCCACAATGGCGGCAATTCAAATACGTCTGTAATACAACAAAAGACCTGAACTTGTGAACTTTAACAAGACCGACATTAAGTATAAAAATAAAATTCAGATTATAGTCGAATATTCACATTACAAGTAGCTATACTACTTTTAACACGGTGGAGCATTTCAAGCACCCGACAAATACTTTAACTCTACAAACGGAAGGGGAAACAAATTCCCATTTTATCATCGGAAGAAGAAACAATGGGTATGCCGGGACGCGCTTAAAAAGTGTAACTTCAGTGTTGTCAAAAACAAGTCTAAGCAAGGTTTCAGTTAGAATGTTGGGCACAGCCCGTTCTACTTCTGTAAAGAAAAGAGAGAATTCCGGTTGCAGGATCCGGCATATTGCAGGAGAGGCCGCGGCTAGATAGGTACGATAGATTTTTAATTTAATAACTTCTGTATATATATTTATCTTTTGTTGTATAGTTAAAATGGATCTTAATTTTTATCATCTGCAACATCCTCTGGTTTTACAATTTCCTATTATTTTAATTTAGTTTAGTACTATTAGTAGATACTACCATTTCGTTACTATTTGAAAATTAGTCATAATGTTTGTATTATATTAAATAACTTCAAGCCGCGCTACAGCTTATGCCATTCCGCGTCGGGCGGCCGTTGCTCGCTCTTTGCAACTCACAACTTAGACAAACTTGTTTCCGTACAAGAAATATACAGTTTGCTGCGTCGAATATAAGTTTAAGTTTGCGGTGCGGCACTGATTTCTGTTTACTTTTCTACATAAATGGGGTATTGGGGATGTTTACGCATTACGATCGAGCGATGTTTGGATTTTGGAATTGGTCTATTGACAGTATTATTGGTCATTCATAGTGCATTTATCTCATACGATTTGTTTTTTCCTTCTTTGATTTTTGGTTGATACATTATAAAATGGTGTTAAAATAGAACAGTCTTATCTAAATAACATCACATTACTTATGTGTTCAATGAAATAGATCACACAAGCAAAGAGATGTATTTCACAAAAGAAACCCTTCCTAGATGCAAAGCAACGATAGGGTAAAGTAGGTCAGGCTGCTTCGGCCACAAGTTTGCTCGAAAGCAAGTTCAACGATAATTTTAATGACTTAGTTTGTAGATGGTTAAATGCAGTTTATCGAAAGTAACCTCGATTTGATATGGGAAGAAAAATTAGGTAAGTTACTTAATAGTTTGGCTACAGTGGAAACTTGAAGTTTTGAGTATGATTCTGCAGATTTAAAAATGGGATATTTCATTCTAACTAAATAAGATATTAATGGAATATCCATTTTGTTTCAGGTATTCTATTGGTATAGAAAAAAATCGTCGGTGCTGGGTAACGATTCTTAAGAGGTATATTATATTTGCATAAGTAAGAAGAAAAACCGGCCAAGTGCGTGTCGGGCCACGCGCAAATTATAGGGTTCCGAAGTCGAGGATGCCCAGAGTACCTTTCTAAGACTTATTAGCATCTAGCTAGCCTGTGGTATGACGTGCCCGCCCGACGCCCCTGCCGCTCGAGAAAAATCATCATTATAAGTTGGTCGACTATTACACGTAAGTTTGAACAGCCTACTTAGCTCTGATAGTTTTCCTTTCAACTACGTTATATATGCCACAACCGTGATTTTTTTCAGCCATCCAAATACCACCATTTAGCTGGCAGGGGGGGGGGGGGGACACGTGACTCTAACAAAAATATTTATATATATTTCAAAATTTTATTGTACCACTTTGTCAGCGTAACTAATATGCATATTCATGCCAAATTACAGCTCTCTAGACCTAAGCATCTCTGAGCAATAGTGCGGACAGACGGACGGACGGACGGACGGACGGACGGACGGACATGGCGAAACTATAAGGGTTCCTTGTGGACTTCGGAACCCTAAAAACAATTATGCAGAATTCGAGCGATGCTTGAGGAATTGGTTCTTATGAAATGGTTACATATTTGTATAATAGGTACTGTAACGGGGGTTTGATGTTAGCTCAGGTAGATGCTGCAGGCACGGAGATCAGCGGTGGAATCCGAAGACACGAAGACGAAGTCTAGCTTATTAAAATAACTAAATCTTGAAGACTGGCCTATTTACTGCCCTAATACTGTCTAACTAAGGAATAATAGATTTTAAGTTGAATTGATATTATATTTTGAGAGATGCGCACATTACAAAGGATAGTAAAAAACTAAATAATAAAAGCTACACAATTCTACGCTTAAAATTACCTATTTTTGGAAGAGAATGTGTCAACTAACCGATTGTACTCGGCCAGTCTCCACATTTCCCTCCTCCTCTTTCGAGGAACCGCCTAGCTAACGAAGGCCCTACCCTACGTCGGGAATTTTAATTTACAAAACTAAGTTTGTTCCTGTGTAAGGAATAACCAACCTTTCCATCCGTATTCATTATAAATAATTAACACTCTTAAAAGAAAATCTGAATCAATAATGAATACTAGAAAAGGTGGATTTCGGGTAAAAAAACATCCCGACGATATTAAAAAAAAAACCCGCAAACAAGAATAATCGGACTAACCTAACCTGATACAATATTGTTCAAAAAGCTAAATTATGTAAACTTTGAAACCTCTCCTTGCAATAAAAAATTACAGACTTGCGGAAGTCACATAATTTTCTTTTAAAAGGTAAGCTTTAAAGCAAACGAGCGACCGCACAAAAATTATTTTAAAGATTCTCTTCTTGGCGATCCATGGGGTGCAGTCCCTTACATATGAGGGGTCGTCTGCCCGCCCATGGATATACCTCGAAGACACGGTCGTAGAGTAACTTCCACAAATCGCCACGGTGACAGCACATGAAAAAAAACAAAGGTGTGAGCATGGTCTTTAAGCAACATATTATAAATCATAGCTAGGCAGGTTCTAAAGAGAGAGAAAAAAAAAATTAAAATTAATTAATTTGTTTGAACACAAAGGCAGCTGACAGTTATTTAAAAAAAAAAATTAAAAATAATTAAAAAGGGATCTCTATGTTTTTTTTATTACTGACTATGACAGAGGTATCATAAATATTATTATGAAACCGTTTATTAATAACTAATCATTGCCATTTATTTATTTAAATTCATTAGGCAATGTGCTCGATACAATAGCCTATAAAAGAAAAACACTAAGAATAGAATCACTATGTCACTGAAAGAAAAAGTCATTATCCTAATAATTATAAAAGACACATATATACACATTCTACACACAGGTTACGCTTTCTACATCAAGAAATTCTCAATAATTATACACTATACACTATCTACATTATCTATATACATTATATACCTCAACATCTTCGCTACATATACCTACGTGTGTAACTACACTATTCCTACGTAACACCTAAACCTAAGCAAGACGTAATATTTTCGATGCAAAGAAATCATATAAATGCATATCAGCTTCTGACTCTGCAACAACATTCCCAATCCACTGGTAAGCAACGAAGCCCCCTCAAAAGCCTATGGCATAGATTGAGTTGTGGTTGGTTCTGCCATCGCGAAAATCTTACACCAAACACATTACACAACTACTTATACCTACCTACTTTTATCACAACCAATGATAATCATTGCCACTTCAACTTCAATACTTCTATACTTCAATTCTAAGTACCACCTTTTAATTATTATAAAACTCCTACCTATTCAAGCACTGCATATTCAAATACCTTTAATTAATATAAAAACTTCCTACCTATTCATATTCATTACGACATTATTTATTTTATAAGTATTTGTTTACCTATAAATCATTTATTATCATTTGACAAATATGTCACAACGTCATGTCAAAGATTTACTCTTCATTCGAAATCTTTTTAAATGACAACTACAAAATTCGCCATAAAGGTTTCTATTCACGAACATCCTATCACAAACTTTATTTATTTATCCATCATTCACAATACAAACTATTTGTTCTATGAATGAAAATATTAACCTACCTAAGCCATAAAAAATATTAATGAGAAATGTTTTGAAATATGACAAAGTCAATCATATATCAAAATAAACATTATTATAAAAGCAACCATATTCAATACAAAATAAACATTGCGAGTATAGAAAATTTTACCTGCCTTTCACGAATAAAGAAATATTGGGGAGAAATTCATAATAACAAGAAGAAAAATTATGATCACAACCTAAGAGAACTTTGAAGAAGAAATCTTTCGTTCCTGACGCAGCATGAAGAATAGTCCGTGATTTGCTCCAACGGATTCTTGCTCCAGAAAAGTGATCGAAGTGAATTTATTTAGAATAACAAAAAAAATATTATAATATAAAATTATTCCTCGTGAATCTATCGTTATTATTTGTAATATAGCAAAAGAACAGTAAAATATTGATAAAAATAATTATTGCGATTCTTATGGGGCAGCCATTTTCTTTAAATAAATGAACGTGGTGCATATGACAATGGATGAAAATGTTGATTAGTACAAATAAAATAGGTACAACCGTGTTTTTCGCCATGTGGTTGTCCATTCCATCATCATCATCCTTGAAAGCGCTTCACCATCATCTTCAAGAGCGCGACATCCATTCCATTGTCAATTGTTTCTCGTTCCGTGCGTGTTCTTCCTTCCATCGAGAACGGTTCCATCAAATGTAGATGTTCTCCTCTCCACCGAGAGCGCGTCCATCAAATGTAGATGTTCTCCTTTTCACCGAGCGCGCCTCCACCAAATGTAACGGGGGTTTGATGTTAGCTCAGGTAGATGCTGCAGGCACGGAGATCAGCGGTGGAATCCGAAGACACGAAGACGAAGTCTAGCTTATTAAAATAACTAAATCTTGAAGACTGGCCTATTTACTGCCCTAATACTGTCTAACTAAGGAATAATAGATTTTAAGTTGAATTGATATTATATTTTGAGAGATGCGCACATTACAAAGGATAGTAAAAAACTAAATAATAAAAGCTACACAATTCTACGCTTAAAATTACCTATTTTTGGAAGAGAATGTGTCAACTAACCGATTGTACTCGGCCAGTCTCCACAGTACCTACCTATCTAAAAATATGTTCCAATAACCTTATTGGATGCGCAATATAAGTTCGCGTTTAAAAAATGAACTTAATCTAAAAGCTTTGCAAAAGTCAAACCTATTCAATTTAACTTCCCGAAATCAATGAAATTCAATCAAATTTACAGAGTGCAATGTCACAACATTGAAGTCTCCATATATACGGCCCCAAACCGTTCGAATTTTACAACCGGCAATACAATCAACTCGGCGTCAGGCACACGTCGAAAACGTATAATAAAATCTGGCGACGGAATAAAATCTGTTGCATTCTCATTTTGAATTTTGTCGCGACGTTTGCATGTGACGTCTGCAGAGCGCGGCGCCCGGCGCGGGAATGACGTCATCGCGTGTGCGACTCGGGGTTGCCACGAGAGAAAAATATGACTTAAATTAATTTCGCTATTCTAATTTGCTAGCATCTTTGTGTTATTTTAAATTAATTCAACACATAACAATGTAATGCTCGTTAGCCACATTCTTGGTGGGATGGTCCTTGGGACGAATGTTGCTAGTCATATTAAAATTTGCGTCAAGCCAACTGTGTTTGTTAGATATGCTGCATAGGAATATTCTGCAGAGGAATCTGTTAATGAAATAACAAAAGCACTCCAGCTTTAGACCGAGCTTTCGGTAAAGCTTTCAAAATCCGCATGATAGTTATCATCAGATCATACGCATAGTATAAGCCTACACGGGACGAAGTCGCGGGCAAACGGCTACTTATAAAGAAATGAGTACTTCACATGAAAATTTGATTAACTTACGAAAAAACTTTCGTTTAGATATTTTTATACTCTGTTAATTTATTTTCCTATAAAAATTAGTTTTTTCAAAAATTAATTTTTTGGGACACGCTTTTATTGCTGACTGTACTTTTCTTTGTAAATCCTTCATCTATCCTGCGACGAAAAAAACGAGCCCAAATTCGATGGGTTTATGTAGTTTTATTACGGAGTTCCTATGGCGACCTTCCAGCTCTATCATCAGATCAGCTCCACGTCATCATCATATTGCATTGTCACGCGAGCTACATATTCGTGCAAAATTTTAGCTCAATTGGAAATCGAAAAGTGGGTCAAATTTTACTTGCAAGACTTCTACATAAAAGCGTGTTAAAAAAGAAAGTTTTCGAAGCAGGATCAAAAATATTTTATGCTATTGAGATACATCAGCAATACGTTGCGGATCTCCCAAGACCTTTTAAAAATACAGTCATTGAACAACAGTAACAACAATGCAACTAAGTTCAGTATATATTTGCATCGATTTCCACACAGTGCGCGCGGTCATAACTCCCAATTCCGTGCAATTTATTCCCATCTCCATCCATCAGATCGATGGGCCTAATCACATTAAACTTGAGCCAGAATTGTCATCCCCGGGGGCGCCGCCCCACGTGAATTAAGTTATTGTCGAGTTTATTGCACTAATGTGTGGGGTTGCCATGTGCGCGTTTAACACCGGTTAGGCCCGACCTAGTCTAATGGGCCTGCACTGCCGACCGCTCGAATCTAGTTTGACATATTCCAACACAAATTCAATAGGAAAAGCGAGCTTCAATTACACGACAACTTCGAATAGGTAACGTATTTATGTAACTACTACCTTCGGTTAAAAGTCGTCTTTCATACCACATATGATGTGATGCAGTATGTTTCAATGTTTTATTTGGGTACAAAACGGTACAATAAATCTTAATTCTAATTCACCTTGAAAAAAATGCAAAGTTACCACCAATTACAATATCATGTAAGTTGTTATAATTGTGATGTGGGCAAAACTTAAATATAATAAATTAACTATATTATTGATAACATGCAACTAAACTAATCTAACTTTAAATATTTTTTTATCATCAGCGTAAAGTAGGCAACTAGTATGATTAAAATATGAAATAAGTAACATCATTTATGAAAACATTGAATAAAAGCGGTCGAATTCGAATGAAAATTTGTGTAAATGAATTAAAATATCCCAAATGGCCAACTTTCACGACTAGATACTTAGTTACAGCACGGGCGTCCGCGTCCCCATTACGAAACTAAGTAATTAGTCGTCGGTAAATAATTATAGAGGTAATCTATTACGAAGAAAAAATATAAATGTATCAAAATACCAACATTAATCAAGAATTGAAATTTTCGAAAAGGCGTTAGCTTTTAGAAAATTTCAATCCCGTTTCAAAATTGAAAATTGACATTGTCATGAACAAGACCTTGTCTGTGTGATTTATTGTTACCTATATCAATGTCACTCGAAAGTTTGTTAGGCATAGACATTTTTACAATTTACTTTAAAAAAATGCAACCTTCCACTTTTGCCTCCGTGGCGTAGGATGGGCAGCAAACGAACCAGAGTAAATGCGATGTTTTCGCGTCCGATCGGCGTCACGGTCACCCGACGTATCGACGCGGTAGATTACTCCCATAATTCAGACGAATGTGTTCGGTCTGTTGGTTTTGTAACAATTTCCTACGTTTTCCTAGTTAACACAAACAAATACCACATATTTAATAATTGTAAATGTGTTTTTTTTAGCATCTAACGGAAAAGACTTCGTTTGGTTTTTCAAATTTGACAAACGAGGGGATTCACTCTCCATCTCCGGATGAAACAAGTAACGGTAAGGGCGAGTTAGGCGCGAGTTGCGCGCAGTGTATATTCAGGCGGGTGATTCCGTGGCCATTCTGTATGTAGTACCAAGTAGTACTATTAAATATTCTGTGCCTATACTTGGGTTTCATGGTCACTCTAAAACTCGCCTGCTCAGCGCTCCAGCTTTTTTTTTCGAATTATTTGAGTTGCTTTTATATATTGCCAACATTTTCAATGTAATATTGAGTCCATCAGAAATATTATCATTTACGAGATTTGTTAATCTGCAGAGTATTTCATTGAAGCATGTTGCTTCGGATATCCAAATAATTTTATTGCGAAGTTGAAAATATTCATGAACGCAACAAAAATGAAACTTTATCTGGCCTATAGAATTTATATGTATCAGTTAATTATAAAAATAACAATATGATTTTCAGAAATTAAATTAAGTAAACCTATAAGGAAAATTGTATTAAATATTTCCAATATTCATCCATAAAAGCCTGCATCGGAAAGTGTAGTATTGATCGATGGGGGAGATATATGCTGTTTGGCGTTTCCCAAGCCGTGGAAGTGCATCGTGCTATAGTACGACACAAATTAGAAGGCGCGCGGCGAACCACTTAAGTCGTTGACGCAGAGTCTATTATCGCTTAATCCACGCGCCTTCTAAATTGTGTTAACCTGTACAGGTTTACACAACTTAGAAGGCGCGTGGAATTAGCAATAATAGACTGCAGCAATGGCTTAACGCCGTTCCTATACCCACCTCACCCGTCACTGTCACTCCTGCAATGAGTGAAAGAGAAAGCGCTACGCACAGAACGCCCGATTTAGTTAGTATTTAATGTGTTTTAATTTCTATAAAAACTACTACTTCTAAATTCGTCAAAAAACATGGCATTTATAAAGCTGTCAATGTATGCATATAATATGGATAATATTTCTCTTATATTTAGTTTTACACTGTTTGATATAATAAACTGGAGTAAAGTTGGATCAAAGGTCCGAGTTAGAGGTTACTTTGGAATTAAATTGTATCGAGCGAAGTTTCGTGAAACGTGTAACGAAAGCTGTCAATGTAAGGATGATATAATCAAATATAATATATGATTTTTTCATATTTTTAACTTTTAACATTTCTTAGAAAGGATGTTTGATCTTACATGAGCAATTTGACGATGCTGGGTCAGGGAACGGCCTTAAGTACTTCGCCGCGCGCCTACTAAATTTTGTCGTGCTTTACTATACGAACATTGCGGCACTCACCTCTGCTTTACGGGACTCAGACAAGTTAAACTCTTGATTCAAAAACCATAAATTCATAAATATAATTTTAAATATTGATTGATTGGAAGAAATATACATATAAGTATTGTTTGATAGGTATATTACATTAGATATAGATATTACTTATCTTCTTAATACATTCTGTTTTTAACGTGACTTTGCACCATTATGCAAAAATTCAAAATCGACAATTTCAAGTTTAAAAAACCGGCCAAGTGCGTGTCGGGCCACGCGCAAATTATAGGGTTCCGAAGTTGAAGATGCCCACAGTACCTTTCTAAGACTTATTAGCATCTAGCTAGCCTGTGGTATGACGTGCCCGCCCGACGCCCCTGCCGCTCGAGAAAAATCATCATTATAAGTTGGTCGACTATTACTCGTAAGTTTGTACAACCTACTTAGCTCTGATAGTTTTCCTTTCAACTACGTTATATATGCCACAACCGTGATTTTTTTCAGCCATCCAAATACCACCATTTAGCTGGCAGGGGGGGGGACACGTGACTCTAACAAAAAATAGCACTTTAAAGCTTAATATTTCACAAACGCATCACTTAATCAAAAAATGGTTTTAACAAACCCACAATATTTTTTTAAGACCTATTCAACGATATACCACACCATGGGGTACGCAAGAAAAAAAAATTACATCCCCACTTTACGAGTAGGGGAGGGACCCTATAAAAAAATATATTTCAAAATTTTATTGTACCACTTTGTCAGCGTAACTAATATGCATATTCATGCCAAATTACAGCTCTCTAGACCTAAGCATCTCCGAGCAATAGTGCGGACAGACGGACGGACATGGCGAAACTATAAGGGTTCCTTGTGGACTTCGGAACCCTAAAAAATGAATCTTACTCGCTGAGGCTAGATTCGCTAAGCCAGTCTAAAAAGTGACTTTCTGCCGTAGTAACAAGGGCGTTAATGAGATGTCGGGAGAGTTAACTGGATTAAAAATAGGGTCGGGCCGTGTGAACGCGTCCTGTTTGTTTATAAGATTATTTCGACGGTCTAATGTGCTTTACACTCGGCTGGCTGGGCTCCTCTTGGGTCCTCTTTAGACTCTTTAGACTAGGGCAGAGACTCGGCTTTGATTTCTAAAAACAATGTATAATTTCTACCGGTTTTTAATTCACATATGTATTTTATAGTTTCTGCCCGCAAATTCGCCCGCCACTTCGCCCGCGTGGAATTCGGTTCTCACGTTGCCACGGGAACTATGCGTTTTTTCGGGATAAAAAGTAGCCTATGTCCTTCCCCGGGAATCCAACTATCTCCGTACCAAAATCCATCTAAATCGGAACAATGATAATAAGCTTCAACCTAACTGACAGTCAGACAGACAGAGTAACTTTCGGATTTATAATACTAGTCTAGTATGGTCATAAGTTAAAATTATCGTCTATTTAATAAAACTAGAAGACAAACGCGAAAAATAATAAATTAGATTTTTAGATTAGATTAGATTTTTGTTCTAGAATTTCATATACCAAAGTAGGCTAAAATCATAGGTTAAAATATTAAAAGTATTACAGTTAGTTGGGTTAGGTATTCATTTCTACTCGCCACAACATAGTATTTATTGATAGTTATTGCTATAATAAACACGAAAAGTCATAATTTTAGCGAGTCTTACCTACACAGTAATTAGAATAACATTTTTTTAACAACCGCTCTATCTTATTGCCTACCTAGTGAAAAGCGCATGAAAATCCGTTCGGTAAGTATATCTTCAGTTAATTGCGAACAGTCAGACAGACAGACGCGACGGGGGACTTTGTTTTATGATTATATGTACACTTAGTGATCTTTATATTATATTGATCAAAATATTTTTAATTATTTTACTTGGTATCCTGTAACTTAAGATAAAGGGTCGAAATGTGTATTACAAACACTGCCACTGGCGCAAAGTGAAGGGCCCATTGTGGTGTATTTGTAAAATTTTAACAGCGCGTTAGCGGTGCAGGGAGGGCTTTAAATAAATGTCTTCAAATAACACAATTATACGAAAGTTTGTTTTTGTCATTAGGCCGTGGACGGGTTGGAATGTTATCAGAATAAATTTTAAGATAGTAAATGGCTTTATACGAGCCATCGCAACACCAGTCGTCGCTGTCTCGTAATTATACCACGATAAAGTGTTAAAATGTGTGTGTTTCTGTGTTTCGACTTTCTTTGAGAATGTGAAACTAAGAATGGAACACTAAATTTCAGTTCCCTGGATTCTTGTTGAATCTTTCGTAGAATTTAAATCTAATAAACTGCCCAACTAACAAAATAACGTTGTATAAGAGTTGCAAAAACTTTTTTCATTCCCTGTTTGGTACACAAAGTTGGTCGTATAAACGTAGTTGTCAACGTTTACTAAACGCGAAAAAGGCCCAAATTATACGACTTTTTCGTTATATAGAAGTTATATAAAAGTCCGGTATAGGGTTTGCAATCCGGATATCCGAAATATCCGGATATCCGTCAAATTTCAGATCCGGATACAACGTCTCATCGGATCCGGATATTTCGGATTTCGCGGATTCGTGAAATATTGGTCATGATTATAACAGGAACAGTTTTCGATTGAATTTCTGAATGATTTCGTAAATTTTTTGGTTGTGCGTGTCGTATTTTTTGATTTTTTTGTGTGAATTGAGGATTGAGGATTTCCATTAGTTTTATTTTTATACATAATTATAATGTAAGATCGTTGTAATGAGTGCTGAAAGAACGAGAGGACTAAGTTGTTACTTTTTCTAAGCAATTTACCTCAGTCTAACGACTGTGTTAACGGAGTTAACGCGGTGTTTTTGGAATCCATAGAATTAATTGTTCTATGGATTCCAAAACACCGCGTTAACTTCGGCGTTTTTTCTTAATTTGCCTTAGATAAGCGTAGAAAATAATATGAAAACGGAGAAAAAGTTACATTTATGTATGTTTATTGGTTTGATATAAGTAATAATTACAATAATTAAAAAACTTACTTTACCTTTAAAAAATTGCTAAACAGTCGTTAGACTGTAAATTGCTTAGAAAAAGTAACAACTTAGTCCTCTCGTTCTTTCAGCACTCATTACAACGATCTTACATTATAATTATGTATAAAAATAAAACTAATGGAACTTTTCAATCCTCAATTCACACAAAAAAATCACACAAAGATATATAAATAATTTTTAAAATGCTTTTACTACATGATATGAAATATAATAGGGGGATTAAACAGAAATAATCAAATATATCTACCTACTCACAAAATAATCTCTGTGAGAATCGTGTCTTTTGGGTACGTACCTAAATTGCCTAATAATATTAGGCCCGGTTCCTATATCCACAAAACGCCTCGTTTTGGCTACGGATGCTTAAAAATTTACATTTGGGCCATAGAAAATCTATCAAATACTAACCATCCGTAGCCAAAACGAGGCGTTTTGTGGATATGAGGAACCCGGAGTTAATATGTATATGCAAAAGTTATAGAACGTTACTTTTTGTAAAAAATCCGTATTATCCGAATTATCCGGATATCCGGATCCGTCAAATTTTAATATCCGAAATATCCGGATTCGAAAAAATGACGGATTTTGCAAACCCTATTCCTGACTGATATGAGCATTGTGGAATTTTAAAGATAAGTTGTAATTCTCACAAGAATTTTACGCAGAAGAAATTCACAATGGCGCGAAATAAGTGTGAGAGAAATGTGTTCAGTGCACCTATTTCTTATGGGACCTTTAGTTTTATGATAATATATAGGTGTGTTTTTGTCCAAATCTTTGCGCCCCTCGAATTCTTTGAAATTCAATCACTGTACAAAATTATATACGTTTTTAGGGTTCTGTGAGATAATCCATACTAATATTATAAATGCGAAAGTAACTCTGTCTGTCTGTCTGTCTGTTACCTCTTCACGCTTCAACCGCTGGACCGATTGCGATGAAATTTGATATGCAGATAGGGTCCCGGGAAAGGACATAGGCTACTTTTTATCCCGTAAAAACGCATAATTCCCACGGGAGCGCGATAACCGAATTCCACGCGGGCAAAGTCGCGGGAAGAAGCTAGTAATATTATAAATGCGAAAGTAACTATGTCTGTCTGTCTGTCTGTCTGTTACCTCTTCACGCTTCAACCGCTTGACCGATTGAGATGAAATTTGGCATGGAGATAGTTGGAGACCCGGGAAAGGACATATGCTAATTCTTATCCCTGAAAAAGGCATAGTTCCCGCGGGAACATGATAACCGAATTCCACGCGGGCGAAGTCGTGGGCAAAAGCTAGTAAACATAATAAGCAGCAAGATATATGTCACTATGCTTGCATTGTATTTTGCAAAATAAAACCTTTATTAACAATCCTTTTGTTAAAAATAAAATGTATACGGAACAATTTTTTGGACAGAGTTGTTTAGTTGACACAATGGTAGTTTATTCTAAATAAGTGCTTGTAGGACCTTTATATAACTTTTAGGTCCGATTAAAGTTCCCAAATCCTTTTATCTAACGTTTGTCTAACGTTGTACCAATCAGTTGTATAAACGTTTGCACAACCTGTACACTGGCACCATTATGCGACGTTGCATAATACAGTCGTATAAACGTTAACATATCTTAAATTCTAGCACCATTATACGACGTTGCATAAAGAGTCGTATAAACGTTTACATATCTTATATTCTGGCACCATTATACGACGTTGCATAAAGAGTCGTATAAACGTTTACATATCTTATATTCTGGCACCATTATACGACGTTGCATAAAGAGTCGTATAAACGTTTACATATCTTATATTCTGGCACCATTATACGACGTCGAAAATAAATGGACCGTAGCCGCCGGACTCAAATTCAAAAGCTAAACTAAGTACTTATCAGTGTTTAAATACCTGAAACAACGAACTTTATAATTCTTGTCCTTAACTCAACATTATGTAGCCCCTATATTCCACAGACAAGGCCATGTCTGCGTATAAAAAGTGACAGCATGTTAAATTCATGTGATAACTCACAACCCGGCTTTTTGCGGGCAATTAAGAACATGGCCTTAATTCGTATCGTATCCTGCTAGGCTATGAGATCTTTGACAATACGCTGTTTAACATCATCATCACCTGTTTTTTTTATTTTAATATATCAGTCTATCTATTACGCTTAAACCACAGTCGCGGACATGGCTAGGTTTTGTATCATCTAAACTCATTTAATGAAAAGATTATGAAAGTGACTACACACCATGTTAAACTTTATTTTTATTTTACCTGTTACCTAAGTACTTACCATAATAGGATCAAGCAAAACGTTGTGACGATATTTTCCAACTCATATGTACTTACCTGATCAGCTATCGATTTTAGGCATGTTTTTAGGTTTCCTTTTTTTCGAGTTGGTAAAAAAATGGGATTCAGGTAAGTGTTGCTATCGCTCACACCATCACTCCCATACGGGTCCATACAACATTTTTTTACCAACTCGAAAAAATTTGGAACCTAAAAACATGCTTACAATCGATAGATGATTTTGTGGGTAAAATATCGTCCCAACGTTTCACTTGACCCTATATAGGTTGCCTATACCGCGATGAAAATAAGACCCGGACGCATCCACACAAGTGACGCATGCTGAATACAAAAACATTAAATCTGGCTTAAAAAAATAAAAGTTCAAAAAAAAGGAACGGGGGGTCTAAAGATGTACGGTAGACCGCAAAACAGCAATTTTTAGAAATCTTTTCTGTCTGTCTGTCCGTCTGTCTGTCTGTCTGTCTGTCCGTCTGTTTGTTAGAGTTAATCTCCGAAACTACTGAACCGATTTGAATGCAGTTTAGATAGTAGATAGAGCAATCATTTGGAGCAACATATAAGCTATGTTTGATTAAAATCGGATGTCGGAAAGAAAAGTAATCGGCAATTTTATATTCCACGCGTACGAAGTCGCGTGCAGAAGCTAGTCATGTATAAAGGTTCGACGATCAGTCAGAGTATGTTGAAAAGTCATCGACAATCTCTCACACTAATTCAGAAACGTATAGTTTTTCCTCGAAGCGAAACCGTCGGGTTCAAAATGCAATTAACGAGATTCGTATTCACCATCCATCATTTTTTTTATTTCGTACTTACCTACGCCGCTGCAGTCACGCATGTGAGTCAGGCAGCTAACTTTCCTTTAACTAAAAAGTACTAAAAGCGACCGCTGACTGACAAACCGATAAGTCGAACGACCACCCGAAATAGACCTGACGAACGCATTAAGATTTTGTTATTTTATCTAAGAATTTTAAGTAATACATTAGTCGTTCCTTTACAGTTTACAGTCCTTATCACAACACTAACGATTTTCTAAGCTCCTGGAATGGAGGTATAAAGTAACATGATAGAATAGCATCTCCAAGTTCTCGATTCATTAGATTTGTCAGGAAGTTCCGCAACTTACTGCCGGAAGCGGACGGCTGGGCAGAACCGGACGCAAACAAACGCCCACTTAAATCGACGCAAAAAAGCGTATGCGCTTTTCGCGTTATTATTAGTGCAGCAGGTTACAAAGCATCGTCCGGCCGTATCGATGCGTGTTTAAAAAGCTAACCCGTCCCGTAAGAAAAGGACGGGTGTCGAGCACGTGGGAAGTGGATTCCTAACGCACGCACCCCCCGCCCCTCGGCGCCGCGCACTCAGTCGCGCGCCGACCGCCGAACAGGCAACAAGGCTAAAGGATCCGCGCCCGCGTCGCTCCCGTCTTGTGTAGTGATCGAGGGAACACTGTGATTTGTTTGTGTGACTTGTGAGTGAAGTGTCAGTGCGATGCGGTTGTCCGCCACGTTATGAATGGTCTGGATCGGTGCTTCTTTGATCAACGTAAGTTGTGTTTTGGCCGAATTGTGCGGAAATTGTAAATTGCCCCGCTGCGGTATGCGGAGGCTTCATTCACGTGTAAATAGGCTATGGGCCGCGGTTGCGGCGTTTCAATATTTTCGACGGTGGTGCGATAATTATGCGGCGTTATTTGCATTTGGTCTTTTCGGAGATTAACTCGAGCGTTCGCGTATCGGTTAAATTACGCTAGTGTTGCGAAAAGCAGTAAGCACATTCGGAATTTAAATACCTATACAGCGAAGGAAAAAACTGAAAAAAAATTGCTATGATCTAAACATTATAAAAATATCATTGAGGGTAGCGGAAATTTAGGGCTTTAATCAGTAAGCAAAAACAATGACAATGTTATGTTATGAAATTAGTAAGTTGTTTACAAATAAAGCAAGTCATTAGAAAAATAAATACGATTAGGTATGTAATTTTCAAAATCGAAAAGATATGGCATTGTAATTAATTCAGAACAATCGACATACTTAGAAGCTTTGGAGACTTTTTTTAAATTAAGTAACTAATCAAAACTAATATTTTGAATACAATGATGAAAAAGAAAACGGCATACCTATCAGAAAATAAGGAAACAATAGAAAAAGCACAACTTCACGAATGAACTTGTCTCGGTAGATCGAAGAAATTTAATCCGCCAAGACGAACTCACAATAACCGGAGTCAGTGAACCTGACACGCCGAGTCCACACAATGCGCTCTTATTGGGAGAATTGGGACGTTACGAAACAAAACTGGGATCATCCAAGCAAACGACAACCCAAACCCATCCCAATCAAAGTTAAGGAAAGGATTAAGACAGCTGATGTGAGAAACATTGTAATATCACATAGATATATGCTAAGATTATTTGCATCTTAAATGGAAAAGAAACAATAATGAAGTCTTTGAATAACATAATTGAACACATATACGCAAGCGGTGAATCACTCACGATTAATCGTTTAGCATTTTGGTTTACTTTTCTGCATTTGAAATGAAAAATATATTAATCTGGAATGTTAAGTTGCTGGGATTTATCCTATTCTACTTGGGCATTTGTATCTACTTATATCTAACTAGTTTAGATATTAACATGTAACTCCAAAATGTAGATACAATACAATACAAATACTCTTTATTGAACACCACACAATAGAGAAAAAAAGGACAGAACAAAAAAGATCAGGAAAACATGTTGTACCTACTCTTTTAAATAGTAAGTACATAACGACAAAAACATCAGACTATTTATAAATGAGATTAATACGACGTCACCTAAATCATGTATATTAGCAATAACTGACTAAGCTGAAATTCCGCCTACTACGAAAATTCATAATTCAGCTTCTGAAATACTCTCCAATAGATAAAGACAGCGATCGCGTCTCAATGCGAGATTATTTCAAATCTTTCATTAGACGTTTTGGGTCGTATTGGTAATTAATAAATGTCTGATAGTAGTGAAACATCGATGCTAAGAGCCCTAATGATACATTTACTTGTTTGATAGAATTAACATGTATAACCACCCGGGAACGCTCGGTATCACTCCAGATAAGACACACCATTAATGAGCGGCTGCGTAAACAGCTTTATTTCATTCCGAGATAACTTGAACGTACGCGGTTAAATTGACGATGATTTGTTCAATTAAAACTTTAGCAGTGAGTAACACAGTAAGAATGAAGATAAAAGTGTAGGGTCTCTCCATGCAAACACATTAACTAACGACTTGGTGCAAAGATTGTTGTGGTTGTTCGTGTTCTTGTTGGATTTTTCCTGGTACTATTAGTAACATTGAATCAAAATTTTATACCTACGTGCTTAAAGACATAAATTAACGTACGTCAGTATAAAATAGTATTTCAATAATAATATTTAGATCTTGACATTTATTAATATGATTTGGTTAGTTATACATAATAAATAGGACAGTAATGGCTCCATTTATTTCGATAAACATGATTGTGACCTAAAATAAAAACGAACAACCACAAGTTAAAAATAAGATAAAACTGAAATCGATAGCCTATAAAGAGCTAACAAATCACACCTTGTTGTACGACACCTTCGTGTTAAGCAAACATTTATCACCAAATAGTGCTAGCAAATAATAAAAAGAAATATTTAAATAGTGCGACCGCGGACCACCCGCGCGATCCGGCCCGAGCCGTCCGCATCACGCACGCCCCCATTATACTATCAAAAGATACTCGAGCCGCGTTTTATATTCAGTTTTTACATAATTTACATCTCGACAATCCAATACGTGCCTTCCTTTTTTCCGAATCTTGGGTTCTGGCTGCCTTGCAGTATGACCGGGGCTTTGTCGTTGAATTGTGTTTTAATGAGATTCTGTATCGATTATATTGTTTGCTTCTGGAACGGAAATGTGTTGTAATGTTTTGAATTTTAAATGTCTCAATCAAAATCCTAGGATAGAATTAGATGCTTGTCATTATACAAAATGTTTGTGCTCGTAAATCTTTTTCCGTCGATCGATTCCTCGAGACAGGTTATTTTAACTGTTCCGTAAACAGGGGTGGCATGCTTAACTTTCTGAGTGACTGCAACAGACCTGCACGGAATCTTAACTATTTCCCCTTAAGTTTCCGGTTAATTTAACCCGAGGTCGACACATGCATCCAAACGGAGCTGAAAAGACAGCGGAACTCCCACGTGTGTTAAACAAATACGAGGTTTCCCAGAAACACAATGTCATCAGAGACAAAAACACAGAACCCTAATTGCCCTGGCCATTACGACATATGTTTCGAGTATTTCTTTTCTATAATAATTGCATATTAAACCTGACATTACGTTATACAAACCTCCTATAATTAGGGATTTCGATGCGGTAGAGGGTTTTTCGAAAATAGGATACAAATTTTATGGTGGCCAATAAAGAGTTATGGTTAGGTAAACGATCAAAGTTAAACGACATAAAACACAATACTTTCACTCATTGCTTGATGCGTTAACCGGGATCGTAAACTCCGGACAAATTGGTTTTAAAGGACCCGAGGTCTGGCTTACCGCTTTTTTGTGCATTTTATTGCGAAACTCTCTTACGCGCATTGTAGGTTATAAATTTTCCCAACTGCCACTTTTAGTGGAGTTACGTAGCACCGTGTTTCGGATTGATGCCCATATATTCCGCGGTATTGCCAACATGGTTTTGCAATTTTGCAAGTGAAATGCTGAAGATCCGACGTCTATCTTAATTTTGTTTTGCGCAATATGCAGTCCTGTGAAGATTCTCTGTAACTCTAGAACATTCTAAGGGTCTGTCTGTAAACAGAGAACTTTCCAGATGAGATTGTCGTTACGCTGATACGCTGCTGATTGCCAACCTTTTAGTATTGAATTGATTTTCGGGAATGTTTGTACCTACTTAATTAGCAAAATCTTGTACTTGTTCGTTTGACTTTCATATTAATCTTCTGTAATTGTCAACTTACTTAGAAACGATGTCGTGCCGTTAATAAAGGACTTGGGAAATATTATGTTGTGTTGGAAGCCTAATAACTTATAATTAAATTCAGTTTAACTGCTGTCATTATAATGTTGATATACTTGGCAGCCAGTGGGAGTTGGATTACCGTTTAGTGCATCAGTCATTCGGATAATTAGGAATGTTGTGGAACTTTATAGAGAGTTCATTGACTTTTCAGCTCGTCATCGAATTCTAAAACAGTAGGTAGCGTTGCATTCTTTAACGATTCGAGCCACATTTATTTATGTAGGAATTTATAGTGGGCTATTTTTGAAATTGTCAGTTGTAAAAATTGCTTTGGGAATAATTTAAGCGTTCAAATCCAGTGGGAGTGGACAGGTGTAAAATAATTTGGGATTCCAATTATTTCCATAGTCGTTTTGGATATTGCGCGTATGAACCGGTACTGGTCTACTGTATTGGTGTAACATATTTCTATGAATAAATGAATGGTGTTATGCCGTGCCAGTACTATTTTTCAATTTTCCAGAACAATAGAGAGGTGAATATATAATGTAGGTATCTTATTACCATATTCCGAAAGGCTTACGCTTTCAGAATGTATTGATGGATAAGAGCTTAAGTATGACTGGCACCTGAGTGTTTTATATGAACCTTCAAGTAGGATCAAGTAATCGCTTATCGACTTCGATATTTTTCGTAGACAAAATCCCTATCTGTAACTAAGATTAATTGTTTGTTGTAATGGAATACAAGGAATATCTAAATATAGTACCTACTTCAAATATGCCGTGATAATGGTCTCGTCGTTAGCAATAAATGCGTAAGTATTTAAATTGAGTAAAAAAAAACGACGTCTCGAAACCATTCGGATTTATTGAAGTGTCTTATTAAATGCAAGTACCCAATAATTATGTGGAAGAAAAAAACATGTGTATTCCATAAAACTGGTACAATTTCACACACAATCTCCGAATGCACCTAACGCCTTTATTCTCATACCAATACAAAAACGTTAATAGTATCGTCTAACTGTAAAACTTTTTTATTCGATGCATCTTCAGTTCGGAACCAAACGGCCCCTTTGTCGATTATTCTCGCATATAAAAACGGAATTGGGTTGAAGGAACAAAAAAGAAATGAATGGGCCGCCATTGGTCACGCGTGCGCGGGCGCCGAGGACGTCTGCCGCCATCTGTTGGCGGGTAGCGGAAACTCACGATGTGTTTCATGTTGTTCTGCTTTGATACAAAGACTGTTATAAATTATAGCGATGTTCTTTTAATTTATGTTTAGTTTAATGGTTGTACATGGTTATCTTAATATGTTAAAATGATTGTCTTGTCTTCGCTGATCTTATTCACAAGTAGATTATTAATTTAATAAATTTAGGAATAAAAAAACGAATTTTAATTTAGAGGCAAAATGAAGGGAAATGAAAATGTCTTGTTACCTATTATTGTATCTGACTGATACTTCTGATCTCAAATCTGCTGTGCACCATCCTTTTTAGGGTTCCAAAGTCCACAAGGAACCCTTATAGTTTCGCCATGTCCGTCCGTCCGTCCGTCTGTCCGCACTATTGCTCGTAGATGCTTAGTTCTAGAAGCTGTCATTTGGCATGAATATACATATTAGTTAGTTACGCTGACAAAGTGGTACAATAAAATTTTGATTTTTTTTTTATAGGGTACCTCCCCTACTCGTAAAGTGGGGATGTAATTTTTTTTCTTGCGTACCCCATGGTGCGGCGTATCGTTGAATAGGTCTTAAAAAATATTGTGGGTTTGTTAAAACCATTTTTGATTAAGTGATGCGTTTGTGAAAGATTAAGCTTTAAAGTGCTATATTTTGCTAGAGTCACGTGTCCCCCCCCCCCTGACAGCTAAATGGTGGTATTTTGATGGCTTAAAAAAAATCACGATTGTGGCATATATAACGTAGTTAAAAAGGAAAACTATCACAGCTAAGTCGGCTGTACAAACTTACGAGTCATAGTCGACCAACTTATGAAATGATTAAAAAACCAATGATTTTTCTCGAGCGCCTCGGGCGTCGGGTGGGCACGTCATACCACAGGCTAGCTAAGATGCTACATAAGTCTTAGAAAGGTACTGTGGGCATCGTCAATTTCGGAACCCTATACTTTGCGCGTGGCCCGACACGCACCTAGGGCGGTTTTTTAAAATTTGATTTAATTAATGACACCAGTGCAGACCAACTCACCATTGCTGCAGAACTCACTGACTAGTGAGTTCACGAATAATAAATCCCAGCAAAGAGGTGGTGCCCATACAGGGTCCATTAGTAATGAATTCCAAGGTGTAGTTTAAAGCAACAAATGGCAGACCCTTAATCATCTTGGAAATAAACTAGCGGCACCCACAAATAGGCATGGCCGCCCAAAGTAGGCGTCAATCACTGCCTTCAGCGGAGATTTCAATTTCCTCTAGACGACGTTCAAATTAAACATTTCTTTAAAGGAACCGTAGTATATTTTCCTGCTTTATATTGCTTTCATTTACTTACATTATTAATTTCCTAGAAGTGCTCCGCAGTGTTGTTTTATCCAGTGGGAATATAGAGAAATCCTATTTATTCCCTTGTATGGTCTATAAGTAAGTGTAAGCTCGCCTTTGTACATGTGTCTCTTCTCTATATTGAAAATTGTATTTGTGTGTTTTTATTCTGTACAATAAAATGTTACTTACTTACTTTACTTACTCAGACATTTGAACCCTCGACCAAGATCAGAGGCGGTAGATACCACTGGGCAGGCTACCAATACCAAGGCCTTAATCTCGATATATATATATTCCGGTATTCTAATTCCGAATGACATCTGTTTTTTAATTTAATATATTTTACATGGTAAACCTATTTTTCCCGTTTACGCGAAGCAATCTCGCATGAGATATTTGAGTACATAAAACGTATGCTTGCGTTATGTAGGTATGTAAATAATCCAATGTTCGCACGGAAATATTGTTGCGGGGGTTTCTGGGGCTGTGAAACTAATCGAAATACACGTATGCATGGACTTTGACATCTTACGCGTCGTTTTGATCATGTATCACATTAAATTTATGAATATCGTCAGACTCTATTGTATATAATTATAGTATACGTTCAACAACTTCATTTATATTAATTAGCATCACTATTTGTATTTTGCTTCCTTTAGTATTTTGGTTAAAACAAATTGAATTGTCTTGAAATTTCAAAACGTTAAATATACCCAATTGCAATTGGGTTTTCTTTTATTTCTCCTTTGAAGTATATACAATATAAATATCATATCGCGTTAAGCCTAATAAATTCAGTAACAAGTCAGCACCGAATATTTTATTTTAATCTTTCTCAAGTTCCTTTTAAATCTAGTTATCGTCTATATATCTTAACTCTACTGTGCCTACTATATTTATCGTTATTTACATGTTCACCAGAGACAATTTAAATTTGACATCGTGTCATTACCATAGCTATTGGAATTTGATAATATCCGCTCCTGAAATTCCGCAAAGTGTTCAGTCGCTTCGACGTCGGATGGTAAACTTAATTATGGTTTAACTTGTGCTTTCACCTCGATTAACTAATGCACTCAAGCCCTCCATATTCTCAGCGCCCTTAAGTTCAAATTTGTGTTAATCTGCTATAAACTATGCACTACCGTGTATGTAATGATGACTTTTATGCTTATGGAAATTGGCTCTTCTCGTAGGTACCTACCTATATTGGAAATCTGTTTGATTGGATAGAAGCGTTTAATAACGTTGATTTTGTTTCATCTACCGAAAAATTTAATAGAGAACGTTGTAGTAATATCCGAAATACCTACATAAGTAATGTAAAAAACATTAGTTTGCCGATCAAATGATCTTTCGTCATTAATATCATCCGTTTGGTTTTAATAAACACGAAAGCTTTCTCAAAACGCTTTACTTCATTACAAAGTATTTTAATAATAAGCAAATAAAACTGGTACAATTTCACACACAAACTAGTCAAGGTAGGTACAATAGGCCGCAAAATGTGCATGGACGGTAGGCAAACATAATTGATTAACGCCGTTAAGTAGCGCCATCTATGAGCACGTTCATTGATCTAAGAATTCGGTTAGAAACTTTTCACTAGATGGCGCTGATATCGGTCATAGCATACACAAATAAACACATTTTTTTCCCTTTCTGGAACTTGGTATTTTCGGCGACTAAGTAAACCTGCTTACTCTCCCTCAACTATTCCATACAGCAGTGTTGTCCATGTCGAATTTACATTTTCGATTATTTATTTCAATAGACCACGAGATGGCGAGATCTAATATCACGGGCACGGCTCAGTGTCAATATTGTGAAACTCCAAATGCAATTCAGAATCATTCACAAAAATCTTCTCCGAACATGATTTCATTTCATGATTCGGTGATGCAGTCGTTTCATAGCTGTCCTAACCTAAGCCACTCGACCTATCGAACATGTTGCAGAGGCATTGAAATTCATTACTACTATCGTCAATTTAATTTTATGTCCAGATATTATAAGCATGAAAAAATTAAGCACCCTAATATTTTACCTGTACCTAATTAACACCCAAATCCAAATCAATGTTAAACCACCAACCTGAATTCACGCGTGACTTCAGCTGATCACTTAAGCTGACCCCTTTCAATCTTTGGAAATGTCCAAATAGCTACGGGACAGGCCACATTGATTTGACAAAAGGTATTATGCAACTTTTGCTAGTCAATTAAATTTATACCCTATGTAATTTCCTGTGTGGATTAACAGCCCAAACCCTCTAGTGATGCGAGGATTCCTGTGACGTAAATGGGCTATTGTGATAGTTGGTGGTCGTTGTAATTTACTTTAAGGCGCCTGTAGCCGTCGATGACCTTGAGCGTTTTGAGCCCGATCCTCTCAATAATAACCGCGCCAAATACGCTAACGTAAATTACAACGATAGCAATGGTTAATTTCGCCCGCTGTCTTAAGTCTACCGTGGCCCAGCGGTCCAAATTCATCATGACGTACATGAGAGCGCAAGAGGGGCGCGGGTTCAAATCACCGCTTATAATAACTTTTTGTATATTTTTTTTATGAATTGAATATTTTTTTAATTAATTTACATGCTGAACATGGTACTAGTGATATTTAGATATTTTTAATGTTTTTTGGTATCAAAGTCGTAGTTTAAGAATATGCAATGCAATTAGGCATTATGCGTATGTAGGGTAAAACCCCGATAAATGACTACATTCATAATAAAGTTCAAACAGCAGGAAAACCTGCCTGTCTGGAAAAAAAATGTTCATGGTTTTATTAATTATAATCATGATTTTTTAATGTAAAATATTCTTGAATAAATTCATTGTTAAAATCCGATCATTCTGTACAATCTAAATATATATTCTGTACATCTAAATATATAAAACTCAAAGGTGACTGACTGACTGACATAGTGATCTATCAACGCACAGCCCAAACCACTGGACGGATCTGGCTGAAATTTGGCATGCAGGTAGATGTTATGACGTAGGCATCCGCTAAGAAAGGATTTCCCGAAATTCCCACGGAAACGGGAAAAACGGGGTTTTTCATTTTAATATTTCTGCGCATACGAAGTTGCGGGGAATAGTACAATATTGCAGAGGCCGCCAAGTAGCGCATTGCCGGACGATTCTATTAGTACGAGTCCGGCAATCGCAATTGCGGCCGAGGTATATATAATGCTTTTCTCAAACAGCGAGAAAATACGGAAGGTCAGTCGGGGCAAGTGCGCCAGGATGGGGTAAGTGCGCCTAACATAAATATATCGAAACCTATAAATATTACTCAACTAGTAGTTGGCTGTTTACAAGGCATACTACTACTACTACTACTACAACAACAGCCTATTTGCGTCCCACTGCTGGGCACAGGCCTCCTCTCATCACGAGAGGGTTTGGGCTATGGTCCCCACGCGGGCCCAGTGCGGATTGGGGACTTCACACACATCTTTGAATTACTTCGCAGATGCGTGCAGGTTTCCTCACGATGTTTTCCTTCACCGAAAAGCTCAGTGGTAAATTCAGTGAATTTCGCACATAAGTAAACTTAGAGGTGCGAGCCGGAATCGAACCCCCGACCCTCTGCATGGGAGGCGGTAGGTCGAACCACTAGGCCACCACGGTTTACAAGGCATAGGGCCGAATTAAATTTAGGCGCACTCACCCCACATCAGTATTTACTACTTCCATGATCGTGGATGATTTGGCCATGGAAGTTGTACTTATTACCTCCATGGATTTGTCAGTTTCGGGGTAAGTGCGCCTAACATAAATATATCGAAACCTATAAATATTACTCAACTAGTAGTTGGCTGTTTACAAGGCATAGGGGAGAAATAAATTTAGGCGCACTTACCCCACATCAGTATTTACTACTTCCATGACCGTGGATGATTTGGCCATGGAAGTTGTACTCATTACCTCCATGGATTTGTCAGTTTCTCTACAGAGGTGTCTCAAATAGCAAGCGAATTAAAAAAAAACACACACGACAATAATGTTTTTGCTGGCGTCTTCTTTTTTTGAAAGTAACACGAACATTACCGAGCATGTTTGAGAAAAAGCTAGTTACTATAAAAACATCAATTCAGATTCCTTTTCTAAGTTGGTGGACGCGAATTGGTCCATAGGTGGACGCAATCTGGATTAAGTGGACGCAAACTGGGTAAATCGCCTAATTTGCCTATTTGTGTCGTTTTTTTGAAAACTACCAGATGTTTCGACCAAAACTATAAGTTATATTGAAAAGGACTATATAATCAATACATTACATCCGTTTTATAATCAAAATTTCAATTAGAACATTTTTATTTTCACCTTCAAACTTGCCAACTCCAGTAAGTGGACGCAAACAGGCGAAGCGACCCTACTTTTCAGCGACTTTCTTGAGGTAATAAGCGGTTCGCCCTTGTCGCTTTCGTATCAACTTTATAGAGCAGTGTGATCTTCTCCCCTTTTTATTACCCATTTTAACACTAGGTAACAATAACAATATTATAACAAGAACACTATTATGGAGTAACAAAACAAACTTAACAAATAAGTATCTATAACAACAATAAAATGCAAATCCTCGAGACAAATCACTCCACTCGACTTACTCTCTCGCTAGTTACTCACTCGTTATTCACTCATTTCCGAGTGCCGGCCGGCAGGCCGACCATGCTGTGCGTCCTCTGATCGAGTTCGGGATACCTACCTAGCTGGCAACAGCGCGCGCGACCGCGAGGTAAACAACACGAGTGCCGAAACTCGCAACGTCGCCTTGTTCTCAACCACAACTTTCTGTTTAATGCAATGAAGTTATAGAAAAATAACACTACTTCAAATCCAATATAAAAGTCAAATTTATGAAACGAACTTTTATCCTTCTTTCTTTAGTAATCACGATAGTTTAGATATTTTTTAATCAATAAATAAAAATATTTAAAAATATAAAAAACGCCGCATAATTCAACAAAACGCCTACCATAACAAGCGCAGCAAATGTGTGTTGTGATACTTGTGATTATACACTAAGGAACACATAGGTTTTTCGTCTAAAAGCTATTTATCATATAAGTTAGAAGGTAAAGCCCTAGATAAAATTCTGAAAAGTACTTGCAAAAAATTTGGCAACGTAGATTTTTTCCTAAGCGGAAATAAATGGTTACATATAGGAGGATTAAGGATTTCTTAAATGACATCCATAGTACAAATCATTCCATATAAGACGATATAAAATACCAGAAACACTAATTGACTATATTTGTGTTCCATATTCGTAAACTTTGCAGATGACAACTTGTTACAATTATAGAAAAATGGTTACAAAAACACCTCGAATTTGCATTTTTGCCTCACTACTCGCCTTAAGGTTCAATTCAAATTGCTCGAAAAGCGTAGATGGGACCTTTTATTGTGAGTTGACGACTTGCCTTGGCGTGTATGCTTCGGCCGGTAATCTCCTTCGCTGTGTCACTGCAGATTATCCGTGTGCGGAACGCTGCCTGTCAATCAATGTCGCCCAGCGGTCTCTGGGAGGCTGCGGGATTCGTCGAAATGGCCTCAGAATATTGAATAGCACTGAATTAGTGAATACATCTTGTTCTTGAGACGAAAGACGAATGCGTTGAGGACTTGAAACTCCAGCGCGTAGATATATATACCTACCTAGTTAGATTTAATGTTTTGGTATTTTTGTGTATAATTTGCGAATAATTCGTCGTCGATCGTTATGGAATAGTATGGACGTTAGTTTATTTTTATTTGCGTAGTTTCTTTTAAAGCATTCGTTTGTATATGACATACCTATATAAGTAAAAATGATTACATGATGCAGCGGCAGTACTCCTAAGCCCGTATAATACCAAATTGCGTGTGCGTACTGCGCACGCATTCGTTGTACCGGATTAGTTTTCATAACACATGACGCACCGCTTGCGTGCCGCGCGCCTGACGAGCGCTATTACAAGTCCGCGCACGTACACCGTAGTCCGTTTGAACGGGACTTTAAGTTACATACTTTTAAACACTGTAGGTACGACAGGCATGTTAATTTAAAAATGTAGATCCCTTTAATCTCGTCCCTACTTGCATAATCTTACCATAAAGTGAGGTTATGTAATAAGGCCGTAAACGCCGCCTTGAAGGGAGATTACCAAACGCGGCGACAGTTATGGATGTGCCTTACTCATTATTGTTAAAGGTACTTTCTATATCAGGATAAGAAGTCCCAATTTAACCGATTGTTGGAACCGGTTGTAGATTGTGAAAAGTGAAATATAAAGTGTTTTTTGTTGCTGTAGGCTGACAAACAAGCTCCTGATGGAAAGTGCCACCAGGGGGGTCTGCAACCAGGTCTCTAACGGCGAGACTCGAAACACAGAGAAAGTTCTTTTTAGAATAATTAATAAGGCTTTCATACAGATTTTCGATGAAGGGTACTAAAATTTAGAAATATTCGCGAGTAAGGCAGCTTGCAATTTAAATGGTAGCATAATTTCTAGAAAAATAAGTTTATTGCACTTATTTGAAACATAGGTACTCAATCTTGAAGATTGAAAGTGGTACAAAATATAAACAAACGATCACTCAACAATGTATCGTCGACAATATTAAAAATCTTCGACAAAAACAGGCCATTAACCTCTCGGACACATGCTGTTTGTTCCCTACTTAATCCGAGACAAACTCTTTTCGTGTGAGATTAGACGTTGACCGACCAGACGTTAGAATACAAATAGTCTAAATTCGAAACAAATACTTAAATGGACCCATTGTGATTACTGATTAGCTTAATAATGTAGCGGCCGAGCCCACGGATGTAATAACAACTGGATAAGGCATTATGACTTTTAATGATACATAGATTAATTACTTACCTGTATTTTTTTTATTTGGTCTAGTCATCTAGTGCTATGTTCTATCAGTCTAGCTATACTGGAAAACGTTATTTTATTGGTACGGCATATTTAAACTAAGTTTGAATGAATGTTCTGAAAAAATACTAAGTAATTTTACGCCTGGCAAAATTATGTAAATACGGCCTAATTCCAAAATAATATTTTTGTTTGGAATAGGTGAGTAAAAGGTTAACTTTTTACAAAGGCCACTAATCCCGAACCTTTTTTCTTAAATTAATTATTTTATATATGTTAGTACGCAAGAATCAGTTGAAATAACTATATACCACATCTATTTTTTCACGCCATTCAGCTCAGTTACGATAATATGACCAATTTCCAAAGCCTTTAAGCATTGAACAGTGCCAGTGAAATAAATGACCTCCTCATTTCGCCAGGATTGAACCGAATCCGACCTATTGTCGTTGTGACTTGATCAAGACTAATGACGGAACGTCGTATGCAAAGTTACCTTAAGGTGTTGGGACGGGAATTGGACTTTATTGCGTCGGCAAAGAATGTGTTCTTCGATGTGGATAAATGACAATATTCAATTTAGAGTACAGAATCACATTTCTCAACAGTCGATAGATATAGGTCGCTTTTTAAGGCTGGAACTAATGGACGTTTTCACATGTATTTTTACATGTACATTGTACAGCCAGCAACAGAAGTTAGACTTTATTCCCTCCCTACTAATACATAGAATAATATGCAACTTATTTTAATCACTTGACTTCGACAGTTCACGTAAAACTTTAAACTTTATGTAATTGATATCTGTCGTTATAAGTTAATTATAGTTTACATAACCACTGCTGTCGGTAGGCCTCCAAAAAGGTGGAGTGATGACCTGGTGAAGATCGCGGGAAGTCGGTGGATGCGAGCGGCACAGGACCGGTCGGAGTGGCGAGCCTTGGGGGAGGCCTATGTTCAGCAGTGGGCGTCTATCGGCTGATATGATGATGATGATGATGATGATGATGATGATGATGATGATGATGATGATGATGATGATGATACTTTGAATAATTTATGCATCTCCTAAAATATCATGAAAGTTCTTTGATATCCTATACAACTCAGGCAAAGCAAACTGATGCTGATACCTATATATATATATATATATTTTTTTTTTATTAATATTACACAAGCAGTTGTTTTTAATGCAGTTGTAGTAAATGTTATTAAATAGCTGGAAATTTCGTTCGTAATCGACGTTAAACAATTCAGCTCCATTATTGTAATTATACCTTTCGAAAGCTCTGAAACACGTGTAAAGCATATTTCGTTTATACGTTTGTCATTTTTAAACTAACTTTAAACGACGTAAGTGCCTGTAGGTCGTGGTTGTAAATTAAACTTCATGTGTAAATGATAACATTTCGTTTGGGTGATTGAATGGGTGGCGGTTGATGCGTCGACGACCTCTCGCCGCTGTTTGTATTGATGTAAACTCGGTGAGCACGCGAGCACACACACACTGCTTTTGAGGTTATGGTTCAAGTAAAAACAGATTATCAAGCCAACAGTATTTTCAAATGAAATAAAATAAGAATGGAAATTTAATTATTTCAAGGATTAAAGTACTTACTTGAGCGACCGAGTCTTGCTCGAGTGAAAATAGCTAAAAATGGGTTTAGAGACCTAGTTACATCGTTTTTACACACCCTTTTCTTTAGAGCCTTTCTGAGATTGATTTTAAAAATAAATAAAAAGGTATACCTACAAGATTTGCTCGTTTGAAATATGAGAAATATACGAAATTCAAAGTTTATATTGTGAAATCTTTAATGAATCTAATCCCTCTCGCGGACGAGAGGAAATCTGTGCCCAACTGCCAAGCAGAGGGGCGTAAATAGGCCGTTGTGGTTAACACGATTAGCACGCGAACTTTTTTTAGTTCGCCATGTTCACTTGCAGTGTGTCGTGGCTTAATTAAGCTCCCGTAATGAGCTGATGTCGCGAATCTCACAATTAATGTTTTATGCGAAGGATTACGCCTTGACGTTGACATACACGATATAAACGTTGGAATGGATATACATTGTTTAGCTGAAATGGCAGTGGTCCGGTCGGTTCCCCTTTGTTTACGCATAATTTTTTTTGGCAGAATTCGATTTTGCATAATAAGTATAGGCATAATAGTGTTTACGCCGAAACTAAACTCGCATAATGATCTTTCGTCGAATTCTATTGCGCATAATCTATTTACGCCGAATGGTTATCACGCATAATTTTCGAATTTCGAATATTGTTTAGGCAGAAAATTACTTTCGCCGAAATTCGTTACGCCGAAAACTACTAACGCATACCTTTATTCTCGTCGATTTAATTAAATGAGTATCCTGTATAACATCAATCATGATATTGGGGGGAAGGGGATTTTTACTAACTGATAATTTCGTTTACTTATATAAAAAATAACCTAACCTAACCTATGCGAGTCGGCTTTGCTCCAAACTTTGGGTGTTACCGCGCACACCGTCCTAACATAATTTGTTATTTCGGACATAAATTCGGACAATATTTCGGCCTATCCAAATTTTGGTAAATTACTAGTATGCCAAACAATATTATGCATAATAAAATTCGGCCAAGTCAACATTATGCCAACACAATATTCGGCTAAACACACATTCGGCCAATAAAGAATTATGCTTAATAAAAATTCGGCAAAGTCAAGATTCGGCGTAGATAAATTATGCGAAGCCTGTTATGCGTAAACAGTTTCGGACAAAAAGAATTATGCCAAATAGAGGGCACCCGGTCCGGTCACCATTGCCGAAGGACCGACGAACGCTGGAGCAGACGAGTTCTCGAATGGAGACCACGAATCGGAAAAAGAAGCGTAGGACGCCCTGTGGCTAGATGGAGCGATGGCTTACGCAGGGTTGGTGGCAGAAACTGGAAGCTAACAGCTGAAGACCGAGCCAAGTGGTGATCAATGGGAGAGGCCTATGTCCAGCAGTGGACTGATGCAGGCAGATGATGAATGGAGATACATATTTATTTAAAAAAATACTTTGAAATTCATTTTAAACATTACTGGAAAAGCGGGTGGCTGACTGGATACTAGCGACTTAGCATATAATATTGAGATAAAGAGATTTATGCAACTCAACCAAAGTTTGAAGATTAAACCTTAAATCTATTATAACTCCTCGAACGAATACAACACATTTTTTTCTATAGTCCGTGGCATTTCGAACGTTTCAAACATTTTAAAAAAGAATTATAACGAACTAGCTCTTAAAAACTGCCCAAAACAATTGAAACTTGTAACCGTCGGCGTCAGTTCAGTTAATTAAATATCAATGAATAATTTTTTTTCGGAGCTCGCTCTATTCTCCTATACTGAAAACAATTGTCAATCAAAACGATTGTTGCCTGATAGCTTCGCGCTCGATATTTTAGTTCGATTTAGACAAAATGTTCAAGTTTTTGTTGAAACTTTTTTAGTGTACCTACAATTTGATGGATATTTTTACTGGCGCGCAATTTATTGAAATTTTCAATGAATTATCGCTAGTCTAATTGGAGGAGAAATCAATGATATTATAAGTCTTACGTTACGCCTGCTTTATAAGGCGCGGGAAGGTACGCCATTGCCTATTAGTATGCGGGTAGGAGTATTAAATGGGTTCTGGATCCCAGGTGAAGACATCGTGTAACTAGGTCATTCAAAGCTCTAAAAACTCGAAAAAGATCTGAGGCCCTATTTGTATAGGATTTGACACCTTTGACAAAGGAAAACTTGAACGCGATCGAGATTCGCTTAGTTACAAAATTACACTAGGCATACGGTTTTTTCACGAAAACGGCCAAAAGGGACGGGGGCTATCGGAACGCGTGACATGTCGCCGTACGCCGGCTCTTCGCGAAATTCTGTCCGAATTTCACGGAATTTGCCGGATTTTTAGTTGAAACAGTGGTCGCGATAACAGTGGACAGGTTGTCAGAATAAAACGCGCGCCTGGAGCGATCCGACCGACAAACGCCCACATTACGGTAAACATCGCGGTTTTAAGCAAGCGAACGATTAGTGTTATTCCGCTATATTGCTCCCATGTGGGAAACGTTGCTTCGCTATTTAAAAATATACATTATCTGCCTACGTACTGTCTAAGCCATCATGTTAAGTAGTGTGGTGTTAATAATTAGAACGTATTGTTGGTTACCATTGAAACTTCAATTAGTCGTGGTTGAGTATACTTTGGGTAACATAAAGATAATTAGATTTTTTTGGTGGCCTGGTGCTAGGTCTGTCCGGGGTGGTACCACCGTCTTTCCCCGCTAACCTGGCGCCAAATAGACTGCTATTGATATTATGCTGCACCAGGCCACCAAAATAAATCTAATTATCCTTAAGTTAGTGCGAGCACTGGCTCGCAGTGGATCATAGGATTTCGGTGTCCATGAGCCGCAGTGACGACTTACCGTTATGTGGGCTGTGACATAAAAAATACGAGGGCAGTTAGAAGTTGAAAGAACCTTCTCGTTGGCAAAAGCCTATTTTCTATTCACACAAAAATAACAGTACCTATACTTACCTACCTATCCATTATTTCAAGTTCTTCATTAATCCGTGAAGACATTGTGAGTTTAAACGCATCGATCAGAATCCCTTGCCCTTGACAAGCCCGCCGCCAGATGCCTAATCCCATGAGTAATGACAATCCTTCACCATTTCAACCTTTAAGCCATCTTCGATTATTGGAGACAGACAGATTGACAGTGCGTTGTACAGTATGTTAAGTTTATTTTGTATAAACTGCGTCCTCGTTGTTTCATTTCTAAGAATCAGACAAATTTTCTAACCACTCAAACTCGTAAATCTACGCGAACAAAGCCATATTGTTGCTAAAATAAGTATGGATAAAAAAATCTCGTACTTAGTTTGTTCTAGTCGGTTCGTAGTATCCATATATTCCTATAGTGAGCCGTAAGTAAATTGAAACGTTAGGAACTATCAAAGGCCAAAATACTGAGAGACAACTCGCTGGCATGATCCGCCAATACTGAGAGACAACTCGTTGGCATGATCCGCCAATCATGTTCAGTGAGCCTAGACAAATGAAAATGAAGTCAAATGCCACGTTTAAGGCCCTTCATAGACCCAGCTCAGCCGTCACTGTCACTCGTGGGACGAGTGAAAGAGAAAGCGCTACGCACAGAACGCCCGATTTAGTTACTTTTTAACAAGTTTTAATTTCTATAAAAATACCGTAAAAAAAAATGGCATTTATAAAGCTGTCGATGTATGCATATAATATGGATATTTTTTGTGTTATATAATTAATATAAAATAATAAAACTGTTTGATATAATAAACTGGAGTAAAGTTGGATTAGCGGTCCGAGTTAGAGTTTACTTTGGAATTAAATTGTATCGAGCGAAGTTTCGTGAAACGTGTATCGAAAGCTGTCAATGTAAGGATGATATAATCAAATATAACATATGTTTTTTTCATATTTTTAACTTTTAACATTTCTTAGAAAAGTATGATCTCAAATGAGCAATTTGACGATGCTGGGTCAGGGAAGGGCCTTAAGTCTCCAAGTCGACGTGCGTTCAATTCAAATCGATTCTAACATACACGTTACCCACCGCCGATCGAGAACACCACTGGATTTTGGAATTATTAATAAGGTTATTTATAATGATTTCTATTGGTTGATTGCCACAAATACAGAAGTATAGTATATTTTGTTGTAATAAATAAATTGACATCTGTTAAGACATACACATGAGTGAAAATGAGTTTTCGCAGATATAGACCTCTACATCTGAGATTGTGTATACGTAAATACTTTTCAAAATTCAAAATTCAATCATTTATTCAGCAACTTGGCCACATAGGGGCATTTTTACACGTCATAAAAAGAATTTACCAGTACTCATTCACGGTACTTGTTTAAAACATTCATTAATTAATTTGAAATATCCTATTCCGCAAAACGGTGAAATGTGAGTAGGAATATTTCTAAGGTTTAGGCGGAATATCAATTAAGGTAAAATCCAATATTCCGCCCCTTAATGAATGGTGTTGCGTTCGTGTGCTCTCGACGTAATTGCGAATATATCGTTACCGGTTACGGGTAGCGGTTAGACCGATTTTTGCGACACTTTTTAATGAACTAAGTTAAATACTACCTATTACTACCTATAACAATAGATCTAAACTTATGTGTTTCAAATATTTAAAAAATACATGATTTTACGAATCGAAAAATACATGATTTGAAAGTACCTTGCAAGTGTCTTGCAATAAAAAAAATGTTATACCTATACTTAGGTACAGCACGACACAACTTAGAAGGCGCGCGGTGAAGCACTTAAGCAGTTGACGCAGAGTCTATTTTTGCTTAATCCACGCGTCTTCTAAGTTGTGTAAACCATTTTTTTATTGCAAGACACATGCAAGGTACTTTATAAATTAGATATATTGCGGATACTTCCGCAACCACATCCAAGTCCGTTATGGTTATGGCTGTGGGCTCTTGTTTCCGCACTTGGCTCATGTATGTTGAGCTTTACCTATCTAAGTCAGTATAAAAGTTCAACTGAAGTAAACGTCAACACAATTTATCCACCGTTTGAACATTTACCCATTTAAAAGTACCCACTAGACGCGGTGAGTTGAACATTTTCCAAACACTTTTCAGTCTCGCACGGGGAGTGCATGGCTAAAGTTACAAGGGGTTAAGTTGTGTACGCTGCTGCCTGCTCCTGAGGTTAAAACTTAAAAATAACCTTTATTTCGCACTAGTTAGCTACCCGCCCCGGCATCACACATGTGTGTAATGTAACGAAGAAAATGTGACCCAAATTAAACATTAAAAATAGATGGATTTTTCGACCCTATTTTTAACAACCCTGACTTTACCTTACACCCCGCGTATAATATTCAAAATTAGTATTGTGTGTGTTATACGCTTTAACAATATAGAAATCGATGCACACAACACAGCAAAATTTCAAAATTCTAGCAAATTTCATAAATAAAAGGAATAATAATATATCTTTATTGATAAGAAGTAAAATATTGCTCGTAAATAGTGGTGGCCCTGGGAACTGTGGTAGTTAAAAACTGTATTATTCCCAGTTGTAGCCCTTCTAAGTGAAGATTCAATATTAGGCTAATTATGCTAATAATTTAGGTAAAATTATAACACATTACATTTGAAATCGAATAAATTATAGTTATAAAATAGAAAATATAAAATATCTAAACATACATTATCAAATTAGCTTATTTACATTGGACTAGGTATTTTTCTTAAATAAATATATCACGTCATGTTACAATTACTTCTAAATTTTATTTTATTTTTCTCAGTGGCGCTTATGACTGTTTGTGTGTGTGTGTCAGTGTGCGCGCGCGCGTGCGCTTGTGTGTGTTAGATTGAGGATAAGATTGTCTGTGTCTTCGTAGTCCATTTCATACAACCATTGAAATACCTATATTTGTACCAGCTTCTGCCCGTGTTTGTATTATTCGGATTATCCTGAATTACAGCATATCTGTAACTCCTCACTAACAACTCGACCAGTCCCTACGGATTTTGGGTAATTGATGAGCCACTTGTGATTGAAAACATTTCAAATTTTTAGTAAGGCGTAATTCGTAAACCATTTTGTGTATCTCTGTCTAAAGGTATAAAAACTGTCTGATTTTTGAAACGGTGTCATTTATTCTCATTTCAGTCGTGTATTGCAAAAAGTCTACAAATATCAATAGGATTCGCAATCAGCCGGAGAAAAATGGCCTATCAAAACGGGTGCCCGAACAACTCGGGCACCCGTTTGGCGCTCAGTAAATTTGACACTTAAGTCTTATAGTGTTAGGTTTACTTTTATATAAAATATTTATTTTGACACATATTATAAAGAGGCGTTATTAGCATATTGAAACGTATTTTCTAATGTCAGTTTGCTCCATATATTTCAACATATTCTGTTAGGCACTGTTCGTCCATATGTTATTATAGGTATTGGTCCTGATGTATCGCGTGACTGCGTTATACGACAAAATTGAGAAGGTCATCAAAGCGTTATGACGATATTTTAACCACAATACAGCAATCGATTCCAAGCATATTTCTTATGTTTTTAAATATTTTAGAGTTGGTAAAAAAAAAATGTATGGCCCAGTATGGGATTGATGGCGTGAGCGATACCTGAATTTTTATTTACTAACTCGAAGAAAAAAACTAAAAAAACATGCTTAGAATCGGTACCAAGCTGATTCTCCTGTGGGTATAATAAATCGTCACAACGTTTTGGGTGCCCTCTATTTGGCATAATTCTTTTTGTCCGAAACTGTTTACGCATAACAGGCTTCGCATAATTTATCTACGCCGAATCTTGACTTTGCCCAATTTTTATTAAGCATAATTCTTTATTGGCCGAATGTGTGTTTAGCCGAATATTGTGTTGGCATAATGTTGACTTGGCCGAATCTTATTATGCATAATATTGTTTGGCATACTAGTAATTTACTAAAATTTGGATAGGCCGAAATATTGTCCGAATTTATGTCCGAAATAACAAATTATGTAGGGACGGTGTGCGCGGTAACACCCAAAGTTTGGAGCAAAGCCGACTCGCATAGGTTAGGTTAGGTTATTTTTTATATAAGTAAACGAAATTATCAGTTAGTAAAAATCCCCTTCCCCCCAATATCATGATAGATGTTATACAGGATACTCATTTAATTAAATAAAAATGTATACGAAAGTAGTTTTCGGCGTAACGAATTTCGGCGAAAGTAATTTTCTGCCTAAACAATATTCGAAATTCAAAAATTATGCGTGAAAACCATTCGGCGTAAATAGATTATGCGTAATAGAATTCGACGAAAGATCGTTATGCGAGTTTAGTTTCGGCGTAAACACTATTATGCCTATACTTATTATGCAAAATCGAATTCAGCCAAAAAAAATTATGCGTAAACAAGGGGAACCCAACGTTTTGCTTCACCCCGTATACATAATATAAAATTGAATTTCCGTGTGTTAGTCTGGCTAAGGCTCGAGAACTACTAGACCGAATTGGCTGATTCTTTTTTGTTTTATTCCCGTGGTTCTGGGAAGGTTTAGAAATCCAAAAAGTCGGGAAAAGTCTAAAGGAACAGCTAAAAAAGAAGCTAAACAACTTTGTATGGGAAGCCGTGGTGATACGAAGGTAACCGAGCCAACTACATAGTTTTAAATAAAGTTCGTCACTGGCCGACGGCTGGATTTAATGGCGTATTAACACATAAATGGATTGAACGCATGCGTCACAATGAAACTAGGCATCAACATCGCAATCGGATAGCCCAGAGTACGGGAGTTAACCTGGGCCAGCCGCTGTGTACATTAAGCGTGTGGTACAATATTAATAAAATAAATAAATAAACAATATTAAACTTAGGGTGTTTTCATGTTCCATACAATGACAATCTGTGGGTATTGAGTGATAAAAAACTTTGATCATCACAATTCACGGTTGACGATGATACAATACAAATACACCCAACGCCGTTAGTTATTATATCTGGTAAATTTCGCTGCGAAGTAGCAGTATGAAATGTCTATTTAAATTAAATACTGGTAGTAATTATTATTCGTTTACTTATTTTGTTCCTCGCGACAACAGTTCGGTAGTTTAGACCCGTCAGATCACTCGCTTTGCTGGCTCCTCACTACTGTAGCTAGCATGGCTTCGCCCACCCCACACATTTCTCCCCCTTCCCTCCAGTAGTGGGGACTGTTAGCTTGCTTCACCACTCATCAGTCTAGCAGCTTTGCTAGTTTGCAGCTGTCCTTCTCACTACCAATAAAGTTGTCTCACACCGCTTATTCCCTCTGATAGCACTCTTACTTAGGTATTCACAATCAGCCGGAGAAAAATAGCCCCGTCATAACGGGTGCCCGAACAGCTCGGGCACCCTTTTGGCCTTCGTTATAAAGAGGCGTTATTAGCATATTGGGACGTATTTTCTAATGTCAGTTTGCTCCATATATTTTGACATATTCTGTTAGGCACTGTTCGTCCATATGTTATTACTTACTAGCTTTTCCCCGCAACTTTGTATGCGCAAAAATATTAAAATGGAAAATCCCGTTTTTTTCCGTTCCCGTGGGAATTTCGGGAATTCCTCTCTTAATACTCCTCTACGTTTCCTAAGGCACCTGCATGCCAAATTCAGCTCTGTACGACCAGTAGTTTCAGCTCTGCGTTGATCGATCAGTCAGTCAGTCAGTTTCTTGTTTTATATATATAGAGATTATAGGTCAATGACTTAGGTACCTATAGTCGGTTCGCTACCCGCGCCCGCCGCCGCCGTCCGCTCGCGCCGCGGCAACAAGCTTACCGCACTAAAGTACACAACTTACCCCCGTTCCGCAAATTTACGATGCATGCGGAGCTGAAATTTCGCTACCCCGCTTTGCATGTTGGGAGTTTACACTACAATTTTTGAAAGCCCTATTAATATTTGCTATTGATCCATCCTAGGTAACTATAAATGATTATAGTATTGCGTAGGTTACAGTGGATAGGAGATGTTATTTCCAATGCTATTCAGTTTTATTCCATGCTCTGCCTTTCAGAGTTGAGATTTTTGTGTATCGTGTGTGTAGACATGCACTTACCTCCTGTGTATAAAAAATAAAATATTCAAAGATTTCTCCTTTTTGGTTTGAATACAGGCCCGGAGCGGCCACTCATCTATGCAGAGATATTCGTTAAGTCTCCCGGCAAAGAGTTCACTCACGACCCAGGGTTCCAACTCAGGCAGGCCCTGAGCTACAATTCCATAATCCCTATGGATTCGTATGAATTTAAGTAAATCTGGAATTGAAGACAATTCTTCGGTAGGAATGGACAACTCCGGTACATTTTTAGAAGCCTTTGCTTTATGGGATGGAGCAGAAAAACCCGATACCTTTTTTCAAATAAGGTGCCAAGTGGCTTTACAACGGCATCCAAGATGTCATAAAAATAATTTGACTGTCCGTAAGGTCCATATTTTAAATGCTTGAAAGTCATCTCGAAACTTATGAACACGCGGCGAATTTTTTTTTATGTAATCGTGCATGTCTCTTTCATCAAAACTCCTGGCCTTGCCCATAAATATTCCTCTTAGAGGCTATTTTAAGAGACGTCATCGACCTTTTCATCCAATAACATCCAAAACTACCTTTGATCGAGTTTCAACACAAAGTAAAAAAAATCAATGACCCATATTAATAACAAAAAACGAACTTTCCAGTCAGCGTTTTATTACTAATTGGATATTGAACAATTTAAGTCCTATCGAGCAATTGATAATAACTTTCGACGACTTTATTTTTAATCTCTTAGAAACTTTTCCATTCTCAACGAAAAATACTGGCCAATTATAACAGGACGCGTAGGCCTTGGCGTTTTAATTAAAAACAAATTGTCACTTATTGCGTTCCAAATTTGAATTTGGACCTAAAATTTAATTTAGAACAAAGGCGAGTTGACAGTTTAACGCAAGCTAAACTGAGCCGTAATCCCTAAACTGGATATTATGTGGCTTTACAATTCTCCCTTTTTCAAGAAGAGGGTTATAACTGTGTATGGGTTTCGTAGGCGGATAAGCCCTTTTGTGTTTGGCCTCTGCCCTGGCCACCTCGTAAAGATTTTAACTTTCCCGCGGTTTGGGCGAGCTGTGCCCGCCAAATGTATCTTCCGATCTTTTACTGGCTGTTCGAGGTTTAGGAGAAATATTTATTTCCTGCAAAGGGATACGGTTTGACGAGCAATCTTGTGGCGTAAATTTACGAATAGCGATTTAGATTTAATGTCGAGTTTCAAATTGTATAAACATTACTTACATTCATCCGCTGCATGCATTAGAACGTTATGACGCGGTGGTGCTGTCACGTCAAACTAACTGCAGCAGAATTATTCATATCCTAGGAGACGCTACGCCAGTCCATCTGAAACACATATTGGCCCATAAATGGCTCATTCACAGCTACTTGTAAATACATAATTACATTCAAATACGTATAGCACGACACAACTTAGAAGGCGCGTATTATTGCTTAATCCACAATAAATGTAGCACACTGAATACAAGCAAAATCGCCATAAAAGAAGCTAAAACCAAATATCACAAAATCCATTCTAAAACACCCACGATCACGATATTGTGAGACTAGTAATAATAAAAACTATATTCAAAAATAAAAGAATAAATATCGCACGATAGAACTGGCCAGTTTATACAATTTTAAATTCTCGAACCGTTTCATATCGAATAATGTCCGTATTCTGAGATTTCTGAGAGATTCGCTAGCTTTGCGCCGTCATTTTAATACCGCTCCCGGATCGTGTTTTCCCTCATTCGGTCGGAATGATTCGGCCGTGACCTAGATGCGGAGCCGGAATACCATTCATTCTTGAAAAATAATAAGTCACTCGGCAAAGTGGAACGTTGATGACTTACTCTGGACATCTTATTCGCGTGGATTTTTCAGCTTCAGCTGGTATTATTAAAGCACAGAGCTCAACAAATTCTAACTAGCTGTCTCCGGCGGTGTAACCTGCATAGCTCCCATTTTTTCTCGTTCCCGTGGGAATTTCAGCAAATACTCTCCCCAGTGCTCCCCCACACTCTTCAAGGAACATACAATCTAAAGTTTAGCTCTGTATGACCAGTAGTTTCGGCTGTGCGTCACTTAGTAACAGTCTGTTGGTAACGGAAAATATTTTTCTTCATTGAAGTTTTTACTAGCCTCTGCCCGCGACTTCGCCCGTAAAATTTCCCGCGTGAACTATAGGGATAAAAATGTTAAATGAGTCTATGTTCTTCCCCGGAACTATAACATTAGTCTTGAAAATGGTAGAAAACGATGTAAATTAACGAGTCGTTACACGTGACTTCGCGCCCCCCCGGGCGCAGTGGTTTGTGTAAGCGCCCGTCAATCAGGAGGCCACGGTTCGCTTCCGACAGAACCGAGATAAAGTACACGAATCAACCTTTTCTATTTAACAAGCTATTACTTATAATTAGGAACAATACCTTTGCAAGTCTTTTATTTCCTTTCTTCTTGGTTTCTTTTTTGAGAATATTGGTAGGTAAAGTTATACAAAATAACCTGGTATAACAATTCCCATTAAGTAATTAGGTTTTTTACTAATCAGCTATTTTTGTTATTTATTATGTCCCGCTGTGTAAGGGACAAAATGAGAGGAGTTTCTTAGAAACACTGTTTTTTTATGTCAATGGTAGGTATAGGCAAACGAGCGCACCGCCCACCTGATAGTAAAGTAAGTGGTCACAGCGGCCCATGGACACCGAAATCCTATGATCCCCCATTAAGAAACCATAAGATCTCGAATGCGTTGCCTACCCTGAGGCCTAGGATGGAATGCCTCTGTGCCATAAATTTCACCGGCTGCCTTAACCCCCTACCGGAACACAACAGTGCGGGCACTGCTATTTGGCCGCAGGTTAGCGGGGAAAGATGGTGGTACCACCCCGGACGGACCTAGCACCAGACCCTACCACTACCAAAACAACAACATAGATGCTTAAAAATGCTCCATTAGGGAAGGGATTGCAAATGGCAAAGAAACCTCACATTTGGAAGATTTAAATCTACAAAATCTCAGTTTTGAAAGGTGGTCCAGGAGACCGTGACCATGGAAAAAGTGACATCAAAAGTTGATTCACCCGCCCAGGTAGCAAATTTCACCAGAATATGTTCACTGGTTAATGCATAAAACAGTAACAAACATGCTATCACGTGCACAATAGGGATGACGACAGGGCGAAGAAATCGAAATTCTAATTAGTCCGTCAGTCATGTAATAAAAAAATATTAGACACGTATTTTTTGTTTTATCAACTTAACAAAGAATGACTAAGTTAAAACGCATTAAAGTTGGAGAGTGGGGGCTAACTACGTCACCGTTAGGTATAAATCGTACCTAACCGTGACGTCACGCGACATTTCAACTCAATATATCTCCGTATAAGTTTGATTACGTGAAAAAAGAAAAAATACGTTCCAATACTTTTCAATAATCTTCCTGATAGACTAAGGAAAAAAAAGTTGTCGTCTCCCCTACTCCTACTATCACTAAACTTTAACATATCAATAGGATTAAAAAGAAAACTAAAAGCCATTTAAAAATATTTTATTTTTATTTTATTGAAATAGACACACCAACAGCATATATATAAAACACTGGCTTCTGCCCGCGGCTACGCCCGCGTGGAATTCGTTTATCGCGTTCCCGCGGGAACTATGCGTTATTCCGGGATAAAAAGTAGCCTATGTCCTTTCCCGGGACCCAAACTATCTCCATGCCAAATTCCATCTCAATCGGATCAGAAGTTGAAGTGTGAAGAGGTAACAGACAGACAGACACACACAGAGTTACCTTCGCATTTATAATATTAACTAGCTTCTGCCCGCGACTTCGCCCGCGTGGAATTCGTTTATCGCGTTCCCGCGGGAACTATGCATTTTTCCGGGATAAAAATTAGCCTATGTCCTTTCCTGGGACCCCAACTAACTCCATGCCAAATTTCATCTCGATCGGTCCAGCGGTTGAAGCGTGAAGAGGTAACAGACAGACAGACAGACGAAAGACAGACAGAGTTACTTTCGCATTCATAATATTAATAATATTGATTGATATAATTAACATTTGTGAGAACATCATTCTTATGTGTGAGCCTATTATAGGCGTGTACCTACAGTCAGCAGCAGAAGTAGATAAGCTGTCCAGGTGTTCAAAATGACCTACACACGCCCTTAACGTCTTAAGAATAAGGTCGTGTGTAGGTCATTTTGAGCACCTGGACAGCTTATCTACTTCTGCTGCTGACTGTACAACTGTCAACAATATTTTATCTTAACGGATCACAATTTAAATTAAATTAAACCAAACAATAGTCTTAGTTAATGTGAACAGAAGGTCAATTTAACTTTTACACAATTAATAAATTTCTATGATTAAGATAATTAAGAAAATATCACACAACTTCAATAATGATTTATATGAAACTAGCTTCTGCCCGCGACTTCCCCCGCGTGGAATTCGGTTATCGCGCTCCCGCGGGAACTATGCGTTTTTCCGGGATGAAAAGTAGCCTATGTTCTTTCCGGGAATCCAACTATCTCCATACCAAATTTCATCCAAATCGGTCCAGCGGTTGAAGCGTGAAGAGTTAACAGACAGACAGACAGACATACAGAGTTACTTTCGCATTTATAATATTAATATTGATTAATTAGAATCGCAGCTTATCCTATTATATATTACATAAGTGTCGTATAGGTAAACATAATTATAGGCATGTTATCTAGATGTTCACATACAGCCCGTCATATGAGCCACCTATGGGTAGGTATGTTTTTTTTAAACTAATTAGGAATACTTATCTACACCTTAAATTGTTTTTTTTGTCTTTCATTATGTTAACAAATTAAATTTAAGACATTTCCATAGTTGTGACAATTATTAGCCACAACTTTGTTCACCTCCCTATTTTCGATTGTAAACGAAACGTGTAATAAATGGGTGCCATCTATTTGGCATAATTCTTTTTGTCCGAAACTGTTTACGCATAACAGGCTTCGCATAATTTATCTACGCCGAATCTTGACTTTGCCGAATTTTTATTAAGTATAATTCTTTATTGGCCGAATGTGTGTTTACCCGAATATTGTGTTGGCATAATTTTGACTTGGCCGAATTTAAGTACGCATAATGTTGTTTCGCATACCAGTAATTTAGCAGAATTTGGATAGGCCGAAATATTGAAGGGACGGTGTGCGGTAACACCCAAAGTTTGGAGCAAAGCCGACTCGCATAGGTTAGGTTAGGTTAGTTTTTATATAAGTAAACAAAATTATCAGTTAGTAAAAATCAAATAAGGACTCATTTAATTAAATCGACGAGAATAAAGGTATGCGAAAGTAGTTTTCGGCGTAACGAATTTCGGCGAAAGTAATTTTCTGCGTAAACAATATTCGAAATTCGAAAATTATGCGTGAAAACCATTCGGCGTAAATAGATTATGCGTAATATAATTCGACGAAAAATCGTTATGCGAGATTAGTTTCGGCGTAAATACTATTATGCCTATACTTATTATGCAAAATCGAATTCTGCCAAAAAAAATTATGCGTAAACAAGGGGAACCGTAATAAATAACATCACTAGCTAGCTGTCATAACTGTCAGATAGATTCGCGCGTCCCTGAACGTCACATAGCGTAGGCTTGTAATTGTGTGATATTATATAAATTGATTGAGATACTAATGTAATGGCAACCGTTGTTTTTATAATATAATTCAGTATTTCCTGTGCCGAGAGTTTTTATTGTCCTAACACAATGGAGGGTCGCATGAGTATTACGTGTACATCATTATTTTATTGAAATGTGATGACAAATGGGTAGGTAACTTTACTTACGTCTCCATAACTCAGGAAATCTCGCTTCAGAATCAAAGTAATCCCGCAAATAGCTTGTTAAAAATTAACAAGTCCGCAATTTATTTGCAAATATTATATTAGGTCCTTACATATGAAATTGGCGTTTGGCGAACTGGCAACTTTGATTCAAAATATGTGGCGTTCGGCTAGGAATTCCAAATTCAAATTTATTTCAAACTAGCTTCTGCCCGCGACTTCGCCCGCGTGGAATTCGGTTATCGCGTTCCCGCGGGAACTATACGTTTTTCCAGGATAAAAAGTAGCCTATGTGTTATTCTGATCTATAAGCTACATTACTGTAAAGTTTCATTAAAATCCGTTTAGTAGTTTTTGCGTGAAAGAGGAACAAACATCCATCCATACATCCATCCAAACAAACTTTCGCCTTTATAATATTATATTAGTAAGGATAGTAAGGATTTAAGACCATGTATTTCTGTGTTCGAATTACGAAATTTATTTGTTATCGCGTCATTTGTTTTTCTTTCACATCGTTCTGTTCACAATATGGAGAACTTAAAATATCGCTATATTTACGAATATGAGTTTCACCTCGGCACTAGTGCTGCAGAAACGGCTCGTAGGATTAACAATGCGTATGGGGAAGCTACTGCAAAAGAAAATACGGTACGTTATTGGTTCCAACGTTTCCGTTCTGGAAATTTTGACCTACAGAACAAGCCTCGTGGACGGCCGGAGACACAAGTTGATAACGAAGAATTAAAAGCAATTGTGGAAGCAGATCCATCGCAAACCACGTCAGAGTTAGCGGCAGGCTTCGGTGTGAGTGATAAAACCATTTTGATTCACTTGAAACAAATTGGAAAAGTGAAAAAACTTGAAAAATGGGTACCGCATGAATTGAGCGACGCAAACAAAGAAACACGCGTCGAGTGTTGCGTTTCACTTCTCAACCGGCACAATAATGAAGGCATTTTGAATCGTATCGTTACTTGTGATGAAAAATGGATCTTGTACGACAACCGGAAACGTTCTTCACAATGGTTGAACCCAGGTGAACCAGCCAAATTCTGCCCGAAACGAAAGTTGACTCAGAAAAAGGTACTGGTAAGTGTCTGGTGGACTAGTGCCGGTGTCATCCATTACAGTTTCTTAAGATCTGGGCAAACAATCACGGCTGATGTGTATTGTCAACAATTGCAAACGATGATGGAAAAGCTAGCCATTAAACAACCCAGACTGGTCAATCGATCTAGCCCACTGCTGCTTCAGGACAACGCTCGACCACATACGGCACGTTTGACGGCCGCAAAACTACGGGAGCTGCGACTGGAATGTCTTCGACACCCACCATACTCCCCGGACCTTGCTCCAACTGATTACCATTTTTTTCGGAATTTGGACAACTTCATGCAAGGAAAAAAATTCAATTCTCACGAGGCTGTCCAAACGGCCTTCAAAGATTTTATTGATTCTCGCTCACACACTTTTTTTAGTAAAGGAATCAATGAACTACCTTCGAGATGGCAAAAGTGCATAGATAGCCATGGTACATACTTTGACTAAATAAAAAAATAGTTTCATAAAAAAAAATCGTTTTCATTTCTGCCATATGAAACGCCAATTTCATATGTAAGGACCTAATATTAATTTAAGCTCGAATCAAGCCCAATCTTTAATATGCTGTTTAGAAGAGGCAATAAAATTACTTCCATGTTTACGCCGGCACGATATTTCAGCAACTTTATTAACGGAATTTAATGAATGAGAGCGAAGTTATTTTTTCATGTAAGATTAATTAAATTTGATTTCTCCTTAAACGTTTAAATTCGCTAACGTCGATACATTGTTACGTATTCAGATTCACGTCTACGAAGTCATGGTTCCAATTTCAAAAATTCAAACTGGCCAATTTCACGAGATCGCCGTCGGAATTTCGAATTCGGTTACGTTCCGTTCGAAATTCAAAATTCCGCATTAGCGGCGCGACTCGTTACCCCGATCTTCGGCACACGTACTCAATCGGGGCCTGACCGTTGAAAATCGACGGCTATCCCGAAAGCGTGACTTTTGCCCCCGGAATTGACGCGGCGCGGGTGGCAGGGTGGGGTATTGATCGCGCAACCTCGGCCCGCGTCGGGCGCGCTCGACCGACTTCGGGATACTTCGGGCTTACTTGAGCCGAATGCACGGCGACCACAGGCTAGTCTCGGTCAGTTGGCGTGTCAACTTTACTAGAAGGACTTGATTGAAAGTTTAATTGGGACAAGGTTACCGGGGTTTGATTTGAGTCTACCAACCGCCGAGATGACTTCACGCTAAAGTTTAACTTGTTCACCGTAATTTTTCGCCACTAATTTTTTTGTTACCACTGCCAAATAAGTTAGTCCTATATATTTATGGTGCGGTTTTATGCAAGAGATAAAATCCAGCGTCTTACAATCTTATCTATAGAGGGACTTCCGACTCAGTTAGTGATCTCGCGTCGGAGAAAAGCGTTGATAAGCTCAAATATAAGAAGATTGCCATCCCTACATGCAAATACGTTCCATAGTAGACGTCACAATTCGATCTGAGGACGACGACAAATTCGTTTGCAATACCCTTTTTTATAGCCGATGAGATACTCTTTTCCACTCTCGAAGACTCAATTCCGACTATATTCCATTCTGTATTTGATGGTTGAAAAAATTGTTTGTCGATGCCTGCTAATAAACTTGGAACTTTTTCACATTCGCATTCCGAATGTCTGTTGCAAACGTTTCCATCCATGCCCGGAGTGCGTGGCCGCATATTCTTTCGATCTGGGTCAGAATACACCCGCGGCACGCATACGCTTAATTGAAAAAGTTAAATCGACCATTTTCACGAAATGGTTTCGATTTTCTTTTAAAGCACCTCTCAGAATTCATCTAGTACCTATGAGCGCTTTATCGTTCGATATTTGAAACTTTCGTTACGACTTTTTTCACATATTCGATCGTAAATTACGTTCTACGGCATTGCAGGAGTTTTAAAAATAACTTCCAACCTACTTCAATGGCTCAGTCTCGAATAATATTTCTTAAGACCCAACAGTAATTTTGCTTCACTACATATTTGGGTCCAACTCTAAGTGAATTAAGAAAACAATCTATGATTCCAACATAAATTGGACCTTAATTTGTTTTCTTCTCACTCGAACTAGGCTAGTCACTATGCACAAATTATAATAAAAGAAAACGTCTAAGCTGTTGAGTCAAGCGTAAAAGAGCATTCTGTTTTGTTTACGATTATGGTAGTGGTACTGGAGCCAAGTAAACAAGTAATAAACAATGGGCGCTATAGAGACGAGGATTGGATACCAACGCTTAAAGTTCGAGACTACAATGTAATTCAATTCAATAATTTATTCAGCAAATTGGCCACATAGGGGCACTTTTACACGTCAGAAAAGAATTTACTAGCGCTTCCTAGACCCATTGCTGCATTGAAGCGCCGCATAAAACTCAAGCAGAAGGCCTTTTTTCCAAATTTACACATAGTTATAACATTTACATTACATGTATAAAATATACATATAGGTACGTTCTACACACTACGCATACTAGCTTCCGGCCGCGACTTCGTCTGCGTTGAATTTCATACTAAACTTCCGTACTCGTTTTCAGAATATGATTTTCTTTAATGAAAACTACCCGTTTCCAAATTAAATGTAAATTGAAAAAAAGGCTCCTGCTAAAAAATATAACAGAATGACAGAGGGCAGTTTTCTGCGGGTTCTAAGCAGTGTTGCCAGATAGCTCCGTCGCATTACCCCCAAGCCCTATGTAAAAAACCTCCAAAAATGGGGTTTTTGTTTCAAAACCCCCCTAAAGAAATTTACTTCGATATTGTTATACAACAAACACCGAACGTAAGCATCATATTAAGAATTTATGTAGTTTTAATGAAGTTACTTCCATCAACCTTTCTTGGTAGCCTCTAATTACGTACAACATTTTGTTTCCTGTCGCTCCCCCCAAAAATTTCGTCCCCTCATTTTTCCCTCCAGGGTCCATAAAAACCTCCAAATTTGGTCGGTTTTCCCCCAATCTGGCATCAGTGGTTCTAAGAGATCGATGGGCTCCTAGGCTTTTCAGGCTTCAAAAATAACTTTCTGGTGGTTTGACCCGAAATAGATATATTCCGATCTTAACTGACGGTACATTTCCAAATAATTATTCCCGAATAGATAGAGCTATTTCAAAAACTATAAGAAAATATTAGTTAAGGAAAATTTAGGGTTCCGAACCTCAAGAGGTAAAAACGGAACCCTTATAGGATCACTCGTGTGTCTGTCCGTCCGTCTGTCACAGTCGATTTTCTCCGAAACTACTGGACCGATTAAGTTGAAAGTACATATATGTAAGTTTGTGACCCAAAGACGGACGTGTAACGAAAATAAATTAATTTTGAACATATTATTGGGGACATATATTTTTGGGGGCTAAATTTGAAAAAAATATTAATGAAGTTTTTCAAACTATATCGTGTGACATATCAAATGAAAGTACTTCTTATGAGGATCTCAAATATATTTTTTAATTTTTTTTTTGGTCAATACTTTTCGAGTTATTTAAGAAAATAGGCGAAAATTACCAATCCCCCCTTATCTCCGAAACCACTGGACCTTAAATTTTGGAAAAAAATACGGGAGATAGTTATTGACAAGAAAATTATGCAGAAGTCCATGGTATTTGAAATCTATCATATAAAAGAGCTTATCCTGTGAAACGGTTTGAAAATGACGTCATTGAACATAATCAAGGGTCGGAACCCTCTCCACGCGAGTTTAACTCGCTTCTTGGCCGGTTTTTTTTGTGTTCAGTGTCGTTTATATAGTCCCTCGACTTGATAGTTTCTTTTAATTTTCTAGTTACAGTCGCGACTTCTTCTGCAGACTTATTATTAGTATAGATTCTTCACTCTGTTCATAGCAGTCTATACTTAGAATTCGCTATAGACTCGGATAAATAGCCTGAAAGTGAGCGCAAACCTCATAAAACAAGCAAATTCTAATATTCAAATAACGTTTGTTTAGACGATGTAAGCCCTTCCAATTTTTACGGGGCCCGATTTGGACCCAAATGGGTCCTCCATTTATAGAATAATAAGTGGGGCTTTACATACAATTAGTGTTCTGAATGGACCGCCAACTTTTTCATAATCTTTTTATTAGAGTTCGAGCACTTGAATGCCTCGTTAAAAGTCTAAAGGAGTTCTTATAGGAATTCTCCAGCGAAATTGCTTAGTTCAGGATAAGTTCAATTTATTTGAAATGTCCCAAAATATTTATTACCTACTTTGGTTTATTTAATGCTACCTACGTTCTAGGTCACTTTTCATTTACGCCCTGAAATGTTTGTTGTGTTGAGCTGAGCCTAGCAATGATATCCGTACTAATATTATAAATAGATACGAAAGTAACTTTTCTCTAATATACTACTACTACAACAGCCTATTTACGGCCCACTGCTGGGCACAGGCCTCCTCTCATCACGAGAGGGTTTGGGCTATAGTCCCCACGCGGGCCCAGTGCGGATTGAGTGCGGATCGGTTGGGTTTTCTCTAATATGCAATCAAATATTTATATTATGTTCTTCTTATTAGCCTGGGAAGTATCACGTTTCAGGCGCGGCTAGACAATTGGTCTATAATGAAATTTCATACAAAAGTTGCAGGCCTAGGCCGGCAACTCACTTTTTTAAAATTTCCATTTGATATATTTGTGACACAGCATCTTGGCATTCCGCCATTAAAAAAAAGCTACAAGCAAAATTAACTCTATGGTTCGCTACGACATTCTGCCTATACAGCTATTAAAAATACATGAACCATATTAGGTATCGCAGTTTTATTTATGTAAACAAGACAAAATATATTATATATAAAATATTATTTTATTTATTTATTTCATTGCATGTTTGAGAAAAGCACTATACATACATCGGCGGGGAACGGAAGTTGTCGGCCTCGTGTATAATACTCGGCCTGCGACATCCTCCTTCCCGGCCTCTGTAGTAATGTACTATTGTCTGTTACCTCTTCACGCTTAAACCGCTATAGACCGATATACGTCATTATAGATCATACGTCAACAACATGTAAGTCCAGCATAATTTCCCTCAAAGTTAAGTTCTACAAACAGAGAACTTAGCTACAAGAAAACAAAAACTTTGGAGCGAGGCTTATTTTGGATTTAATGTTGATTTCGAACTGTATAGTTAAGAACATTAATATGTATACAATTTGCACCTTAGTAGTTAGATAACTATAATGGAATAACATGCAAAAATGTATCTATCTAATGCCTTCGACTGTACATAATTTAATCTTACTTATCTTGACTTTGGTTAGGTATTAACTTAAATTAGGTAATTCGATTAGGTAGGTAATAATAGCATGTTGCTTGAATGTGTATCATATTCAAAGTTAATGTTATACTTATTTTAAAAATACCAATTTATATCATACCAAAAATCTAAATGTCCCAATATAAATGGAAGGCGCGGTTGTCTGAATGATTTTTGTAATATTTCACTTATTTCTAGTGATTCGCATGCCGCCGTCGCTGTTGACTGTTGATACAAATTAAAAGGCACTTGTACGGTCTCAAATAGATACTCATTCTATTAGAAACACAAAAGAAACCTCACAATTTTGTTATGAAGGAAAATTTTATTAAATCATTCCTTGGTTCCCGCGACGTTCACGAGGTCGTCGCTCCATCTTGTTGGAGGCCTACCGACAGCTCGTCTCCCGGTTCGCGGACGCCACTCGAGAACTTTCCGGCCCCATCGGCCATCAGTCCTGCGAGCAATGTGCCCCGCCCACTGCCACTTAAGGTTCGCAATTCTTCGGGCTATGTCGGTGACCCCAGTTCTACTGCGAATATCCTCATTTCTGATTCTATCACGCAGAGAAACCCCGAGCATAGCCCTTTCCATGGAAAGCACCTCTCGTTCTTTCGGTGGAAGCAAGTAGCACAGGACCGGTCTGAGTGGCGAGCCTTGGGGGAGGCCTATGTCCAGCAGTGGACGTCTTTCGGCTGAAATGATGATGATGATGATGATTCCTTGGTTTTCTTTACTTGGTGCTTTATGTATCAATATATCTTCCTTAATTTAGATTTAAAACTTACCTGTGACATTCTATGATGTTGACATTAGAACCAAAAATATCAATTTAATTTAAAATTCCGTCATATATCCAGCTGATTGGCCATATAGGTAGCTAAGGGCACTGTCTTTCACAACTTAGAAAATTAAATGATTCCAATATTCTACTAGCGCTTGCTGCTAGTCCATTTGCTGAGAACAAGACAGCTCGACAAACTCACCATTAATCTTTTATAAAAAAAAAACAGTTACAATAATAATTTTAATTTACTACCTTTGGTTACTCATTCGTGACTTCCGTTACACATTTCGCAAGTTTCAGGTACTAGAAGCCAAGGATGTCGCAAATGTCAGTTTTATCACATTCGAGATTTATTTCTAGGTATATTCCATTTTTTTTCCAAATTTCACCGTTTTGCCACTCACCACGCCGGCCGACAGAGATGCGAGTATCGACTTGAGACTCGAGCCGCACTCATTTCATTTATAACGTCCCTGCTAGAAACAGAAGCCTGAAACAGTTCACCTCTGCATCCGAATTGCAACGAGTGAAATATCAATTTCGTACCCACTGACCCCGCCTTCATTTATCAGGGAGCTTTAAATAAAACATCTTGCCAGTTTCACCCTGGTACACGGATTTTATCTATTTGGGCTTTCCTTGGAACTATTTGTTATTTCCCCAACCCCCCACTTAAGTTCTTCCCTTTTAGTGGGGAATTAGCGGGGCGTCCCCTATTCTTCGGTTGGATGTTTATTTTACCTTGCTTAGTTTGTTCTGTTATTGTTATCGTTGGTTTAATAAAGCTAGCCTATATGGTTGATGTTAATGGTGATGATGACTTTCATATTCGTAATTAATTTTTGAATAACTTTGTTATAAATTAATATACTTACCTTTATCATAACAAAACATAACATAGTCGATTTATATTATAGTTTAACGTTTAGTACGTGTTTCGTGTTTGTCACTTCCGTGGGTCCTCTGAAAATCAGCGTCGGAACGTCTTTGCGTTTGCCGACAAATGCTGAGAGGATTCGCATGCTTATACATTTTAATTATATATATTACATTAAGTCATCCATGTAAACTAGTCTTAAGTTGCATGTAAAAATATTTGAAATAAATATATCTCTCTCTTTCTCTCTCTCATATTGCTACGAATTGAAGAAATACCTAATTGAATTGTTTTAACCTAATTATTTTTTAGGTTCTGTTATGTAACACAGAGTGAATCACTCTGTGTCAGATATCGTCCGCGTGGATACGTTTATAATCTTTTCCGGGACGCGAACTATCTCCATACCAAATTTTATCTAAATCGGTCCAGAGGTTGAGGCTTGAAAAGGTGACTAACAGACGGGTAGACAGAACTACTGTCGTATTTATAATAATTTTTAGGAAATACAGCCTTCCTAATATTATAAATGACCGATAGTGAACGGTCTGCATGGCGAAACTGCATCAAATGAACTTTTTTAGTTTGGTGTTATAATAATAGCTATCGAAGAAAACAAGACCACACTAAGATGCTCACTTTTTCTTTAAGATTTTATAAACATTTTCTTGAACCGTTGAAGTAATGTGAGCACACATTTTAGGCAATTGATTTTCATTTAAAGAGTTTAAGTCAACCTATGTAGTCTCATAAAGCTTGCACAGCCTTTATCAACCGATTAGCTTTTAGGATAAAGCTTAATGCAATGAAGCGAGCTTCCAAAGTGAAGTAGGTGAGACGACAGCTGGCTTTGAGCGCGGTAACGGGGAAAAGTTAACTTTAATAATTTTTGCCTAAAAGCTTTGCCACTATCGCTTTCGTATAAAAGTTGGATTTAAAGTTAATTTTAAAAGCTCTGTGTTTGAACGGTAAATATTTATTGTAGGGATGGCGCCTATGCATCGATCTCTCGACCTTTACTAATTATTTGAACTGGTTAAAGACAGCACTTTACTTTAAAATTTGTTTATATTTTCTTATATTCAGTTAATATTTTGTACCTGTATGTACCTTACCTACCTACAGTCTTAGACTGTTATGGACCTCAATACATGATATAAGAAGCACAAGTATAGGTCAAATAGGTATGATATAGTCTATTATTAAAATTTTCATTCATTTACCGGAACAGCATGAAGAACATTATAAGTATAGGTTTCTTCTAGGATAGTTGTTAGATTATTCAGCCATTAGGCTGATTGGTTACTTTATCTACTGCAGGGATGCTGCGTCCCCGCAACACAGAGAGCAGAACTATGTTGTAAGAGTTCTTAGTAACTAATATATTTAGAAATAAAAATCAAGTGTAAAATGAATACCAGCCGTCTCCTCTGCAGCCGGCACAAAAAACAAATAATTGACATAACTTTAAGTAGAGGAAATAGTACACAAATCTTGTAAAATTTTATTGGCTCTTTACTCGAAATTAATTCATTGTTGTGAGTTTATTTTGAAAGGTAACAAAGCAAATGTCTCTTTGCAACAGAGATCGGCAAAGCTTGATTTGCTCAAAGCTCGAAGATCGGCCAAGTCTTTTGTTGCATCACGTAATGTTTGTGATAAACCTTGGGTTTTTGCATCTGATAAAAGTATTTTAACTAGATACAGGAAGCGAAAAAAGGGATGGGATTACGGGGGTCGGTTTTTTCTTCGGATCCGTTTACCTGGGCCGGGATCAAATAGATAATGTTGACATCGAAAGCATTTCTCTTATCTTTTACGTGATCAGTAATGGGTGGATAATGGCTTTTGTCGCAGAGATTTGGAATGTCAATGACTCATTGGGTATCATTAGTAACTCTTAAGTAGAAGATACACTTTGTTGTGCATTGTAACCTATCGTAACATTCGTAACTATTTAGGTTTTAGGTACTACTTATCAGACCGTCCACAATTATTTAGAAATGCGCCGCTGCATTACCTTCGGAAAACCCGCAGGAATATCGACCAAATTTCAATTTTGCTATTGTTATTCGTATTTATACATAGTATTTTATCAAAATACGTTTAGGTACTATAGCGTGAAAGGGTAACAAACACGGACAAATTTATAGTTTCTTATTGATTAACGGAATTCGTGACGCCAATTGATCATTTTAATATTTATACGCCTCCAAAACATAAAAAAAAGTTCAGGAAATGCAATAAATTTCCTAAAAATGAAAAATGAACACTTTTATCCCCTATTATTTCCATCAGAGTCTATAGACGGTGATCACCGTGACGGATACTTCCTATAGAACTGCAATACACAATATATCTTCCCAATGATTTCTAATGATTCGCTCGCATTGAGATGCGTAATTGCTTTCCTCCCAACCGTTCTGATCGAATACATTTAACATAACACAGCCCTATTATGCTTTCTATAAGGAGCCGTCTGTCGCGGAGGGGAAGAAATGCAGCGAAAGCTTATGGAACGGCGCTTTGAGTTGGCGATTTACTGTTTTCTAATGATGTTTGTTTGTTATTTATTCATTTATCCTATTCCACATACATAGAGAATGAATGAGAATCTTATATTTATTTCAAAATTTCACATGTGTCTAAAACTAATTACAAATACTCGTCGGTTCCATAGTACTTTTGACCCAGCCTTATCGTCTAGAACTTGATCCAAGTACATTCGCCTCGATCTTCCTTTTCCTACAAGTCGACATATTTCGCCTCGTAAATACATGTACTTTTTGTCAATATACTTTTTCTGTATTTCTCACTACATCCCTTTTCACACCACACCAGTTCTCATATCAGTCTAGCTAGGTATTCCTTATAAATTTAATAAATAAATAGGTATATCTTAGGACATTTCAGACAAATTAACATGTAGACCAAAACTAAGAAAAGCTTGTACTATGGGTGCTAGACAACGATATAAATACTTATTTATATAGAGAAATACATACAATTAATAAATACTAAACATCCATGACTCGAGTACAAACATTCGTGCTCATCACACAAAGTTTGCCCCCAGCGGGAGTCGAACCCGCGATCATCGGATCTCAAACCTACTGATTCCCTGACACGAAGCGGTAATATAACATATCCAGCGGCGTAGTGCATAATGCAAGAGTGTCCTCCGAACGACGCAGGCGCACCGAAACCGCGACAGGCCGCTGACCGTGCCGCCCAATTTTCCGGTCTACTACCGGCCGGCCGATTCAATTTTGGTGAAATTTTATTCGTCCGAATTCGACCGTGCAAGTGAAATTCTATCGACGGTCTCATATTTGATTCTCAGTTTAGTGTGGTCACGAGCGGGTTTTACACATGAAAGGTAGCTTTTATGAAGATACAAAAAAATGTTATTTCAAAATGAACGATTTTGAGATTGCTTTTTATTAATGAAACATCTTCACCGTTTAGCATGATTGAATTTATACTCGCCATCCGATTGAGAAAATTGACCAGATTTCTGTCAAATTAATGATCTTGACAGTTTTCTGGCGATTTTCGCTAAGGCACTTGTCCCACTGACATCAGCAGTGTGAATAGCCAGCGATCGCCTGTAAAGATATGTGTCTCTTTTACTGATACGGGATTTATACAACGTTTTGCTTGACCCTATAATATTTTATGCGGTTCTTAAGCGAGACAATAGTCGATGGCATCATCTTCTCGGTCATAGTCGGCAAAATCAAATCAAATTATTTATTCAACAAGTTGGCCACATCTGGGCACGTCTACACGTCAGAAATGAATTTATCAGCGCTTCCAAGACCCATTTCTTGAGAAGAAGCGCCGCATAAAACTCAACAGAAGAAAATTCCAGGCGGAGGGACTAGTGCCTGTATAAAACAACTATGAAGTATCGATCTAAATATATAAAACTCAAAGGTGACTGATTGACAGTGATCTATCAACGCACAGCCCAAACCACTGGACGGATCGGGCTGAAATTTGGCATGCAGGTAGGTAGATGTTATGACGTAGGCATCCGCTAAGAAAGGATTTTGCAAAATTCCCACGGGAACGGGAAAAATCGGGATTTTACTTTTTAATATTTCTGCGCATACGAAGTTGCGGGGAAAAGCTAGTCCATGAATAAAAGATCTACTTACCAATTATTTTTTTTTAATTTGCTAATCACAATTAATCCTTAAGGCACACTTGCACCAAGCTGTTAACTTTATTCCTTATATTATTCCTTTACCTGATTAACCGCTTAACTCAGACTTATTTGTATGAATTTGACGTGGGTTAAGAGGCTAACCCTAAGTTAGCGGTTTGGTGCAGTCGGGCTGTCATGTATTTATTTCATGTATTAGTGACCCAGTATAAAAAATACGCCAATATTATTACACAAAAAAAAACAATCAACACGTCTACCGTCTTCAAACATGATTAATATTCGTTTCGAATATCTTTTGAAGTATGCACAGTTTAATAAGAATCGAATGGGGGAATACCCCTAACATTAATCAACTAGTATCGAAGGGCGACGAAATGTACGCCGATTGTCTATTCCGCTGTATTTATGGTCGGGCCATAAACAATGTCAAGGACCCTTTGGACGTATAATTTTGGGACAGACTACATTTTTGGGGAGGTTTTTGTTAGAATTTTAAAGGTAATGTAACGTGAAAATTTATGCTTACAATGACGTTATTATTTCACTTTATATTAATAAATGGTAGGACTTGAGTATACTTGGAATAAAAATTATGCCAATGTGATGTATAATGAACTGTTTTTGCACAACTTTAGGCACATTCTTATTTGCGTCGCAATATTAAGTAATATTTAATTTAAAAATACCTACTCAATCGAATTACAATAGGTACTTACTTAGTATCAAAATTTTTGCTATCACTCCAGTTTCAACTATGAAACAAAATATCAAACTAAAACCATTGTTTTAATATCGCGGAAAAAAGAACTTTTTGTCGAAATCACCGTGGTTGACAAAGCAAATTGACCGCAGCCCCATACGGAACAAGATCTATTGGTTCCCATAGGAAATCTCGGCCGTTTGTTAATGCTTGACTAACCTACACACAATCTTAGACCATTAGAGCCGTGGCCCTAAATAGAGGTGATGCAACGCCACAGACTATTCAGACAGAGGGTTCACTCGGAATAAAAACTTGAAGATTTACAGAAAACATATGCCGAGCTTCAAAACGTTACTTAAAGTGAAAAGTCAGTCAAAACGTTTATTGGGTACTATTTTTAAATTGAGGTTTTTATGCAAACGTCAGTCATCAAACTTGATACTTGAATTTTTTTGTCAATTGCCTTTGGAATTTAATAGTAGTTGTTCATTTCGGAGATTTTTTGGTAACTTTTTGCATTTGCAATTTAAATCCATACTTAATATTATAAATGTGAAAGTATGTTTGCTTGTTTGTTTGTCCTTCCTTCATGTCGCAACGAGTGGACCAATTTGTATGAAATTTGGTATGGAGATAGATTGAGACCCTGGGATGAATAACATAGGATACTTTTTATCCCGGTATTTCTACGGGAACGGGTTTTATACGTGTCAAAACAGTTTATTCAATACTTCTATAACTATAACCATCTATATGTATAGTATCATCGGGTACGCAGATTCTAAGTCTACGCGGGACGAAGTCCGAGGGAAAAGTCTAGTACCTAAATAAAAATATTTTCTCTCTTCATCTAAACTGGGCTGATCTTTTTTAGTGGCAAGTTTTTTTTAATCTGTGGCTCGATACAAATACCCGGCAGTTAGTGGCATCCGTCACAGGCTTACGGGAGACGAATGGAGGGCGGAGGGGGGGGGGGGGTTGTCAAGGAGTGGGAAGAAGTTATTTGCGCTTGTAATCAGCGGATATAGTGTAAGAAGATTAAAAAATATGAATTGATGGATTTCATAGTATAACTTCGTATGCGCAAAAATATTAAAATGGAAAATCCCGTTTTTTTTCCGTTCCCGTGGAAATTTCGGGAAATCCTCTCTTAGTGCTCCCCTACGCATCACAAGGTACTTACATGCCAATTTTCAGCTCTCTACGACCAGTAGTTTCGGCTCTGCGTTGATCGATCAGTCAGTCAGTCAGTTTTTAGTTTTATATATCATTTTTTCTTAGACTGTTGAAGTGTTCCACTGCTGGGCAAAGGCCTCCCTTTTTTTCCACCAGCCGTCCCTGTTCAGTGCCTGTGTTTGCCACTCTTTATCAAAGACGTCTAGGTTGTCCCGCCATCTCAAATGAAATGAAATTATAACATTGTGATGGACTTTTAGGTAATTAACAATAATTTGTATATATTCTATTCTGTGACATTAACTACAATTTAAGTAATAATTTTAAGGACATGGTGTATTAATTTAAACTTGTATTTTTTTAAATCTTGTCTAGTTTCTAAGTGCATATTGCGTGCCGGATATCGGTAGATTGTGACGTACATAAATAATATTGATAAGATCTAATTGTAAAACTCACAATATTGCAATAAAATATATTCATTCATTCATTCATTCATTTTTGGTCTGCCTCTGCGCCGCAAGCCGTCTATCCATGTAATATGTTCAGTTCAATAATCAATTTTTTGAATATATTTTTTTAAAGGTAACATTAATATTAAATACTCACGAGAAACCCCTGTATAAAATCTATATATTCCAATATAAAATTTTCATGTTGACTATTTTTCATTTCAGTTTAATTCCATTCACCGTATTCATACAAATGTGTACTCCAATACAGAAACCGTAATTCCCGTACTTTATAAGCGGCCCGTCAAAAAATTACAACGGACCTTAATTTTGGCGGGCAAACATTTCCTTAGCGAAACAATATGGGAATACAAAATTTTAATTACACCCGTTCATTGTTCCGAATAGGTTGGCCAGAAAATGGGGTATTGTTTTGAAGATTTTCTCTTAATATACTGGTTTTGCAGTACATCCGTTGCCGCCCTAGGGTCGTAAATCGGCCGGGAAGGGTTGTTATTTATAAACCAATTAAACCGTCCCCTGCGACCGGTAGATAACGCGTCTGCCGAATCGGAAACAACCTTTGTCTGAACTTAAAAGTCAAAAGTTTGATTTTGGAGCTACATAGACCTGGGATATGTTGACCGAATCCCTTTTTTTAACCTCTGACTCAAAAAGGAGGGGTGTTATAGTGTGTCTGTGTGTGTGTGTAGTAGGCCCTTCAGCTTCACAAACTGATGGATGAACCGATTTGTTTCTTGTCAGATAGATAGCTGAGTTTATCTAGTTAATAGTATCTTAGCTATGGATTTGAAAAAAATCTGCATTTCTTTGTCGGTTTTTTTTTTCATTTGACATAGTAAACTTCACAATATTTGTGAAAAAGGCAATGTATATAATATTTAAGAAAAAGTCACAATTAATCGTGGGACCTAATTGCCAACCATATTGTGTAACCCCGTCCGATACAAATTGTCCACTTAATAAGGCTAGAATAATGATGACCATCGCTTACTCCCGTTTTTGTCTCGGCGAATACCTCGGGCTAGAGGCCATAACCGGTTATAAATGTTTAGCGTCTTGTACGATAACGTTACCGATTAAAACGGTATCTATACCGGTACCGTTAATCTATAGAACATAATGTTGTAATTAAACATTACAGGCCTAGGGCGGTGAATTCGTTAATGTCCCAGATCGCAGGTGTTCGTGCGATCTGTGGCTTTACCAATTACCGCCCGTGATTTGTCTAAAGTTTTACGTCTTGCCGTAGCCAGGAACTTCTCCCACTTTACGGCCAAGTGTGACGTAAAAAATATTTACATCACCCTTGGCCATAAAGTGGGATTTTCTGCCCGCTACGCGGAACGAAAATCTCACTTCTTGGCCAAGGCAAGACGTAAAACTTTTGACAAACCACGGGCGGTAATTCGTAAAGCCCCAGATCGCATATTTATGGCCCTCACCTTCGGTTCGGGCCACAGAAACCTGCGATCTGGGACATTTACGAATTCACCACCCTAGGTCTGTAATGTACTATTACGTCACCCTTGGCTGTAAGTGGGATTTTCTGCCCGCTACGCGGAGAGAAAATCTCACTTCTTGGCCAAGGCAAGACGTAAAACTTTTGACAAACCACGGGCGGTAATTCGTAAAGCCCCCGATCCCATATTTATGGCCCTCACCTTCGGTTCGGGCCACAGAAACCTGCGATCTGGGACATTTACGAATTCACCACCCTAGGTCTGTAATGTACTATTACACATACAAGTAGGTTTTATAACGAGAGTGAGGTCGTGCGGACCAGTGCGGTAATTTAATAAAAAAAATATTAGATCCAACCTGCGCGCATAACGCCTTGAATTCATGTGTGTAAAAAATCGTGTAATGCATTATGTACATCGGAAAACATTGTTTATAAAGTGAAGGCTAAATTAACAGCACTCGAAACGAGGTAGCAGGAAGAGAGAGAAGAGAAGTATCTCTAACGTTCTGTGGTCTCTGCCTAACCCAAAACGGGAAGAATGCGTGAGATTATGTCTGTATGTATGTGTGCAATATTCCCGCACAGGCACAACAAGAGGGACTGCAGCCTAAACCTCGTTATGAGAGGCTTTTGTCGAGAAGTCGGGCGTAACAGGCCGTTTTGGTGTCTAAAGTTGTATTTCTTACTAGCTTCTGCCCGCGACTTCGCCCGCGTGGAATTCGGTTATCGCGATCCCGCGGGAACTATGCGTTATTCCGGGAGAAAAAGATACTTTCGCATTTATAATATTAATATGGATATAATATCGATGTAAATGTAAGGCAAACGGGCATACAGGTAAACGCAAACGCAGAGCGACGGCAATAGATTTTTCAAATACCTATTTTTTGGGTAGCCTATCCTCTTAATTTTCAAGTTACAATGTTATTGTATACGCGACTCTACAGACTTATTATTGGTATAGAACACCCGCTTACCCAGTGATTACTTCAAGCGGATAATAACAGGCTACGGCGTAGGCGCCTACGGCGTATCGGCGTAGCACGAAGTTTGTAGCCGTCGGCTATTTGGCAGTCACTTTAAATATTATTGAAGATTGAAGTACTAGAAGAAGATATTGAATGATGTTCTTGCTTTTTTTGACAATATGAAAAAATAGAGAGTGCGTTCTCTCTCTCCCCCTTTCCCTTTATAGGTGATTTACCTCCTTCTCAAAGTCTCAAACTCCTTACCAATTTTCATCACAATTCGTTCAGCCTTTTTGAAATGAAAACGGAACATACTGAAGAGTAATTTTATTTTGGAGCACATTTCAGCTTAAATTGAAAACTACTGAATCGAACGAATTATTTCAATCTAATACTTTAAACGCGCTAAACTTGTATATTTCTCTGTTTATTTATTTATCCAAGCGATCTCAGAAACGGCCCTAACGATTTGAACAAAATTTGGAATATAAGGGATTACGTGGGCGATAGCTCGATGTAGATAGGTCAGGTTGATATCTGAAAAAAAAACTCGGTTTTAACCATTTTCACCCGAGCAAACCTCGGTCGCACTCCCGCGGGAACTATGCGTTTTTCCGGAATAAAAACAGCCCCAGGCATTGAACTATCTCCATAGCAAATTTCATCTACACTATCGTTCTAGCAGCGGCGTAAACGTAAAGTAACAGACAGACAGAGTTAATTGTTAAATAGTAGTGTATTAAGGTAATATTAAATAGCGTTGAAACTTTTAAGCTGCTAAGCAGTTTGGCGGATGTTATTTGAAAAAAAACATGTCACTTTTTTATGAAATGAAAATTTAAAATAAAACAAAATAACAAATATGTGAAAAATCTTACATAAATAAATCTTTTTATGAAATAAATAAACCAAAAAAAATGCAGTTATAATATAAGTATAATATATATTAATAATTTCTTAAATTATCAACGTAAAACTTAGTAACATTTGTCTTCATGTTCCCTGTCCAAAAACTCCACTCCATTCCACCCTCGCGATAGAATTAACAAATAATAAATAGATAGAGGTATCTATAAAATATCTCGTAAGAAGTTTCTCGATAAATACTTTGCCCGCGGCTCCCCTCGAACACGATATTCCGATAGGAGCTTCCCGGTGGAAAACTGACGTAAGTCCATATATATATATATACGTCTTTTTACTGAGACTAAGAAACTTTTTGAAGATAATAAATGCCTCAAAGAGGAGCAATTAAACATATATGTATAGAAGAAGACTAAATTGTGTATGGACGAATTGCTTCTTAGGCGCTCATTTCACATATTTATTCGCGATTTACAAGTTTCTAGAAAAATTTTGCTCATATCGACGGACCATACCCGGTATACACACAAGTTCACGATCAGCGATTCAGTAGTTAAGGTGTGCCAGCGTAACGAACCACCGCACTTCGCATATAAATACTAGACACACAAATACCTGCATATTGCCGCAGTAACAAAATAACAGTAAACCCGACGATCCAAATCCTATTAAGACTTCTGACATTTAAAACTACTGCACTTTATATCCCTAAAGCTGAACAAGTCACAGACAGTTTCAACCTTAACAGTTACGTATAGAGTATAATATTGATAAGCGGCATGTGCACATTATGCGTCGCCAAGTACAAGCAATATTTATTTACGGCGAATAAAAGTTTTCATGACGTAATTCAAAGTAATATCTTTGATATACTGCAAAGGAGTTAACGTGAGTGTATTATTGTTTATTCCGTCAAGTATTTCTTGTGAGGTTAATACATGTTATTTATTTTAGGTACATATAAGAAATTTGTAAGTATTCTATAAACACTAGCAAATTTCTCACTAATCCCAGATAACGATTTCATAAAAATGCTTTTTCAGTGCTCACTTGTGACATTTAGGGAATACTTATTTGCGTCTGATGTCATATCGGTGATCGATCAATCAGGTTCCTTATTTTTCCATCCATGCAACCAAAGTTTTCAACTACTACTACTACTACTACTACAACAGCCTATTTACGGCCCACTGCTGGGCACAGGCCTCCTCTCACGAGAGGGTTTGGGCTATAGTCCCCACGCGGGCCCAGTGCGGATTGGGGACTTCACACACATCTTTGAATTACTTCGCAGGTGCGTGCAGGTTTCCTCATGATGTTTTCATTCACCGAAAAGCTCAGTGGTAAATTCAAATTGAATTTTTCATTTGAAGTTTTCAACTAAGGATTATTAATAGCCTGAGTAGTGAGTACCTAATATTTTTTACGATAAGGTAATGGCTTGGATATCCAAGCCATTTCCTCCAAAAACCTTTTCTACAGCATCTATCAAAGCTATTTGTTTGAACTTGAAACCTTTAAAAAAAGGTCAAGTGCCCACTACCCATTTCGGAAAGCCGAAGTTTAGCGCTAAATCTAGGTCGTTACTAGGAGCGTTCGTGGACTTACTGGAAACTATTAATTCACGCCATGTTCAACGGTATATCAAATGGCACCGCATTCTGGGTCAGATCAGGATATTGGGCTATTCTGTAACGCGTATCGGGCAATAGGGCAATCCGAATGACGTTCTGACTGTTTATATTTCAACCATAGACATAAATAATACTTCGTATGGACCCGGCCTCACGTAGATACATGTCATGTTTCCCCACTTCATTGGTGTCCAATCCAAAGTTAAACTTATATCGTGACACTAAACCTGGGTCACATTTTTTCAACAACGAGACGAGTTTATAGATACTGAGAAACAGTTTCGAAAAAAGTTTTTTTAAAAACGCTTATTGTCACGCACGCTCGGTGACAGAACTTTGGATTGGACACCGTGGAAGTGGGGACATATTACGTGTACGTTAGACCCGGTCTATATTATTTACGTCTATGATTTCAACTGTAGAGGAAATGATAGAGGCACTAAATTCTAATCCTATTAACAATACAATATTAACAAACAAGATAAATGTAGTGTGTGTGTTTGTATGGATACATGGAACATAGATAATTGTGGTACTTTTACAGCCGTTCTACAGTTTACATCCTACAATCCGTACCAAATGTAATAAAGATTTGGTATGGATTTTCATTGTGGCGCACTTCCGTTCCACCACCACCAAAACAACGTCTCCCATTGTTGGGCACAGGCCTCCTCTCATCATGATGTGGCACTTCCATTCACTATAATACTAATTTAAAAATAAACCTACCTACAGTTACTATACGACTAGGGTCTTCACTCCTGAAGCCACTCGTAATTATGAAAAAAAAAAAACAGTTCAATCCTTGTATCTTGGAAACCATATGATATAAATCAAGAAGTAGATTTCACACACGTCTGAAACCAATTCCCTAAAAACAACCCCGACACCATAACTTACAGTCCAATTTCAATCGTCACATACTTCGAGACGCGCAAAGCGCCGTCTACAAACTTGCGATGCAGTTGAATGAGACGTAAGCACGTTGTGTTTAAGACGGGGTTTACTCTAATCCGGTGTTTTAGTTCTTTATGTGGGAGTTAGGTACGCTTGCCTAGACAAAAATAACGAACTGCAGTAATCATGCCCGTGAATGGGCCCTATGGACTGCATTATGAGGTGGTTTCAAAGGGATTCTGGTCGGGTAATTTCAAGCTGAAAGTTATTAGGATTTTGCGGTCGGCGGAGTGCAACGTCTTACGCTGAAAGAACGTCGGTTTGGATTATTTTGAGCATTTTCAGTGCTATTTTAAGCTTAACCCGACTGTTTACTGTTTAAACGTCTTTCATTTATAAGAGTATCTTATTGGCATTTAAATTTATATTAACACTAGCTTTTCCCCGCCACTTCGTATGAGCAGAAATATTAAAAAGTAAAATCCCGATTTTTCCCGTTCCCATAGGAATTTTGCAAAATCCTTTCTTAGCGGATGCCTACGTCATAACATCTACCGCATGCCAAATTTCAGCCCGATCCGTCCAGTGGTTTGGGCTGTGCGTTGATAGATCACTATGTCAGTCAGTCAGTCACCTTTGAGTTTTATATATTTAGATACTGTTTTGTAAGGGTTTCGTACATTTTTACCTTGTGTGCCATGTTTTTAATGTAAGTGCTTTACTTACTACCAAAGCCCATAGATTTATCGGCGAGAAATATACTAAGAATTGATGATTTTTGATTGAATGACTATGCGGCTTTGATAGCATCGTGATAAACATATATTTTTACTAGCTGACCCCGCGAACTTCGTATCGCGTTACACTTTTTGGTATGAAAAATAGCTTACGTCCTATTCTCAGACCTACTGAACATGCACTCCAAATTTCATAAGAATCGGTCGAGCCGTTTCGGAGGAGTTTGGTTACAAACACTGTGACACGAGAATTTTATATATTTTTATATTCATGTTGAAAGTTGTTCGGGTTAAAGAATTTTTATTTTCTCAAAAGAAATTATTACATTTCACTTAATGAGAATTTTAACTATTTGCAATATTGATTCAGTGAGCATTTTTAAGTTCTTCTCTCGTTCTACCTCAAATGGTCAATTATACGTTTCCCGATGATTGCGTCGAGCGTCGAACCGGCGGCCGTTACGCTCCATCGCAACCACTGAGCCACTATTATTAAGCCCCTCGAATCCAAATGACTTAAAAACCATACTAGTGACACTATATGTATACGTCCTTTGGATCTCGGAAACCGTACTGTGGTTTAAAATAGCTCGGTTTTGTGGGTTTATGGTATACCGGATGTAATTTGTTTATTGTTCAATTTATTTGTATGTTACTAATAGAAAAATGTGTCAAAATAGATAATCGAGTTGTCCTCAAGTAGAGCATGAAAATCATTAATATCTATATCAAACCTTTATTTAGGTACATGGTAAAAAGAAGCTGTAAATGTCATAAAATCAATAAAAGACATAAAACATTTGCTGCAAAAAAAAGGAAAGAGACCGATTCAAAGACGACAAATTATTTTATGGGACCTTAAGATAAAATGTTTTTCTAGCAACTGCTGTACAAAGAAACAAATGGAAGAGAAACAGTGCACTCAATTCAAACTAATAACAAGTTGCCACACTTTGTGGTCTAAGTGGCGTTTTGTTCAAACTTATTTTATCTGCAGTGAGATAAAATTTAAAAAAAATATGCCATTTTGCATAGACATATATAATACTTCATACAGACAGGGTCTACGCACACGACATATGACCCCACTTTCTTGGTGTCCAATCCAAGTTTGGAGACACCGGCGAGTGCGGATGTAAAACAACATATACGCAACCCTTAAAAAATGCCAACTTGCGTGATAAAAGGCTGCAAAAATCATGTAGGCATAGTGAAAATGTGTCATGGAATATCGTATCATCGGTGATTAACATTACTTACCTTGTGTTTATTGCATCAATCGAAATATTTTTGTAAACAATAAATTTATGACACGATGTCGCCATATTTACGCCATGTTACGGAGTCGCTGGCATGTAACCTTGTAAGGACGTCATTTTTACACATGAAGAATTTCACGTGAGATGTTTAATTTGGACTTCTAAGATAATATAAATAAATAATTATTATGTAAATAAATAAACAAAAGTTGATTTTTGAATCATGTTTTATTAGAAAAAAGGATATTACAGCATTCACGTCGCATACTGAATAAAATAAAAAAAGCCAGCAACACCTCTCGTTACGTGGTTGACCACCAGACGGCGCTGTATTTCGTTGTATGAAGAAAATGGCGACTGCATGTTCGAATAATAAAAATCATTGCCATTTTGATAATATTTCAGTTTCATTGCAAAATATACTAAGAATAAGAATTAGAAAAAAAATATTGTTCACCGTGTACACTTCGGTCTAAATTACTATATACAACATAACAGAGATTATGCAGTGTATTTTATTTTATTTTATTTATTTTCTATCCTTAACGGGATGTCTTTATTTCAGAGATACGTTTAAAAAAAAGTCTCGTTAAATTAGATCCGGAGAATATTCAATTTTGAAATTAAAAATAAATACACGGTGTACTAATCAATTTCGTATGGTGTTTTCTACGTATTTGAATTTATTTTTCAAGAGAATACCTGAGAATATACAAAGAAACTCCTCTTCAAAATTCAAAAACGAAACAACGTCGCCGCCTTGCCTCGGTCCAATTAGTGCAAAATCATAATATTTAAATCAATTTACACATTTCAGTAGGTAAGTCGTTAACAAGCGTTCCAATATTGTGAATATTGATGCTGTAAAATTGTTCATCTATTTTCTTTTCCTTGAACGGATTACTTACAGACTTCCAATTAAAATTAGATAACTGAGAGCGAAAATGAAGGTTATTTCAATTTTTTTTATTTTGTAGTCGACTAAATCTTCATCTCATTAGTCTAGAAGTAAATATATTAACACTTGAGTCTACCAAAAAATAGCAATTTAAAGCTTAATATTTCACAAACGCATCGTTTAATCAAAAAATGGTTGAAACAAACACACAATGTTTTTCCAAGACCTATTCAACGACACCCCACATCAAGGGGTACGCAAGAAAAAAAATATACACCCCCACCTTACAAGTAGGAGAGGTGCCCTACAAAAAAATATATCAAAATTTTATTGTACCACGTATTGGCGACAGACGGACGTACAGACGGACGAACGGACATGGCGAAACTATAAGGGTTCCTAGTGGACTTCGGAACCCTAAAAATGGTATACTTACTTACCTACTTGTAATTCTTTTTGTAATTTCAACTGCTTGTTTCTTTTCTTTTTTTTTGTTAATAAAATATCTTATTATTATTATTACTTCATAATTTGTCACACAAAACATGTAGAAGATGTAACATGTTCTAAGTATAGTTGTGCCTGTTGTAGTGCAAATATCAGTTCGTTTTTAAGTGTCAATTTGGTGTGTAACTTAAAATGCGCTATGACGTGATGTTAAAGATTTAATTAAAATACCTACTGACAAAGGACACACGGCCGTAATTGACGACAAAGCAGCCGCCGCCTCAATGCACCCGTATCCGCCCCACTGTACCTTGCTCTTTTTAACCTCTTCACCCGATCTGCTTGCCTGGTACTTTGGGTAAGTATACATTTTTAGAATGAAAATAAGAGTTAAATACTACTTAAATAAACATCTTTGGACAGTTCACGAAAATCGAACTGGACCCAAGAAAGCAAAGCTTATACTATCGGTACCTGGGCTGCGACATTATAAAAAACCGGCCAAGTGCGTGTCGGGCCACGCGCAAAGTATAGGGTTCCGAAGTTGACGATGCCCGCAGTACCTTTCCAAGACTTATTAGCAGATGCTAATAAGTAGTAGCTAGTATGGCTTGCCCGCCCGGCGCCTCTGCCACTCGAGAAAAGTCATTGGTTTTTTAATCATTTCATAAGTTGGTCGACTAGGACTCGTAAGTTTGTACAGCTACTTAGCTGTGATAGTTCTCCTTTCAACTACGTTATATATGCCACAACCGTGATTTTTTTCAGCCATCCAAATACCACCATACCATTTAGCTGGCAGGGGGGGGGGGACACGTGACTCTAAGGGCCGGTTGATTCAAACCATCTGTTAAAGTTAACGTTAACGTTAAATATTTTACTATTTGACAAAATGACGTTTCTGTATGGAATGACAGCTCGGCGGCCATATTTAACGACCAGGAGTCCGTCAACTGTGCTTGAATCAACCCAGACTCACAAAAAATAGCACTTTAAAGCTTAATATTTCACAAACGCATCACTTAATCAAAAAATGGTTTTAAGAAACCCACAATATTTTTTTAAGACGGACGGACATGGTGAAACTATGAGGGTTCCTTGTGGACTTCGGAACCCTAAAAATGCATAACACTACAAACATAGTATAAAACAAAAGTCGCTTCGCTGTCTGTCTGTCATATATGCTTGCTTAGATCTTATATCGTATGCTTAGATCTTTAAAAGTAAGAAATGCATATTCATATTAATATTTTTAATGCGAAAGTAACTCTGTCAGTCTGTCTGTTACCTCATCACGCTTCAACCGCTGGACCGACTGAGATGAAATTTAGCATGGAGATAGTTGGGATCCTGGGAAAAGACATAGGCTCCTTTTTATCCCGGAAAAACGCACAGTTCTCGCGGGAACGCGATAACCGAATTCCACGCGGGGGAAGTCGCGGGCAGAAGCTAATAGTATATACTCGTAAATACTAAACATTCGTACTCATCACATCGCGAACTCGAACGTGCGATTATCGTAACACTACCGACCTGATCCAAGCCGGCTGCCGGTGTTTAAACTAGGATCGAAATTGATATCTTAACAGGGACAGCAAATGGAAGTTTAAATTAACAATTATTTTGCTTTCTTTCTTAGTTCAAGTCTTATCGAGATATTTAGGTAATAATATCCCTCTGATAACTCTACCACTATTCAAATGTTAAGCCCCATTATCCACCCGAAACCTGAGAGATTTCAACTAAATGTTCTTTGTTCTGTTCTGTTTCATTAGAATATCTAATTCAGGCTAAGTTTAATATTTTCTTTCAAGTCACAATAGCGGCTTAAAACAGTCATATCTACATTTAGGTATTATTTCCTACAGTTGCTTTCAATTCAAATGTACTTAGTTCATAGACACTTCACCTTGTGACGACCCAGCACTCTCTACGTGCTAAAATAACCCCCAGTTTAAAGGAGGGGTTGGTCGAAAAATGCCTAAAATTAAATTCCTTGCGACTCATAAAGTATAGAATTACGTCATTATGCGTAGAGAAGATTCCGCGGACATTTTCAACCTTCTAACGTGTTGTATATTTTGAGCGGCGATTTAGCAATATGATGATCTCTTTTATACATGATGTATTTCATTATTTATTGACATTTTGAGGCTGTCGACATCTATGCATTTTATATTTATTTAACAATGGAGGCCATCTCCATGTTTTTTTTTTTCTGGACCCTTGGAGAATACATTATAAGTTTAAGTTAGGTACTATATGCATCCCTTAAATGTAATGTTAGTACGTGCCTATATATGTATTTTATACATATACCTAATGCAATTGTAATGTGAACTTGTATGTGTTTTTTTTTAAAGAGGGCCTTCTGCTGTGTTTTTTGCGACGCTTCTCCTCAAGCAATGGGTCTAGGAAGCGCTGGTAAATTCATTTCTTACGTGTAAAAGTGCCCCTATGTGGTCTATTTGCTAATAATATGATTGATTGATGGGTACTGAAATTAGTAACGATTTTGCAGTTTTTTTTCGTAATCAAAATTTCAAACTTAAGACCATTTAAACACTTCTAAACAAACAAACTTTAATTGAAAAATCCTTGAGCTTTATATTAAGCACAAACAATGCGTCGATTTAACCGAGTGTATGATTTAAACATTAATAATATTCTACGGGTTATTCCAAATGCGACTTTATGCGTCGAAAATAAGAATCTTTGAAGACGCGATAACTACGTGGTGAGATTTCCTTAACCCATAGACAATGAGACACGGAAGACGCCATTACCGAACCAAGGAGTTCCAGATTCAAATCTAATACCGCGTGACGATCGCGCGCGATACACCGTAACGTTTGCGCGGGAATTTCGTCGTTTATCACAACAACACAACCCATTATAACTCGTAATCTTCTTTAATACGGTCTATAATTCTCCAAGGCTGGCTAACACGTGTTCTCACAGTATTCGTGAGACAGTAATAGGGAATTTCTAACGGGAGACGTCCGTCAAAACATTTTTAGAAGATTCTAGACTTTATTTTTAAAAGCTTAGGGAAGAATGCTTGTGAATCCGCCAGCAAACAGAGTTGGTCGCAGCGAAATGGACTGTCGCATATGTTTAAGGATGTAATGGTTCATTCTAAATTTAAAGCAGTGTTACAATAGTTGTGATGTCACGACTTTTTCTCGGGCCGGCTTCTCCTTTTGGTGGTTGGTCGTGATGATACCTTGAATGGGCAGCTTACGTGTTTTAAGTAAGCGGTCTATTTTAAACGTCTTTTTCTAACATGTGACCATAGGTATGTAAGTGACATAAAAAAATGAGGTTCTGAATCCACTGCGATTGTTTGTAAGGATTTATCACACGCACCGTTTAGGTATGTGCGTGACGCACGTCTTTTTCTAAAAAGGGAAGAATAAGTAATTATGTGCAGTACTCGCCATTTGTACCATTTTTATGAGAAATAAATAAAATAAAAACTAAAGTTTTCTTATTTGTTAACAGGTGAGCAACAGCAACATGGAGATGACTGCAGTTACAGCTATATAAGTGAGTAGAAATTAACCCATAGCTCTTGCTTGAACTACGAACTCGAGTATCACTACCCATGCACGCTTTTCTCGTTCTCACATCTTATACTGCGATTCAGAAGTTTGAATTCGTTTGTAAAACGAGTAGGCAAAGGTGGAAACTTGAAGTGCCACATGTGACTTTACAAACTACGTTTCATTTAAAATTCACACTTAGAACACTTCGAAGGTGCACTGAAAAAACGACTTTGTTGTATTTACAAAATTGGCATTAGTTGATTTCATCTGTGTTAAATTAACCATATTTGTAGTTGTTATTGCAACATTTACTTAATTGATATTACTAAATCAAAATGATTGATGTGAAAATGAAGTCGTTACTATTTACTATTGTAGACTTAACAAAAACGTACGTTCAATTTACCGAACCATAACGGTAGAGTAACGACAGTTAAACTTTATTTAAAGATACTATATATCTTAGTAGCTTTTACTTTACAGTTTACAGTTTTTATTACCAAATACGCTTCATTAAATTTATTTTTTGGTTTTGTAAAGCGTCGCTACTAACATTATATGTTAAATTAACTACCAACGACTTTGGGGTTACTAAACCCTGAAGGTTAATAATGTAACCTATTCGCTTTAGTAAATAAAAGTACATCTGATAATACAATTCACGGAACAACACAGTAGCTTTTACAAGAAAAGTTTCGTGAAAATGTCATCGTTAGTTTTGTGAAGACTTCCATACAATTTCAATAGATGGCGTTAGTGCCGCTGCTTACAATATGTGTTAAATTAACTACTATCTGACGTTGAATTAACGGAACCCTGAGGGTTAATAATGTAACCAGTTCACTTTAGTAAATAAAGTACACCGTATAATAAAATTCATGAAACAACACAGTATGGTTCCGAGACGTGGGCGCTTACGATGGGCCTCATAAGAAGGCTCAAAGTCACTCAGAGGGCAATAGAGAGGGCTATGCTCGGGGTTTCTCTGCGTGATAGAATCAGAAATGAGGATATCCGCAGTAGAACTAGGGTCACCGACATAGCCCGAAGAATTGCGAGCCTTAAGTGGCAGTGGGCGGGGCACATTGCTCGCAGGACTGATGGCCGATGGGGCCGGAAACTTCTCGAGTGGCGCCCGCGAACCGGGAGACGAGCTGTCGGTAGGCCTCCAACAAGATGGAGCGACGACCTCGTGAAGGTCGCGGGAAACCGGTGGAAGCAAGTAGCACAGGACCGGTCTGAGTGGCGAGCCTTGGGGGAGGCCTATGTCCAGCAGTGGACGTCTTTCGGCTGAAATGATGATGATGATGATGAACACAGTTGCTTTTACGATAAACGATTTGTGAAAATGATATTTTCAAGTTTGTGAAGACATCTATAAAACTTCAATAGATGGCGTTAGCGGCGCTGCTTACAATATGTGTTAAATTAACTACTTTCTGACGTTGAATTAACGGAACCCTAAGGGTTAATAATGTAACCAGTTCACTTTAGTAAATAAAGTACACCGGATAATAAAATTCATGAAACAACACAGTTGCTTTTACGATAAACGATTCGTGAAAATGATATTTTCATGTTTGTGAAGACTTCTATAAAACTTCAATAGATGGCGTTAGCGGCGCTGCTTACAATAGGTGTTAAATTAACTACCATCTGTAGTTAAATTTATTAAACCCTAAGGTGTAGTAATAATACCTGTTCGCTTTAGTAAACAACACTACATTTGATAATAAAATTTACGAAACAACACAGTTGCTCTTACGATAAACGTTATATAATTAAGTATCATTGCTAGTTTTGTGAAGGCTTCCATAAAACTTCAATAAATGGCATAAGCGTCGTTGTCAACATTGTCTTAAATTAACTACCATCTGGCGTTGAATTTACTAAACTCTGATGAGTAGTGATGTACCTAACCTATTCACTTTCGTGAACATACTCGTAATAATAAAATTTACGAAACAATACTGTTGCTTTTACGGTAAACGTTTCATGAAAATTGTTCCTTTTGTGAAGAATTCCATAAAACTTAATAAATTTTAAAATAATAAATCACATAGGTAACTAAATGATGGCATTAGCATGTATGTAGTTATGTCATGTAGTTTAAACGAGCTATCTGCCTATATTTTTTATTATTTCTACAAACCCGCAAACCCGTACATAAATACCTGACGTACTAATGGTATACTTACATATACTCATAAATACAATGAAATCGGGTCACTTTGAAAGTGAAAGTGCAGCTTGAAACGTGAAGGAGTTACCATAGAATTTGGCAGAGGAAGAGGAACAGAAAGGAGACAATTTTTGGAAAATCTAATGAAAGAATTCTTCTAGATCTAATGAAAAAAATCCATTTTTTTTTTAAAGAAATGGAAGCGTTTCTTAAGGTAAATAAATATCAAAAAAGGGTAATCTGTAAAATTGAGAAATCGCAGAGCCCGAAAAATCTGTACAAGTACTTATAGGTTAATTGAAGATATTTAAAAAAAGTCGGCGGGGTGGTTTAAAATGACCTGAACATATTTCTACTGTAAAAATAGTCTCGTCTGTCTGTCCGTCCATTAGCCCGTCTGTCTGTTTGTCTGTTTTTTTTTATTTGAACTCGCATCATTCCCAAAACTGCTGAACTGATTTGGATGTATATAACTGTGTTGAGTATAGGCCCATAATAAAATACTGTTTGGGTCTAGGAAGGAGTGAAAAGGGGGGAAGTTATTTCTTATTAATGGCTTTTATACATATATTCGACAGGAATAATTTACGGTACCTAAGAAAAGAAATAAATACCTGCCCAAGGATTGCCATGAATTGTTTTAAAAAAGCTCTATTTGCGAGCTACATTCTACTTCCGTGAACTACTTACCTACCTATTCTTCAAACAACTAAGATGTGTAAGTAATGGTTGTAACATAAAGAGAAATCTTGACTGACTAACGGGTAGGTACACTGTCTCAAACTTTCACGATATACCTACACTCATAATAAACACAAAACTCGGGACTTAATCGTGGAATCGTGGACTTAACGTCGAGGTAAAATAAAAATAGTTTTTACGCGATTAAGTCCCGAGTTTTGTGTTTATTAACGGGTAGGTATAAAAAAATCGGTTATATATAAAGTCGGCTTACGGACGATAATTTTACGTGATAGACCGACCTTATTCAGTAAACCGACTTTATAGACAACTTATTTGTTTTTCGGTGGCGCAGCCGGCGTTCGTCAATTTATAAGACGTTATCAGATATCACGTCAAAAGTACCTACCTACCTACTTAATGACCTCCTTCAATGGTCTTCATTTATTACATCATTACTCGAAATCGATGTTAAGTGGGCAAAATAACTTTTTCTTGAACCTACTCGAGACTGATTTTTTATTTTCAAATTAACATTTCAAATTGGATTCATAAATGTATTGTTTAGATTTATATTATCAAAGTTTTGTATCAAGTAGTCAGCAGCGCCATATACCAAATCATCAATACCCACGCGTCCCTTACCTACTGTATTTTACAGTGGAAACGAAATCTCATGATTTCTTATTAAGAAACCACAAGACCTCTAATGCGGTTTATCTACACTCAAATCATAATCCCTCTCTATGATGCGGTCAAAAACCGCAAATTATGACCAGCATTAAGATAAACCGTTTAGTTAGAACAGATTTCTTATCTCTAAATGCTGTAGGTATTATTAGATTAGACCATCGAATTCGACATCTTCGAGCAATGCCCAAATGTATTCTTCAGGCAGACAACGAAAGTTTTTCCAAATTAAAATGTCGGCCCTATATTTAAGTATGTATAGGTACCTATTTAGTCTATGCTTTTTGAAATTCGAATGTGAAACGATTTATAAAATTAGTGTAGGTACTTAGATAAAGTTGTGTATGCAACTGTAAGTACATATTAAACTAATAATAATAATAAGTAGAGAACGCCAAAACGTGATGACACTGAAATTGAACTTTAAATGTAGCCTTTAAAGTTCAATTTCGGCACAGTAAACTTTTGATACTGCCTATTCAATCGTGTTGCTTCCCAAATCATCATCATCATCATCATCATTTCAGCCAAAAGACGTCCACTGCTGGACATAAGCCTCCCCCAAGGCTCGCCACTCAGACCGGTCCTGTGCTACTTGCTTCCACCGGTTTCCCGCGACCTTCACGAGGTCGTCACTCCATCTTGTTGGAGGCCTACCGACAGCTCGTCTCCCGGTTCGCGGGCGCCACTCGAGAACTTTCCGGCCCCATCGGCCATCAGTCCTGCGAGCAATGTGCCCCGCCCACTCCCACTTAAGGCTCGCAATTCTTCGGGCTATGTCGGTGACCCCAGTTCTACTACGGATATCCTCATTTCTGATTCTATCACGCAGAGAAACCCCGAGCATAGCCCTCTCCATTGCCCTCTGAGTGATTTTGAGCCTTCTTATCAGGCCCATCGTAAGCGCCCACGTCTCGGAACCATAAGTCATCACTTGCAACACACACTGGTCGAAGACTTTCGACTTGAGACACTGCGGTAATTTGGACGAAAAGACACTGCGAAGCTTCCCGAACGCTGCCCAGCCGAATCGGATTCGACGATTGGCCTCTTTCTCGAAGTTGGACCTACCTAACTGGACTGTTTGTCCCAGGTATACATAATGGTCAACAAGTTCGAGCGCAGAGCCTCCGATTATTACGGGAGTTGGTACAACATGGACATTAGACATGATTTTCGTCTTGTCCATGTTCATTTTAAGACCAACTCGATCGGAAACTCTGCTGAGGTCAGCGAGCATAGTACTGAGGTCTTCCATGGTCTCAGCCATGACTACAATATCGTCGGCAAACCGAAGGTGAGAGATGTACTCGCCATTAACATTGATGCCTCGACCTTTCCAGTCCAGCACCTTAAAAGCATCCTCCAATGCAGCGGTGAACAGCTTCGGAGAGATCACGTCTCCTTGTCTGACTCCCCGCTGCAGTGGAATAGGCTTCGTGGTCTGGTCCTGAAGTCGGACGGACATGGTGGCGTTTTCGTACAAACACTTCAACACTTCGATGTACCGGTAGTCAACTTGGCACCTCTGGAGAGACTGCAGCACAGCCCAAGTCTCGATCGAATCGAAGGCTTTCTCGTAATCCACAAATGCAAGGCAAAGAGGGAGGTTATACTCTTCGGTCTTCTGTATAACCTGCCGCAACGCATGTATGTGGTCTACGGTACTATAGCCCTTTCGGAAACCGGCTTGTTCGGGAGGCTGGAATTCGTCAAACCTGCGCGCGAGACGGTTCGTAATGACTCTCGAAAACAGCTTGTAAACATGGCTCAGAAGTGAAATGGGTCTATAATTCTTCAGCAAGGTGTTATCACCTTTTTTGAAGAAGAGCACCACCACACTTCTGTTCCATGCTCGCGGCGTTCTCCCTTCATGGATGACGGAATTAAACAGCGTCTGAAGGGCCTTAAGGACTGGTTTACCACCCGCCTTCAGGAGTTCAGCTGTAATTCCGTCATCACCGGGGGCTTTGCCGTTCTTAAGCTGTTTGAGAGCCATACTAATCTCGTACAGGCTGACGTCCGGGATATCTTCGGTATAGTGTCGGGTTAATCTAGCTATAGGGTCTTTAGCCGGATCAGCGACGGGTGTTCGGATTGTCGTGTATAACTGCCCATAGAACTTCTCGACTTCTCCCAACAGCTCCGGTTTGGATGAAACGATCCTGCCGTCTTCGGTCTTCAGCTTTGTCAATTGGCTTTGGCCAATAGACAGATCTTTGGCAAACACCTTCGAGCCTCTGTTACGCTCAATAGCCTTTTCAATACTGTTGGTTGCTCCCCAAATAGAGGTTTAATTTAATTATATTTATTTCAATACGGCTATCCCGTTCCCGCGGGAAATATGCGTTTATCCGGGATAAAAAGTAGCCCATTTCATTCCCCGGGACTCCAATTAGACTAAACTTTCGCATTTATAATATTACTTAGTTCCTATAGAATGGATACCTAAGTTAAGCAGGTAGTGGGAAGGTATAGGTACCTATTCCTCTAAACACAAATTGACACGAAACCAAATGCTCTCAACAAGCACTTAAACCCAAAGCAACGTCACCAAAGAGGTCTCAGGTCACGTTAAATTTGGTTAAATTAACAATGCAGAAAGGTAAAATCTACCCTGTTTGTTTTGTAAGTACGCAAGATTCTTCGAAATGGTCCCGTCTCTTTCACTCCATTCTGTCACAATGTGGGGTGCGAGAGAAATAAGAAATAGGACCCTCGCCGCCCGCCGCCGCCTGCGCCGCTTCAGTTCAGTGCGCAAGCGGCTGGCGGGGATACTGGTTGGACGTATTGTACTTGTTTATTTCATAACTATTTGGAGGGATCTGGATCCCGACTAACACATGAGTCAGACATGGAAGAGTTAGAAGAAAATGACCTGATTCTAGGTCTACATTATTTGGCAGAATGGGGATTGTCTCCGACAACTGTTAAGGCGTTCGAAGGTAAGTCAATTTTTTAGTAATTTCGCTATCCATATACACCTACTAAGTAAATTTTTATCATGTTGCCGAATAACCAGTAGAAAAAGTTGAAATGATTTCTAAGATAAGATAAGATAAATTTATTGGCAACATTCGGTTACATGTCAATTATTTCTATGTATTTATGTAATATTACATTAGAATTAGAATTAAAGTCTTATATTTAGTTTACATTTTCATATATGAAAATAAAATAATAATATTTTAATCACATAGTCAATGGTAAATTTAGAATTTCTAGTTAAGTAGGTAGGTGTTTGACCGGATAGCTAAGTTATTTTAGTGATAAGTAAGTACTGTGTTTATTTTCGTGTACCTACTATGGACTGCGCGGTCAAACACAATTGAAAAATAGGTACAATAAGTACCTAGGTATACACTGAAAAAAAAAGGATTAGCCGAACTAGTTGCGTTGTGTTAAGTAAGTAAATTAATAATAAGCAAACTTTCGTTACGAACAAATACTTACAAAACTAATTACGTAAACTAAGTACGCAATTTTCAAAATTAAGTTTAGGTAGGTAATAGTGCAGTGAAACCGATATGATATTTTCCACACTCTAGGCGGCATTTGCCAGATGGCAAATGCCGCCTAAAGGGGAGATCCCCTTTTTACACGCTACAAATTAGGTAAAACATCCTTTTTTTTTCAGTTTACCTATGATTTTTAGGGTTCCGAAGTCCACAAGGAACCCTTATAGTTTCGCCATGTCCGTCCGTCCGTCCGTCCGTCCGTCCGTCCGTCCGTCCGTCTGTCCGCACTATTGCTCGAAGATGATTAGTTCTAGAAAGCTGCAATTTGACATAAATATATATATTAGTTACGCTGACAAAGTGGTACAATAAAATTTTGAAATATATTTTTTTATAGGGTACCTCCCCTACTGGTAAAGTGGGGATGTAATTTTTTTTTCTTGCGTACCCCATGGTGTGGCATATCGTTGAATAGGTCTTAAAAAATATTGTAGGTTTGTTAAAACCATTTTTCGATTAAGTGATGCCTTTGTGAAATATTAAGCTTTAAAGTCCTTTTTTTTGTAAGAGTCACGTGTCCCCCCCCCCCCCTGCCAGCTAAATGGTGGTATTTGGATAGCTGAAAAAAATCACGGTTGTGGCATATATAACGTAGTTGAAAGGAAAACTATCAAAGCTAAGTAGGCTGTATAAATTTACGAGTAATTAGTCGACTTATGAAATGATTAAAAAACCAATGATTTTTCTCGAGCGGCAGGGGCGTCGGGCGGGTTGCTAAATAAGTCTAAGAAAGGTACTGTAGGCATCGTCAACTTCGGAACCCTATACTTATATAATATGGTTCATTCTGTGAGTGTTGTATTTAAGTAATTAACTCTATTCTTGCCTTAACTAACAATTTTTAGTGTAAGTAACCATATTATTTAATACAATACAAGAAAAAGCAATAATTCTCGAAAAACTTTCATGCGTGCGAATTGATTACACTTATTATAAATTCATATCGACATGACACTGGCAAAATCATGGTAACACCAATAACAAAAAAATATATAGGGTCCAGCGAAACGTGACGATATTTTTCCCACAGAATCGGCTATCAATTCTAAGCACATTTAATAGGTTTTTAATTTTTTTGAGTTGGTAAAAAAAATGATTTTGTATGGGATTTAGGCGTCGCTCACACCACCAATCCCATACATAAGTAATATTTCTTTGTTAGCAACTCGAAAAAATTAAAAACTTATACAATTTACTTAGAATCGATAGCCAATTATGTGGGTAAAATATCGTCACAACGTTTTGCTTGACCCTGTATATGGTACTAATTCTAATTTTCCGTGCCATTCTCCTAAAAATACCCACTTATGTGATAAAGTAGTGTGTAGTAAAATATTGCAGTATTCTAGAAAAAAGCTTGTAGATAGATTATTGCATGAAAAATTATATAAATAGGTACGTGGCGATAGCCGCCAAAATTTGTACATTTGAAAAAATATCTAAAAAAAATAAAGCTCCACGTGAAATTTATGGTCTTTCAAATTTCACGTGTGTTACTTTTTCTCGAATTTTACTTTAGTGCGTTATGAGTATTATGTACAAGTGTAGTAGTGTATTATGGTACAATTTTTGCGGCCATACCCACTCACCTATATCAGAATGCGGCAGTGAGTAGATAAAAATAACTTGGTGCTTATATTAATTTTAGGAGACATACTATGTTCCGAGTCGGAAATATTCGGCGAAATCATAGGTATATTCCGGCTAGAGGCAAGTTGGTTGATAGGTACCACAATCAAAGACGTGTATTGAGGAAAACGTCAATTGCCAAATCACCAATTGCTAAAGAAGACACAGAAGGTATGCATAGATTATTATTTAGGACCTATGTAAACTGACTACGTGACACGTGTATGGAATTTGTTTTCAGAATTTTGAAGGAGGTTTTATTCATATTGTTGTTGTTAAGTTGTAGTTTCAAAACAAAAAGAAATCACTTTTGCAAAGATACGTTAAATTTTTTGAGTTTGCTTTTATGTATGGCAGGTTTCTGATATAATTTTTGTTTCTAAAATTAGGATGCAGTAACACTGTCACATCACTCACACCAGAAGAGGCCGAAGAACACCAATTATGGCTCAAATATAACATGGAACCCTTTATTGAAATTATGGAGAAGTGGGACAAGACAAGAGATTATAGAATGAAATACTTAGCTTGTCATGATCACACGATACATGATATAATCTCTGAATGGCCAAGTTTAAAATCAAGCCTAGCCTATAAACTGGTACGTTTTAACTTTTTTTCGTACAAGTTGACCCGGTGAACTTCGTAGCACCACAAAAGCGATTCCCATACGAAGTCATTTTTCTTTTTTTAGCTGTTGCTTTAGAATTTTCCCGTTTTTTTTCTAAACAAACCGTCCCTGAATCAAAGAGAATAAGACAACAAATGAATCAGCCAAATCGGTCCAGCAGTTCTCGAGTTTTAGCCAGGCTAACGATTGATTCTATATATATTTTTTAATCATATTATTATATTTTATTATAATAATACTAGCTTCTGCCTGCGACTTCGTCCGCTTGGAATGCGGTTTGTATGAACATATAAACCTTCCTCTTGATTCACTCTATCTATTAAAAAAGTCGCATCAAAGTCCGTTGCGTAGTTTTAAAGATCTAAGCATACATAGGGACAGACAGAAAGGAAAGCGACTTTATTTTATACTATGTAGTGAAGTCTTGTTGAAGTCACGTGACCGTATGTATGTATGTCCGGGTTTAACTCAAAAACTACTGATCGGATTGCAACAAAATTTGCCATGGGGGTAGATTATAACACGGGTCAACATATAGGCTACTTTTTATCCCGAAAAAACACGTATTTCCTACGGGAAACTACTACTACTACTACTTCAGCCTATTTGCGTCCCACTGCTGGGCAAAGGCCTCCTCTCATCACGAGAGGGTTTGGGCTATAGTCCCCACGCGGGCCCAGTGCGGATTGGGGACTTCACACACATCTTTGAATTACTTCGCAGATGCGTGCAGGTTTCCTCACGATGTTTTCCTTCACCGAAAAGCTCATGGTAAATTCAAATTCAATTTCGCATATAAGTAAACTTAGAGGTGCGAGCCGGAATCGAACCCCAGACCCTCGGCATGAGAGGCGGTAGGTCGAACCACTAGGCCACCACGGCTTACGGGAAAGCTGTAACCGAATTCCACGCGGACGAAGTCGCGGGCAGAAGCTAGTTATTATATAAGTAACTTTAAGTACCTAGTGACGATATTATGTCTTATACAACACAGGTAGTATTTTCATGTTAGTTTAGATATCGTATCTATTCAGTTGGATGATACATGCCTAATACGACTTACTTATTTTCAGATTGAAACTGACTTTGACGTCATGCATCCCAATTGTGGGCTGAACCTTTTAAAAAAGTGTCCCGTGTTTGTGGAAAAGGCTCTACCACTTTTCAAAAACCTTAAATCAAGGGAATTAAATCTACTTGACGAAAATCCTGTGGAAGGTAGTGTAACGAGTTATTTTTTAGCCCTCTAATTCGCATTGTTGTTTAGAAATACACCCAATAAACTGGTTTTTGACAAAAAACTTCCTTATTCCAAAAAAACAATCTTGGGCATTAAAGGGTTAAGGTTCCATGGTTCCAGGTGCGTGAGAAAAAAAAAATAGGCTTTACAATTATATTTTGTTTTATTTATTTCAGAAATCAGAGACTACATTTTCTAGGCTTCGGAGGAATTACCGAAGTTATGTTTAATGTCGAAACATTGTGACCAACTAGATGACGACGAAATGACCTTAAACTTTGGAATATTCTAATAGTCAGGGGTTACAAATAAGGTATTAATTTACTTACCGTGGAGCTCGTTGCGAATGATACTTGCATTTGCGGATACCCACTGAAATAGCAACTCATCTTAAAACCCCCAAAGCTATTTATGTTATTTCGTTACGATCATTAATCATTCATATGGGTGTTCTTTATTTTCTTTTGAGGGAATGCGTCTGTCAAGATCATAATACCTACATGAATCTATGTATGTACAGTAAAAAAACAGCCATGCTTTTTTGTATTGTTTTTTAAATTTAAAATTCAGGACGAAACCTGCAAAAGCGGTTCCAAAAAATCCACGAAGAAATACCATATTTCCTCTTATTTCCTCATACTTATGTTATTTTTTGCAGAAATTGTATTTTTTTCAAGTTGTTCTCTTGAAGATTAGTATTTCCAAGGATTTTATTTTCTTCAGAGAAATCTGTGCATAATCACTGTTATATGATGACATAAATACTTTTCTATTTGAAGAAGCAAATTATTAAATGTCTAAACAATATCACTTTCTCACTTTCTTATAGTACATTACAGACCTAGGGTGGTGAATTCGTTAATGTCCCAGATCGCAGGTGTTTGTGACCCGAACCGAAGGTGAGGGCCATAAATATGCGATCTGGGGCTTTACGAATTACCGCCCGTGGTTTGTCAAAAGTTTTACGTCTTACCTTGGCCAGAAAGTGAGATTTTCTTTCCGCGTAGCGGGCAGAAAATCACACTTTACGGCCATGGGTGACGTAAAATATGTTTCCTGTCTTCATTAACATACACAGTCAAACATCCAGCGACCGGGGGCTCTATTCGAAGTGTTAAATAGGGACAGGGGGATTCCCTATCGCTGCGCTCACGCGCCACGCGCTCTAGTTGAACTTTAATTCTAGGTGCTTAAAGTTCGGTTGCAACGCCGCGACGCGTGAGGGCAGCGATAGGGAATCTTCCTGTCCCTATTTAACACTTCGAATAGAGCCCCAGCTTCAACTATGACTTCTATCCAGTAGGTACCATATTTCAGTTTTCTGTGAGGAGAATAAATACTTATCTTTATGATAATTAAGTTAATGTTAAATAACTTGGGTTAAGTAATTAAGTTGGTCTTAAATGTAAATAAAAATTGATTTTTATTATAAATTTGTTTTTTTTTGTCTCGACCAATCTTAATATTTGAGTTAGTTTCTTTTACAAAATAGTACGTAGGTATGTTATCCAGGCTCGATTAAAACAGGTTTCAAAAAAAAGTAGTGGTGGCAAAACAGTACTAATGTAATATTTCAGACCTCGAAAATTCAAGTAGGTACAACAAATGTAGTAAGAACATCAGCAGTATATGTATAGAATAATCCAGAATAAGAATAATAAGATCCAGAATAAGATAATAATTTTAACCAGGTGATATTTCCTGGCTAAAATTATTATCTTTGCATTTCAACACAAAATGTCTTCTGGATTATTCTTAATCATAGTTGATTTTGTAAAGTTTGGTCATAAGATCACGTCTTTTCATATTGCTAACTAAACTCGAATCGTATTCTCATCGCGCTTGAATAATTTATTGCTTGTGTTCTTAGTACATTTGTTGTACCTACTTGAATTTTCAAGGTCTTGAATACTCTTGTGTAATATAAGCAGCGTTTGTATGTTTTATCTGTAGATAATTAGTAAGTACATCATTAGTTTTATTTGGGTAAATGGTTCAAGGTGTAAATGAAAACTATTCTACTCTACTTATTATGAAAATGAACCGTTCTGTTCATATTTTTTAGTGTAAGAAACATTGTATTATCAACTTCACTCTTTGTAATAATTACCTACTTTTTTTTTATTTAGTAAAATATGGAATGTGCATTCCACTAAGCTGCTTTTGTATGCCCAACTAAAGCCAGTATTGTTTCTACTGTTTACTTGATTAATTTTATAAAGTTTTCTCATTTACTTTTGTGCTATTTACAAGTGCTTGTATTACGTTTCAAATGAAGACAGGTGAATTAAGAGAAAACTATAACTTTATAATTATCAACAAATTTGTTATATCGTATATTTACCATGATACATAATAGAGTCATTTATTAATCACACTAAAGAAAACTTGCAAACATCATGAAGTGAACAGTAGGAACAATACTAGCTTTAGAAGGACATACGAAAGCTGTTTAATGGAATTCACGTAAGGGCGTATTATATGTATTCTAAAGAGGTAGTAAATACAACAAACAATGAAGTTGATAGTACAATACTTGATAAAGTAAAAATTACAGGAAGCTGTTAGATAAATTTTAATAAATTAGGTATGAAAAACAACTAAAATGATATAGTAACAGCTACTAAAAAAGTACAATCCTTGGTGCAGTAAAACATACAAAAGCCGTTTAGTGTACCAAATGTTTTTTTTACATATGAAAGTTGTTTAGTTGCATACATGGAAGTAAAGTGTGTAAGCGATATTAAAGTGGGTTAGTAAGTATAACAAAGAATGAAGTAACTGCCACTATTTTTTTTCATCAAAAAAACAATCCTCAGTACAGTAAAACATACAAAAGCCGTTTAGTGAACAATACAACAATTCCTATAGTAAAAATTACAGAAGCTGTTAGCTAAATTTTACTCAAATTAGATATTAAAAACAACCAAAGAAGTATAGTAACTACGATTTAAAAAATAATTAAAAATACCACCCTTGGTATCGTAAAACTTATCGTAAACTTTACGAAAGTCATTAAGTAAACTGCACTAAATTTGTGTCAGTAAGACTGACCATAGAGAAGTAGCAAAACCTAAATAATCTATTTAGTGATATATGCAAGAGCTATACATGTCCAAACTACTTAATGAATCTATTAGTGATTATGAAACTAATTTCATCGATAATACAGCAGGAAGTTTTGTAAATCGTACCAATTCTTTTCACTAAAATGTACGAAAGATACCTTTGTAAAAAATACCAATGAAACTTTTTAAAATTACAATAATACAATTGTACACGGTACGGCAGTGGATTTAGTAAAACCCACAAAACATATCGGTGAATTTACAAAATCAATTCAGTCAAGAGTACAATGTGAAGTCTGTAAAATATACTTAAGTTTTCAGTATTATCAATGTACCTCTTTTGCTAGATATATATTTTTGATTTGCTAAATATGACTACAGTAGATACAAAATATGCAATAAAAAATACTTGACAAACATGTTTATTATACTAAACTGATTTTGTAAATATCAACCTGTACATGTTTAGTAAAATCAACAAATTTAGTGTGTAGGTCCCAAATCAACCTAAAAATTTAGTAAGCTTTAGTAAAACTTTTGTAAAATCAATCACAGTATTTTTTCAGTGTGCGTTATCAGAATGTTTTACGACAACTTATCTGAATTCCAAAACTGTATTTATTGCAATACCTAAGTGGTATGCTTTTCAATATCATCCAATAGTAGCCACATTACTAGAAGACTGAACTGTCGGTAGGCCTCCTACAAGATGCACTTTGTAAAGATACCAGACATCCGAGGGATGCGTGAGGCACTGGACTGATCTATGTAGCGAACCTTGAGGGAGGCCTATGTCCAGCAGTGGACTTATCTTTGCTGTAATGATTATGGTGATGATGGCACCTACTGACCCCGCTCATGTTACTCTACTCATCACTCCTTATTAATATTGTAAATACATCTGAAGTATAATCGAAATATCAGATTACGACGTTAGGTTTCTTACATGTTATCACTGACTGAAATGAAAATGCCATCTACACAGGACATTACAGGGCTGGCTTCTCAATTCACTTTTAAGATATTTATATTAAAATAAAACTTATATACCTACTTTAAAAATTAAGGAATCCCGTAAGTTCTTTGGTCGTATTCAAGAAAAACAATCACGATTGTACAACTTCGTCCAACGCTCAACTCATTTGATAAACTTCGCAAACTCAATCTCGAAACTATCAACGCAAAACTTGGAAAACTGAACTTTTATCAATTTAATTCGCCATGAAATATTATGAATTCGAAAAAAATCTCGGATTTTTACAACCTAGCAAAGTTAGAAAAACTTTTATGTTGGTTTACTTGGTATCTTTTTTTTTGTAGCAGCTTTGCTTAACCTGTAGATTGATAACTAGAGAGTTAAAAAAACCCACATATAGCCAACTGGCTGAAGAAGAAATAACAGCGATAATGAAAGAAGCGTGGCTAAACAACACTATTCCTGAAGAATGGAATGTGACCAAGCAAGTCCCTATTCCGAAGAAATGTAATCCAAAGAATACAGATGACTTCAGAAGGATCTCCATCTGCAACGTCGGTTACGGAATATATCAGAATATAACTGTATACGGGCTGGCTCTACACCCTCCGTCTTTCCAAGCTCCCGCTCCACCTACACTTCCGTCCGTATCTACTTGGCGCACCGGTAGCTCGGATAGAGGCCACGTATTTTGAGGGTAAGGGGACGCAGTCTCAAGGATCTTTTGGCCGAGGCTGCGAGTAGCGTGATACGCTAAGGTGGCATGCCGCAAGATGTGCAGTAGCTTCGTTCGGCATCTGCATGCCTAGGCAACCATCATGTTATAGCATGCATCTCCCAGCCACCCCCTTGATCACTAGGACGGCCCCCCCATTGCCCTCAGAATCCGACCTTGGGTCCTTGCAGCAATTGCTGGCTGGTGTTGTCACTTGAACTGAACTGAACATATAGCCAACTGGCTGAATAACATATGGTTTCATAATGAGTTGTATAAATTGGGTGGTAAAACTGATTGGCCAGAAAGTACTCACAGATAGATAGTGGCCTAGGAACCGAAGACGTGATTTCAGCTACGAGTTGTTCCGGAAAGACAACGCCTCCGTTGAGGATGAGGAAAATATTTAAAAAAACTTATACGAAGAATAGCTTAACATAATATTTATCTGACAAGTGCGACAACGATCGTTTGGCGAGTACCTACTCGTACTTCAGCGCCGCTTCGTGTTTATAAATGAGACATATCTTAGGCGCGAAATGTGTGCACTCTGCATCTTGCCCTAAATGCTTGTGGAGCGCGTCACGTACGAGCCGAGACTGACATCTGGGGCCTCATCACGAAATGTATGTGAAGTTTTTCACTATAACCTTCCATTGTGTTGTTCGTAAGCGAACAGGGATGTGTACCTAATGAATGATAGGAGTTTTTGGTGTGGAATGGAATAATGGGAGGAGCGAGTAACTCTGGTGCACTTATCGGATATAAAAAAATGCATCGCAACGAGGTCTTGACTGAAATAAAAGTGATAAAAAACAATACATGTATGTACGTATGTAAGTGTAAGTAAAGTAAATGAATTTGTTAGCTTTTACGCGTTACCTACGCTTAATAACTTTACCTATGAATAACTGATATACCTAAAAATTCAAAGAAGAAGAAAACATAGTGCATTGTTCCCTAAAATATTAAGTTCAGCCATATTCAGCTGTGACGTTATATTAGAAAGGTATAATGATTATAAATATGATGAGATACAAATGCTTTTACGTACAGTGTTTTTATATAGACCAAAGTCGCTTAATTCTTTCTTTAGGAATAGGTACCTAAAAGTTTTAAATATAAGAAAACACGTGTAACCGAAAACCAATACTAGAGAACAATTCTCTAATTCACACATTGGCAATTCCATTCTCGTCTGAGACTGTCTGCATTTTGTGCGTCCCTTTCTTACCTGGGGTTGTCTATATTGCTTTCTCGCTTACTGCAGAAGCCCGTTTTTGGGTTAGTATTTGTTATGCTTCCTAGATCTAATTTCAAATTTCTACCGCACGTGAGAATATATATGTCTCTGTCTATATTGTGTAATTTTAACCGTCAATCAAAGGCTGAATAATAATGATAACAGTCGAATAGTGATGCCACCAGAGAGAAATGAATTGAAACCTTTTCGATCTAAAGTCATATGGTGCAATATTCCCTAAAATAGAGGTATTTTGATGTAGAAATATCATCGGCTTTTTACCTTATTGAAAACTGTATTTGTTGAGATGAATTGCTTTGAATACAGAAGATTTCTGTCGAAATTGTCAATGAGGGTGCCTAAAATATTTTCAATGGGAATCGGTTTCTAGATAGAAATATATTTTTTTCTTACTTCATTTTTGTTTTTTTTATTTACAGTTGCAACTCCGCAACGGAGATGATCTGACGGTGAAGGTACTAACCATATTAACCACCTTTTTTCACCGCTTCTGACCATAACCACAGGCCACAATCCATTATAGGTACTGGCTTTAAATTATCCCTATGCTTCATTTAGACCTTACCTAAACTAGATTCATATACTTAACTACTTTATTAACTACAAAAGGTTCTAATGTTATTTTGCATTTTTTTAACTGCTTTTACTGACTTGACAACTGTGCATGAAACCTAAGAAAGCACGTTACCTTCTGCAATTTAAAAAACTAAATTTAACATTTACTGTAAAGTACCTACTGTATAGAATCCATGCTTCCATACTATTATTATAAATGCGAAAGTAACTCTGTCTGTCTGTTACCTCTTCACGCTTCAACCGCTGAACCGGTTTGGATGAAATTTAGTATGGAGATAGTTGGAGTCCCGAGAAAGGACATAGGCTACTTTTAATCCCGGAAAAACGCATAGTTCCCGCGGGAACGCGATAACCGAATTCCACGCGGGCGAAGTCGCGGGCAGAAGCTAGTTTGTTAATATAGGGCAAATAGGCAAAGATTAGCTATAGATTAGGGCAAGAGAAGACTTATTTAAAGGTGGACAACGCACTGTTGAATCCATTATAGCTTCCGGTGTTGAAGCCGTGGCAGCCAAGTGGTTTGACTTACCGCCTCTCATGCAGACGATCAGGGTTCAAATATCAGCTCAAAATACGGGAATACTTTTTGTGTGGAAATTTAAATTTGCAACAGAGCTCTTTGGTGAAGAAAATCATAGCGAGGAAACCTGTAAGTTCACATCTTCGATGCGATTCTAACATAAATGAAAATTACAGCCGATTAGAGGAGCATGTGTCCAGCAGAGGGTCCTAGCAGATGTTGTAGCACAGTACCTATTAAGAATCACCTTTTTTAGGGTTCCGAAGTCCACAAGGAACCCTTATAGTTTCGCCATGTCCGTCCGTCCGTCCGTCCGTCCGTCCGTCCGTCCGTCCGTCCGTCTGTCCGCACTATTGCTCGGAGATGCTTAGGTCTAGAGAGCTGTAATTTGGCATGAATATGCATATTAGTTACGCTGACAAAGTGGTACAATAAAATTTTGAAATATATTTTTTTATAGGGTACCTCCCCTACTCGTAAAGTGGGGATGTAATTTTTTTTTTCTTGCTTACCCCATGATGCGGCATATCGTTGAATAGGTCTTAAAAAAATATTGTGGGTTTGTTAAAACCATATTTTAATTAAGTGATGCGTTTGTGAAATATTAAGCTTTAAAGTGCTATTTTTTGTTAGAGTCACGTGTCCCCCCCCCCCCCTGCCAGCTAAATGGTGGTATTTGGATGGCTAAAAAAAATCACGGTTGTGGCATATATAACGCAGTTGAAAGGAAAACTATTAGAGCTAAGTAGGCTGTACAAACTTACGAGTAATAGTCGACCAACTTATAATGATGATTTTTCTCGAGCGGCAGGGGCGTCGGGCGGGCACGTCATACCACAGGCTAGCTAGATGCTAATAAGTCTTAGAAAGGTACTGTGGGCATCGTCAACTTCGGAACCCTATAATTTGCGCGTGGCCCGACACGTACTTGGCCGGTTTTTTATGTGATTGGTAAGTAAACGAGGCCTAAGATGGAATGCCTCTGTGCCAATAATTTCACTGGCTGCCTTAATCCCTTATCGGGACACAACGGTGTAACACTGCTATTTGGCTTTGGGTTAGCGGTTAAGACAGAGGTTGGTACAGTCGCCCTTAGATATATGTGAATGAACAAGGGTGAGCATTTATATGTATATCTGAACATCCACTCTAAAGTCTTGACAATAAGATCGTGTTCAGGTATTTACGATTGCTTCGTTTGCTTACATATATCTGATGGCAACTGCCTCTGTATCAAACCGGACGGACCTAGCAATAGGTTCTACTACCACTAAAACCTGCTTATCAATATTAGGACTGTGGTTGTAGTGATGGCGCCGGGTTCATTTTCATAGCGCTGATTGCTTAAGAGTCCCCAGTACGCACGGCGTTTCTCAACTTTTCATACAAACGTATTTTCGCTTTTATTCCCAAATTACTAAACAGATTAACTCGAAACTTGGTACACATAATAAAATCATTATTGTGAGTGTCCGAAATTGGTAAATGTCGTGGTAAAATAAAACACAATAAAATTACAGGCAAAAAACTGAATTTGGAAGTTTGTAGGTATGGAGTTTGTAACTAAAATGGTCCTAGTTTCTTTGTTATTCAATTTATTATAATCAAAGTGTATTTTGGACAATAATATCTCTGCTCCACTATTACTTGTAAAATTTGGTGCCAATCTGATAAGAACTTTGCGAATTAAAACGTAACTACGTTTGTATGGAGAAAGGAGCGTACTGGGGACTCTCAACACCAGGTAACGCGCCTGTATGACAAAAATTACAACTTCTCATTAAGCATGATAATATAAGTATATATTATACTTTTGAGTTTGTAATAAAAAACGTAATTTTCTTAACTACTTACTTAGCCTAGATTACGGTAATCGACTAATAGCTGTAATTGCAATTTTTCGTCATAATCACGGCCGAACGACGTATAACGGGTAATTTTCTCGATAGCCAGTATTTATAGGTAGGTCGAGGTTCGTTTGAAATAATTATTATTTAAAATGCTTTTAATTATATCATTACTTATTTTTATAATTTCAGTGTAATAATTACCTCGTGTCTCTTATGTACCCTTTATCAGATTTTTATATTAATTTATCCAAATGTGTAAAATATGAACAAGATGAGGTTCAAAATTATAAAGCACTAGTATGCAAATACCTAACTTTTACTAGACATTACTGGCTTCTGCCCGCGACTTCGTCCGCGCGAAATTCGGTTAGAGCGTTTCCCATGAGCACTTTGGGTTTATCTGGGATAAAAAATGTAGTTTACTTACAACTTTAGCTATATTTTTCATCCCCCAAAATCCCATTAAAATCGGTTTATCAGTTTATTTATAAAAGCTTTACAGACAGACAGAGTTATTTTGGTTTTTATTATGTAGGTAAGTAGGTAACAAATTTCTCTTCCTATTTTCCAATAATTCAGGGTGATCCTAAATACCTAAACATTCACTCTAACGTCTTGACAATAACATCGCGTTCAGATATTTATGACCACCTTCTGCATAGTTTCTGATTTCTATTTAAAACACGTGAAGTCATTCCGTCATCTTCCTTTAAGGTACAATTCCGAACATCGCGGCAGACTGCAATGAGAAATTGAGAACTGTAACGCCTGTGTGTATTATGGGAACATTTCCACAACACGACGGCAAGTGACGCGCGGCAGATGCCATTACCTACCTGATATTGCTGTCAGCCATCGCTGACAGCGAGGTAAAATTACGAATACTGTGCTGGATGCAGCACCAGCATTCGTAATTTTACCTTTACTTTTGTCTAAACTTACAAATCAACAAGGTTTCGATATTGCTCTTTGATATAATCATTGATTTGCTGCTTGCAGTCGTCAGAATTACAAACGTGTAAGGTAAAACACAGGGTATCGGCTGACCGCAACCGCAGTGGCCACAAGCGTAATACGATCCACTTAATTCGCCTATTCGATACAAAATCGATATTGCAACCGAGTACTTAACAGTGGGTATAGATTTTTTTATTTAGGGGTTATATTCGAAGTCTTCAATAGGGATTTCCTATAGGATCGCTCACGCGTCAAGTTGAACTTTAAAGGTGGGTTGATTCAAGCACAGTTGACGGACTCCTGGTCGTTAAATATGGCCGCCGAGCCGTCATTACATACAGAAACGACATTTTGCCCCATAGTAAAATATTCAACGTTAACGTTAACTTTAACGGACGGTTTGAATTAACACACCCTAAATCTAGCTGATTAAAGTTCAGGCGACGCGTGAGCGATCCTATAGGAAACAGGGAGATCCCTATTTTAATACTTCAAATATAGCCCTAGTTCTCTTATTACCCGACTGCGCACCGCAAAGGAGGGTTATATGTTTACCTGTCTATGTATGTATGTATGTATGTATGTATGTATGTATGTATGTTTGTTCCTTTGTGGCACACTAGAGCTCAAACGCGTGGGTCGATTTTAATGAATCATACGTCAATCGATTCGTCTGAATCGCGCGAGTGTCACTGAAGATATGAAATCAATCAAAATTCAAAATGGCGGCCACCAGACGCCATATTGTACAAAATTAAAAAATAAAAGTCGACCAACTATGGCATGTGAGGTATCGTTGAATAGGTATTTAAAAATCATTATTAGGTTTCTTTGACCATTTTTCAGACAAAAGAACCGTTTATGATTTATAACGATTCAAAGTTCCTTTACTAACCACGTAAAGTAGGTACCACCCAGCTATCCACCCAGTAGTAAATCCGTTCGAATTAGCAACACAGGAAATAACCTAGGCCAACGAGTCTTCAAGCAGGTCATGACAACTATAAAATAATAATAATGTTTTTCATAAATCTCAAACTTCAATCAAGTACGTACGCATGTGCAATGTAGTGTACCAGTAGCGTCATCTATCCGTTGACTTGAAGACTTTTAGTTTCGTTATTACATTTAAAGTGTCAATAGTGTTATTTACCTACTTAATACAGTAAAATATAACCTAATTGATTATAGGTACCAATTACAATAGTCAGTACTCAGCGCTCGTAAATAAATAAAATAGCTACCTAATACTCTAATGTAGTACCAGTAGCGCCATCTATCGGTTGACTTGAAGAATTTTAATAGGGTCAGGCCTTTGTAGCGTTTTGAGCCGGGTTAGGTCTCTAGAGGGATTAATAATCAGTAATTTAGATCATCGCAAGCTACTTAATAATCCCCACGATAGCAACTCTCTCCATGAAATGACAAGATTGCGGAATTCAGGGTCTTATAATCCCTAACTAAAAATAGTAAAATAAAAAAGTTAATTAAAAAAAACAAAAAACCCGACTGCGTAAAAAACTAAAAAGAAAAAAACAAGACTACTTAGTTCAGTAGTAGCCTAGTAGCTAGGATTATGTTAAGTAATATTTACCGTCGCCACCAGATATATAATCAAATATTGATTGCTATTGAGGAATCTAAAGATGCCTACAGTCGGGACCCATTTAAAATCTAGGTTAAAATGTTACAAATAATGGGTCCCGATAGTAGGCATCTTTAGATTCCTCAATAGCAATCAATATTTGATTATATATCTGGTGGCGACGGTAAATATTACTTAACATAATCCTAGCTACTAGGCTACTACTGAACTAAGTAGTCTTGTTTTTTTCTTTTTAGTTTTTTACGCAGTCGGGTTTTTTGTTTTTTATTTTTATTCGTTTCTCTGGTAAATTCATTTCTGAAGTGATTCCAATGTGAAACAAACAATAATTAAACCAATGTGGCCAATTAGCTGCATAAATTATTGAATTGAATTACGTGCGACGTGTATGGTGGTGAGTACCAGTTAAATAGTCCAAATGTATATCTGTAAATAGCTTCTATTCATAAGTGAACATTTTTAAAGCCAAAAGCATTTCTTTCTCCGTTATAAAATTACTTTACATCACACCAGACCGAAAAGCGGGATTTACCGCCCTTGGGCGCTACGAAAAATCCCTCTTCACGGCCAGGTGGTGACGTAAAATCGTATACTAACCACGGGCGGTCGTAAAGAAATCCTCAGACCGCTAGATTATAGCCCTCGCCTCCGGCTCGGTCCTCAATTACCCGCGATCTGAGACTTTCTTTACTTGACCGCCCTAGGTGTGTAATGTACTAAAATATCTGCATAAAATCATTGTGCATGGTCCGACAGCGGAACTTGGCCTATTTCCTTCCTTTCTATTTCTTAAATAAAACCGTTACTACGCATTCAAGGTTCCCCGATATCTCTATTATTCATGATCACAGCATAAAACTGTCAGTAAACCTCTCGACAAATATTTTAAAGGGAATTTCCCGGGGAAAATTATAACGCTTCCCCTGTAATTAGCAACCGTCCAAATTGGATGAAATTTAAGTCCTTAATCAAACCCCGGATGATTCAGGCATGCTACTACTACTACTACTACAGTCTATTTGCGTCCCACTGCTGGACACAGGTCTCCTCTCATCACGAGAGGATTTGCACTATAGTCCCCACGCGGGCCCTGTGCGGATTGGGGACTTCCCACACATCTTTGAATTGGGTACTTTGCAGATGCGTGCAAGTTTCCTCACGATGTTTACATCACCGAAAAGCTCAGTGGTAAATTCAAATTGAATTTCTCACATAAGTAGACTTAGGGGTGTGAGCCGGAATCGAAACCCCGATCTGCATGAGAGGCGGTAGGTCTTCTTCTAAACATAAATTAAGTTTATTAACCTGTATTCGTACAGTCACGGACACATATCCTTAGCTACTTGTATGTCGGCAGTTGTAAGGTACTTCTATATATTTATATGTAAAGATTCTATGAAACAGCAGCACTTGTGTAGGAACTAAATTGCCGCTACGGGTACACATTGATTCTATCGGGATACTATCTTTGTCATTTAGTGGATTCCTAAAAGTTAAACATTACGAGTATACAGATTAATATGGCAAGCTATGAGTACCTATTAGTTTATTACCTTCACCTATTGAATAAGATACAGAAAATATTTATTATCACAAGGCAACCTTACAAAACACATAAAAAAATAGGTACATAATAAAAACAAAATATAAAAAGGTGTAATAATGGGTCCCAATCTCAGCATGCATACTGCTGAATACCCTGCATTGGTTTTCAGACTGGGTATTGATAGAAAATTTGATAGTCACAATGCTTGAGTCAAATCTTGAACCAGTTCCATTTAAGTACACATTACCGCAATACCGTAAAAACAACACGCAATATATAATTTCGTATCATATCCATATTTCTCACTGATTAGATATGAAAATAATATTTCGCGGGTATAGTATCCTGATTTATTTGTCGGGGTAGATAAAGGCAGGAGAGATGGGCCGTAATGTTCTGAATGGTCCGAAAGTGGCCCTTCCCTCGCATTTTTACATATTATTTTCGGAGCCGTATTAAATTACCGAGGAATTTCTGGAGTTATGAACGATCATATTTTGCGAAAGCACTTTCGAGGCGAGGAAAAAGAATAATTATGCTTACCTATGGGTATCTTAAGGTGCCTCGTATATTATACATGCTCCGGTCTTTTTATTTACGCACGATAGAAAACTGAACTGTTACTCTTTGTTCTCTCTTTGTGGAACATTCATACTATTAAACTATAACATAGGGATCACTGTCCTTTTAAAGGACAAAACAGAATTGTGTAGCTGACATAGATTATATACGGTAAATTCATTTTCTGACGTGTAAAAGTAATATAATCTTATATAAGTATAAAAATGAATCGCCGTGTGTTAATCTGGCTAAGGCTCGAGAACCGTTGGACCGATTTGGCTGATTCTTTTTTGTTTTATTTCTTTGATTCAGGGAAGGTTTGGATGAAAAATAATGGGGAAAATCTAAAGGTACGGTAAAAAATCGCCTTCGGGTGATACGAAGTTCACCGGGCCAACTATAGTTTATCATCATCATCATTTCAGCCGATAGACGTCCACTGCTGACATAGGCCTCCCCCATAGCGCGCCACTCAGAGCGGTCCTGTGCCACTCGCATCCACCGCGAACTATAGTTTATACTTAATAATAAATAAGTATATTTAGTTTCTCCTTTATTTTTCTGTACATATACTTATTGTCTACTCATGAACTTGTTTCCTATCTACTACTCAAAGGTTAGTTAGCTGGAAAAAATCCTGCTAGGGATAAGCTCGCCTTTGTTACGTTGTAGTGTGTATTTTTTACGTCAAAATAAATGTTCTGAGTTCTGAGTTCCTTTGTACATGTGTCTCTTCTCTGTATTGAAAATTGGATTTGTGTGTTTTTATTCTGTACAATAAAGTGTTACTTACTTACTCAAAAATGCCCCTATATGTGGCCAATTTGCTGAATAAATAGTTGAATTGAATATAACTACACAGTAAGTTAGTAAATCCATACATGACAACTCTAACGGAGTTCATTCATGGATGAGTCGCTGTGAAAGCCCAGTTAAATGTAAATAATAACCTAATAACATAACTGGCTAGACCCACGACGACAACATCTGCCGTTCGCATCCCTTAACCGGCGTGTCACATTAATTTGCTCATCGAAAATCAATAGAGACCCAACCCGTCAACTCAGCCGAAACTTCCAGCCAGTAATTTACTCAGTCCTAATGCAAATCTGCCATAAATTGTCAATAAAGGCCGTAGTTCGATCCCCGCTCAACGCACCGAAACGATTTATAGTACAAGTTTCGGATGGAAAAAGTTACGTCCCGATGTCCCTTTGGAGTTTTACTACTGTACGATCAATTGAGTTATCTTCTTGGGATTATTTACGTGTTACATTTTCTTTTTAATTTGCAAATTACTTCAACTGTGTGTTTCTGTCTAATGTTTACAAAATACTTATTTCATAGGAAAAGTTATTTATATTTATTTATTATTATAACAAAAATGACACTTACAGCTAGAGCCAGTCATGACATTAAATATTTAAATCACACTTGGTATCACAGAATCAAATGTACTATAACTAGCTTTTCCCCGCAACTTCGTATGCGCAGAAATATTAAAATGAAAAAAATCCCGTTCTTTTTCGTTCCCGTAGGAATTTCGGAAAATCCTCTCTTAGTGCTCCCCTACGTTCCCTAAGAAACCTGCATGCCAAATTTCAGCTCTCTACGACCAGTAGTTTCGGCTCTGCGTTCATCGATCAGTCAGTCAGTCAGTCAGTCAGTCAGTCTGTCAGTTTTTTGTATATATATAGATAACAAATTTGATTACTTACAGAATTATTACTGATTCGATTCCCGATTACGCATGAGAGTAAAAATAAATAAATTTGAATGCAATTTTTATTATTGACTCTAAAATCGATGCCATGGTCTCTAACAACAGATTTCACTATCTCTCATACCTAAATAGTGTATTGATGATCCTGTATTTTATCGCTTTGTATAGAGGCCAACTTGTATGTTAGTTGAATTTTTAGGGTTCCGAAGTCCACAAGGAACCCTTATAGTTTCGCCATGTCCGTCCGTCCGTCTGTCCGCACTATTGCTCGGAGATGGTTAGTTCTAGAAAACTGTAATTTGGCATGAATATACATATTAGTTACGCTGACAAAGTGGAACAATAAAATTTTGAAATATATTTTTTTATAGGGTACCTCCCCTACTCGTAAAGTGGGGATGTAATTTTTTTTTCTTGTGTACCCCATGGTGCGCAAGAAAAGAAAATATCGTTGAATAGGTCTTAAAAAAAATATTGTGGGTTTGTTAGAACTATTTTTTGTTAGGGTCACGTGTCCCCCCCCCCCCTCCTGCCAGCTAAATGGTGGTATTTGGATGGCTGAAAAAAATCACGGTTATGGCATGTAAAACGTAGTTGAAAGGAAAACTATCAGAGCTAAGTAGGCTGTACAAACTTACGAGTCATAGTCGACCAACTTATGAAATGATTAAAAAACCAATGATTTTTCTCGAGCGGCAGAGGCGTCGGGCGGGCACGTCATACCACAGGCTAGCAAGATGCTAATAAGTCTTAGAAAGGTACTGTGGGCATCGTCAACTTCGGAACCCTATACTTTGCGCGTGGTCCGACACGCACTTGGCCGGTTTTTATCATATAGGTACCTTAAAACAAATGTAACGTGTACCTACGACATTTGTTCAACACTCTACGAGTACACTGTCTAGTGTTCCATTCAATATAATACTATCCTTTGTTAATGTTTTCATAATAATATGTGTTCTGTTCAACGTTCGGGTCAAGGTTTGGTGTTGACTGTGTCCTCATTTTATGTTAAAGGAAATGAATTCGTATTTCGGGCAGAAGCTAGTACAAGCTTCTGCCCGAACCTGCCGTCTTCTGCCGTGGAATTTAGCCTCCAGTCTTAACTGTAACCGTAGCAAATTTTCCCAAAACCAGTTTAGCAATTTAGCCTGAAATGCGTAACAAACGGAGTTTCGCATTTGTAAGGATTTGTATAAATAAGCACTAAAAAAAGAATTACGTACAAATTTTAAAAGGAAAGCTAGTCTTTGTGTTTTGCTCCGTTTCTGCTTGAAAGCTTTTGAATTTTGTGAAAATTCGTTGCCAATCCCAATGTTCTCCGTTTTTTAGACGAAAAAATTACGATCGGTTCGTAATTTTTTCGTTGCGGAGCTTGCTCGCAGTGTTGAAAAGTGTTTTTTTATGAATTACTACCTATGGGATTATAATAAAGTGAAGTCTACCAATTTTCATCAAAATCTAATCAGCATTTAGTGTGTGAAAGATAAACAAATAGGTATATATACTTTTTGACACATCGGTAGAATATAATTGATTTTAATTCGTTAATAAATTTATACATTCAGTCGAGATTTTTAATAAAACAACAGTAATAATGTAAAAATACTAAAGAGATAATGATAATTTAAAAGGTGCTTGTAGGCGCTAAAAGCACGAAGTAATTAAAAGATAGTATTTAATTGTTCACGTGGCGTCTTCTCTTAGCAGTACCTCTAGTAGTTCTGCTGAACAGTAATACAACTTGATAAATTTCGATTCTAATAATGAATTCGACGCCACATTCAATGGCGACTATGCTCTTTTTTTTCCTTTCTTCTTTTCTTCATCATCATGATACGAAAGACTTCCTCTTTCCGTTGAACATAGCTCTGATTCACGGTTTTCCGCATAGTCTAGTCACTAGTATTTTGTCGAAAATTCTAGTAAATATAGTTAAGACACTGATAAGAGCTAATGACCTTGAGCAATCGACGCAGGCAACTGTCTCAGCGGACAATGTCTGTTTGCATTGGAGGGAGCGAGAAGCAGGACCGCGGCATGTGGGCGATATACGTAGAAAACCAGAAAAGGAAGATTATAAAAAATTGCACATTCCATGAAAAATATAAATTAGCCAATTTTTTGGTATGAGTATGGCGGAATAGCGTATTTAATTATGGAAACCTGCGTAAAAAAAAAAACTTATAGAACCATTAAAATAGGATTAGAAGACGTAACTTCACGATTTTTTTCATCGAACCAATTTCATGAAATCCTTTTTTTTAGGTATATAGTGAATATTAACATATATTTTACTCGCCTTACAAAATCAAATACTTTTCGTTTAAATACTGTTTAAATAAAGTCAATCGTAGACATAGAATTTGCGTACACGAAGATAATATACATATAGACAGTTATAGTTATAGAAGTGTTGAAAAAATTGTTCGACCCGAAAAAAATCCGTTCCCGGGATAAAAAGTATCCTATGACTTTTCTTTTATCCCGATATTTCCACGGGAACGGGTTTTCCGCGGATCAACTAATTTTTTCAACACTTCCCAAAACTATCTTCATACCAAATTTCATTCAAATCGGCCCAGTCGTTTCGACGTTAAGGAAGGACAAAAAAACAAACACTTTTTTATTTATAATATTAGTATGGATGGGATAGATATTGATGTTGCAAATTGTGGTGCACTGTGACACTGGTTCGTGGCTCGGCCCTGTAAGGTGATTAAATAATTTGCGTGGAATGCAGTTATTTCAACGTGCATTCCTTCTTCGCTTTCTTTGCATTCGCGTGTTTAATTTGCTTTACATTCTCTTGTTTCCAATTGGACGTTTTGATTTATACCACAGCTTTTACTATTTTCAACGAAGAAAATGTAAATGCAAACACGTTAACTCATACCTTAGTAGAGATGGGTGCTCTGGGTAATTTCACAAATCCTCACTGCTTACTAGCCCGAAGTACCTGTTTAGAGTTGCATATGTGTAGTTTTCGGTACTCTTTCAATACATAGTTACTTGCCTATGGTTGGTTGACTTGATTATAAAGTAAGTAAATCTTCGTCCATAAACGAACTCATTATTTAAGCAACACATCTATAGATTTCATCACAAATTACTTAGAACATGTGTTTTAGACACGTGGTTACCACAGTACATAAATCAAACTGGCAACCTAAATCCGTCGTCGCACTAAAGATGGCGTCATGGCGTCACATTTTGAATTTGGAACCCGCGCCGAATAAGGGCAGGTAATACTGGCCGAATAGCTCCCTCGCCGGCAGTTACCGCGCAGAGCGATGGCCCCGAATTTTCCCGCATTCTGATAAGGATGTGTGCGATTGTGCGTTGCATTTCATGGCTTTATACAAATAACTTACTTATTTTGTTACGTAAGTATTTACTGGACAGAGACTGCACAAGATAGAGAGCAGTGGAAAAAGTGGGGGGAGGCCTTTGCCCAGCAGTGGGACACAATGGGCTCGTAATAATAATAATAAGTATTTATCCCGCGCCGTAAAATTTCGAGCAGGCACGCGCTCAAAGAATCTTTATACCTAATCATGAAGCACACATATGGACGTCTAAATTTAACCGAAAAAAAAAACTTTACACTCAAACGCATTCTAAACTCGGTTCACTTTATTGTTTAGAACGCGACACAAAAGTTTTTTTTAGTGCACTTTTAAAAGCGCGGCGGGATCTTGGATGATTTTGTTTTACGATGCACTCGGAGCGTGGATTCCGAAACTGTTTGAACACTTTGAACTTTATTTTATACCAAACTTTAGCTTAAAGTGCTGATCTGTTTCTATCCTTGGCATCTTTATTTCTGTAGTATTTGATTTTTTTTATATATTTATCTATCAAAGGTATTTCTCAGTTTACTCATAAGTTATTTATTATTAAGGTTTGATAAACTTAGGACTGTGGAAAAAATACAGTAGTCTAATTAAAAATACAGTATTCATTTAAATTGCGCAATAAAATTGTGTCAATAAAATTCAGAAATAAATAAATCCGGTGTAAAATTCTTATTTTACACCGGATTTATTTATTTCTGAATTTTCTTTTTTTTCGTTAGCTAAGTGTTGGTTGCACCGCCTACTTGCGGCCATCCGGGGCTGAGCCCTGCCGGGGCCATTCGCCTCCATTCCGACGGCTCAAAATACACTGGTGGTAAGTAGGTATTTTTATTTTTCGTTAGCAATGCACTATCAGTATTTATCGCGCCACCAACGCTCGCCCCCCGAATGCTCCCCGTATGATATCGACACTTAAGTGTCGTATCCTTTGGGATGAATTCATGAGTTTACGGTGGTCCACCATTACTTATCGGTTTTTATGACCTGAATTGAAATTATTTGTGATGGAGTTGTTTTGATTGTATTTGGTATTTATATATCGATGTTTTGGGAACTGATGTTCTCTAGTAAACTTCTATTTAGTTTCTTGCGGCGCTTCGGTTGAGCGTTACGTCTTTTCTAAACTCTATTAAATCAGATTAATGTCAACTGATATTTACTGAGATGTTTCCGAATTGCTGAACAAATACATTTTATTCTGGCTGTCGGTACGGAGATAGTTTAAGTCCGGGGAAAGGTCCTATGCTACCTTTTATTAGCGCTATAACTGGGTTTGACGCAGAAGAATTCGCTGGCAGAAGCTAGTCTTTTCGGGTGCCATCTATTTGGCATAATTCTTTTTGTCCGAAACTGTTTACGCATAACAGGCTTCGCATAATTTATTTACGCCGAATCTTGACTTTGCCGAATTTTTATTAAGCATAATTCTTAATTGGCCGAATGGGTGTTTACCCGAATATTATGTTGGCATAATGTTGACTTGGCCGAATTTTATTATGCATAATATTGTTTGGCATACTAGTAATTTAGCAGAATTTTGATAGGCCGAAATATTGTCCGAATTTGTGTCCGAAACAACAATTAATGTAGGGAGCGCCAAATGATTTTAGACTCTCATAGGTTAGGTTAGGTTATTTTTTATATAAGTAAACGAAATTATCATTTAGTAAAAATCCCCCCTCTCCCTATTTAGATAATCATCGATGTAATACAGGTACTCATTTAATTAAATCGGCGTAAATATAGGTATGCGTAAGTAGTTTTCGGCGTAACAAATTTCGGCGAAAGTAATTTTCTGCCTAAATAATATTCGGAATTCGAAAATTATGCGTGAATACTATTCGGCGTAAAGAGATTATGCATAATAGAATTCGACGAAAAATCATTATGCGAGATTAGTTTCGGCGTAAAGACTATTATGCCTATACTGATTATGCAAAATCGAATTCTGCCAAAAAAAAATATGCGTAAACAAGGGGAACCAGTCTTTTCATATTTGATACGAATTACGTATGCAGCGACACTTGTTTGACACATTAAAACTACTGTAAATGTTTGAGTAAGTGGAGCGGACGAAAGTTTGCTGCAACTCGGAGTACGGAAGGTTCCAAGACATTAATTTAGATTGGAGTTGCTCGTAAGTCAACAAAACTTCTCTGGAGGACCATGTTTTTGTAAACGATTTAGTTAATGAATAGCCGAATCTTGTTTCGCTTTCTGCTTGCGTCCTGTGCGATGCACATTTTTTATGTCATATGGACGTTTTTAAAATAATTACACTGGTGTGAAAGGTAACACGAATATAAGTTTATGAGCTCGTCGCGTCGCAGGCCTCTCAAAGAGGCTTTAGTAAACATTTTTGTTCCGGTCTCCAAACTTACAATTTCAATACGAGATAATAAAAAGAAAATTAATGATTGTACTGAAAGTAATAAATTACACTAAAGAAAAGAAAACTCATTGTTACACATGTAACTAACTGGCAGTGTTACTCCTCGAACAGGATTCGGCTTCCTACCATTAAACGTTTAATTATTTTTGATGTATCGTAGAGTAATTATAAATGGGAGTCATTATGTTTGTGCTGTTTGTGCGTCGTATCGATTTGCTGTATGTAACAGATGTCACGGGGAAATGGGGAGACCGAAGAACTTGTCTAGACTGAAAGAGTGTTGATCTAGTATTTATGTGAGCACACGATTTATGTAACTTTTTTCGTGGGATTTTGCTGGGCTGTGGCTTCTCATCTCATCTTTGTGCCAAACTTCTACTGGAATTAATGATTTACGGCTAACTTAACTAAGAACTTTTCTCTCATTCTAAGTTTATATGTGAAAATAGCCAATGAGAAATTCTAATGGCTTTTTGGATCGCGCAGTAGCCGAGGCCTAAGTTCGGCCAGTATCGGCACATCGTACATTCGTAATGCGGCTTCATCCAGCGACCGGTGATTAATTGACCGCTGCGACCTAACAATTGCTTCAATTATTTACCTCCGGTGTACTGTTACCGAACATTCGATGTTTCTACTTTAATTTGAATTATGAACAGTATGCCTCACTAATTACAGATATGACCTTTTGTTAATTAAGACGAGACATTTAACTGTTCTTTGAAGATCTAAACGTACCCGCGGACCTTGTCCTGGTTACAGGTGCGCCAAAATACTTGGAGCATGTTTAACGTAACGACCCATAAATCCTGTAAGTTTAATGCGTGAAAGCAATAAACCAAATAAGAAAACCCTTGAAAGATTTTAATCATTCTAGATCTAAATTAGACGTCAGTACATATGTACACAGTACGTTCGTCTCAAGTTGAACCAATCACTTAGGGTGCTCCTACGAGCAGTAAAAACAACTACCCGTAAATTATTAAACCACCGTTGTCTCATTACAGAGTCCACTTAGTGTTGCCAGGATGGATATTTCGGGTCGTAATAGTGGCTTTATGACGAGTCGAGAATTAAAATCTGTTTGCAGGGCGGTCACGTGGCAGTTAGGCCAAATTTCATGCGGGTTTTCACTCTTTATGAAGGGACTGCATTAAAGTTTTACCGCTAATGTTTAAAGGTATCGTTTTCGTTAGCGATTTAAAAAGAAGCGAAACTTGTCTTTTCGGCGATGGGGTGACTTTTTGACAAGTGACAATATTTGCACCGTGCATCCCCCCCCGATGCAGGGCGCCGAGGGCGAGATGAATGTTTATACAAACGTTAAAGTAAACAAGGACATGAAAATCTTCAATCCACTTGACCTCGATTCGTGCAAATCCTCCCCAAACCGTGCCAGCGTCATACACTGCGATCAATACGAGCCAGCGTAAATAAATCACCAAGTTTGAGTTCGCGAACCAACTCAGCACAGGCGCTTACTTACAGATCCCACTTTGATGTTGGCTGATTACAACGGTAAACAACCACCATCTAATTAGCAGAGGATAGCATAGGTTATCATGTTTAACGAGGTAATTGGCAGTTCCGGCCGTTCATTATATGTATAGCTTGCATCAATTTCATAATGCTATTTATTTCTTCTATTGACAAAGGACAATCCTAACTGTCATTATGTTTCCTCAAAGTAAAACGTGCAGGTAAGTTCCAATCGTGGAAATGTAAAGAACTAAAAGTCCTCTCGCAGTACAATAGCAGCTCTACGTAGTGTTTTTAAATGTGTAAAGTCCGAGCACGGCAGTGACGCAGTGGCTGTCCCGTGGAGGGCGCGGGCCAATCCGACTCCCTCGAGTGGCATGCCGTCACTCGCCGTAGCCCGTTTGACGCCATATGCGATTGCCCCAACCACCAAAGATCGTTAATTCTCATCAGGCCTGTATAAATTTAAAACCTGCTTCAAAGCTACTAAGGTTAAGTTTCGCGTGGACATAAAACGTTGGGGAGGTAGTGCCGGTATGGGGTGAAATCCCAGAGGCGACGTACGGCGCGGTGCTCATCATTTCCCCATTGTCTCGTTAGACAAAAATCAAAAACAAACACTCGCTGTCGGGATTTTGGATGTAAGTTCGGATGATTCGCAATGATTTTGTGGATGGTTGTGCTTATTTATTTGGCTCGTCGATTGCGCCTCTGGGACGCGCTGTCAGCAATGAGATAAAGGCGCCATAACCCACAACTGTTAATCTTATTAAGTCATCATATGTAAAATATTTATTTACCTACAGGGTTATTTTATTTAATCAACGCTGTCAAGTTAAATCTTTTTTAGCCAGTTGATAATGAAACGTGAATTAATATAAAATCTGATGAATACATTCGAATCGTTTCGCTCGCGAACAAGTAACTGTAAAAAGTAATCACAATGCATTTTCTCAACTTGAACAACTTTGTTTGACAAGCGTGTCAGCCGAATTATTCTGCTCAAATTGAGGGCTTTATCTACTGTGAATAAATGACAATGTTCAAACAATAACGTGGATGAGCTGTTATAGCTTTTCGCATTGCAAGATTGTTATTTATTTTCGAAGTGCGTCGCTCGAGTATTATCGGCGGCATGCTCCCCTACATCTGCATGCGTTTCATCGGCGTCTAAACATTGAATTACTTGAGATTTCCCCATACTTTGGGTAAATGTAATTCTTTCTTCGAAGATTGCGCCTCCGAGCCCACGTCTCGTGGCGACGTGACCACCATACGAAGCTTCCGTTGTCTCCAACCTCCTTTTTATCTCTATTATTTATTCTTCCGATACGCGAACGTCAGCGTTTGACAACTACAGTTCATGTCGAATAAATTGTCGGTGAAATTGTATGCTTAAGAGTGAGTTACGGCTGTGGACGAGGCCTTTCGGCTCTGCTGCTTAGCGTCGGCAGATTTATCGCTCGCTTTGTTTTTAAGAAAATTGTCTTTCTATTTTCGCAGCAGACCCTCTGGGCTCGTTTCGTATTCCGAACCCTTGGCTAGAATCATTCGCTAGCACACGGCTCTTTGATTCAGTCTTTGGTATGATGGCGACTTTCACTCGTAACTCGAAAAGTGAAAATTTTCTCTTTCGTCTCTATTTTTCCCCCAGAGTTGTCGTTTTAGAAAATACCTTCCTTGCAGCGAAGATTATTTCTAATGCCCGTGCTCGAGACGCAATAAACTTGCACGATGATAATAAAAATGTTCAGCTTATCCCTGGTGTTACCGCTGTAAATCTAAACGGCGGAATACAGGCGATTTTCTACCTTAGCGCCTTCTATTAACGTCACGATAGAACGTTTTAATTTTAATAAAACTGAACATCGGCACGACCGACCTATTTGTCAACCTTCTTTACTTTTGCTGGCATAAAATCATACAGTCACACTCTGCGTAACTACAACTGTGTTCGGGAGCAATGCCGCCGAGCCATCGAGAACACACCCTTCGATCGAGGAGTTAAGATGTAAAATTGTATGCTGATTCCGGTCCAGAGGCGCATGAAATATGAAATTCCCAAAGGCAGTCGCGCAGGATTTAAGCTTTTCTCTTTAAAGTAATAAAGGTGTGTTTTATTTGCGCCAGAAGGGATTATGTTTGGGATTTGGACGAAGAAACACGTAGGTGAACCATCGCTCATGTGACAAATTTCTACGTTTGCCTTAACGCGGGGCACCATGCTCAGAATAATATCAAGGAATAGGGACCGGCGCTTCGCATTGATTTACATAAGGGAAGAAAGGGTCATAGGTGGAGTAAATTGGTAACGCAAAATTGTCATGATGATCAATTTAATCCCGCTGAACTTATAAAGTATCTATTCGGAGTCGGGATGTCTATGGTAACGGCGACGATCGCTGCGTGTCTCTGCCGACTGACAAATTGTGACAGTGGCTCCCGGGGGGCTTCAGGTTTGACGGTTCGTTTATGCGACTTTGTGAGATTCAAATTGTAGTTTATTTTCGGCTAGTAACGAAGCCAACAATACGTGCGGAAAACGGGACCCGTTTATTTCTGGGATGTTCCAGGGGCTGCTTCGCGCAGACGTGATTCCGCTGCGCAAGCAACTTGCCAATTGTATATTTATGAGTTCACTATTTTGTCGGATTGAATTTTGTTGTAATTCGATTTTTTTTTCTAAGCAAACATGATTGTATCGGGTGTGACGTGAAAATTCCCCGGCCGTGAATAGCGAATGAAATAGAATTTCTTCCATGACTAACAACCCGTAGCACGCTCATCTGAATAGAAAATCTGATAAATGGAAACGCGGAGGTGACAGATCGCTCCAAATATTCGCTATTATGATAGAAACTATTGAAAAGTTGTGAATAGAAGATGTTTTTGACACGAGCTGGTCTGTTGCGCAAAATGAAATGACAAATACAGATTGCCAGATACATTTAAAGATTTAATGCTACCAACACATTTTATTAACGACAATATGTCTCACAGCTAAAACTAATCTCAGAGAGTTAATCTTGAATCGATAATTTTACCAATCGTTTCCATAAGTCTTAAAAATTACATACATTTTCAGACTTATGGAAACGATTGGTAAAATTATCGAAATTACACACATTTTCAATTTGCAGCCGGTGAAATTTCTGGCACAGAGGCATTCCATCTTAGGCCTCAGGGTAGGCAACGCATTCGAGATCTTATGGTTTCTTAATGGGCGATCATAGGATATATGGGGCCGCAGTGAATACTTACCATCAGGTGGGCTGAGCGCTCGTTTGCCTATACCATTGGTATAAAGAAAACCTATTGAATCTCAGCAACTATTTAGTTTGGCATAGCATTCACTATATTCTAAGAAAAAAACTACTTCAGAACTGACGATGCCAAAAAAACTGTATTATCAGAATGATTCACAGGCCACTTGTCTAAAACAGTCGTTTAGAAACAACGAGTTCCAAATTGACCGGTCGCGCTATCTGCGCGGACGTCCTGTCTTATCGGGCGCGGAGGAAGCAGCCGCTGTTTTTATTATTTATTTGTATAAATATGCATCGCCCACTCGCTTCCAGAACATGCGAATTAGTCTGATGTCGTTTTATCCGCGAACGATTGTATTCCGGTGCTGCGGAGTTCATTTCAATATTTGACAAGTCTACTTAGTGCGCTAGGTTTTCGTAGTGATCGAAGCAGTGATCGTATAGTGAGTGACGTGTGTGGCTCGCGAAACGAGGATTGACGGTCATAAGGAGGAATTGTTAATCATTATTAAAGGTACGATACGTTGAAACAGATAGGATTTTGCCTCGTTAAACTATATCAACACAGATGATTGAGCAATTGCGTAAAACATCAATACCTAGTCATGGAAATCTTAACACAATTTATTCCAAGAAGTTCTCCAAAAAAATCTATTTAGTAGATTTCCGGACATTATGCAACCTACTTACAATTAGCATTCCTTATCCGGGCGACTTGCTTCCAACTCGATCCTAGTGGTGGGAAAGGAGGGAGTTGGCAAAAATTCCCCTCTAACGAGCTCATTGTTCTTTTTGTTTGGACCTCCTTTGTGAAGGGTTCCGTTGCCAGCATCCTTAATTATCGCATTGAACAAGTTTCCCGGCTATTTGATTAGTTGTTGCTAATAGAAAAGTTTTTGTGAATTTTCCAAACGTTTTTTGAGTTTTCGCTGCTCTTACTCTTGAAGTACTAGATTTCGGAGTCTACATGTTCTGAAGAATCATTAGAACTCAAGCAGTTTGCGGTACTGATCGAAACATGTTTCATAAACGTCCGCAAGAAACTTTAAGAACCTTTCAAAGGCAGGCTTTTCTACATAGACCGACTTTTATATTAAGTCTTGCTTGATACCGTCGCTTTGGAAAAGTCGCTTTGGAAAAAAAAAATATTTTCACATGCAGTCTGCATACTCAATTACGAAGTCCGGTAATGAGGTACAGTCGAAACTAATTTTATTTTCTTAGAGTCCTTTGAGATGGGCCTCTTGGGATGTTTGGCTTAAATTAAAAAGTTTCCGCGCGCCGTCTCTCGCCCATCGCCGCCGGTTTATTCATAACTGATACTTTTTCCTTAATGATCTCGTACGATTATACTAAGCCGAGATTTTTTTTTAATCAGTACCCCGTAGGTATTTGAATAATAATTCAAGGTACCCGTAATGAAATATTTTCAGGGATGCCGTGATAGCAAATTTTGAAGGTAATAAATAAGATTACGATGCTCTGGATTTCTCGGAGAATCTTTATTTTCTTTGGCCTATTTATTCAAGCTTTATTTAAAACTAGCTTTTCCCCGCAACTTCGTATGCGCAGAAATATTAAAATGAAAAATCCCGTTTTTTCCCGTTCCCCTGGGAATTTCGCAAAATCCTTTCTAAGCGTATGCCTACGTCATAACATCTACCTGCATGCCAAATTTCAGCCCGATCCGTCCAGTGGTTTAGGCTATGCGTTGATAGATCACTATGTCAGTCAGTCAGACAGTCAGTCACCTTTGAGTTTTATATATTTAGATGACAACTTTTGATTTCATTTCTTTCGTCTAAATTTTCAAGGGGCTTGAGAAAAGTATCGTATTTATATTTTTCTCCCTTTAAGTACGTTAAATAGCATCTAACAAGGTTTTTAATAGTATTTACTCTTTCGTATCAATACAATTCTCTTATAAGTCGCGATGGCAAAGCACCGAGTTGAGTGGTTTTCCACTCCTCGTCGATACCACGTATTTCATAAAAGCAAAAGTAAGCCGCAGCATTACTTAAAGGTTCTTAAACATCAAAGATGTATACACTGATTAAAGGTAAGTCAACGTGTAGAAAAATATTCAGTGCCATTTTCAGAAGGTTTTCCTTATTACTTTTTTGCAGGTCGGAGATGTGAAATGAGCTTTCGTAAGCAATATTTTCGCTTGGCGCTCTGCGATGCTTATAGTCGGTTTCGTTTTGCGTGAGCGTTAAATGCGATTTTAGTTTTAACTTCTCTTAGCTACCTCTAGGATTGTTAGTTTAAGCAGACAGAGCTCGTTAAGGTAGTTTCTGGGAACACGAAATTTAACTCGGTAGGCTTAAATAGAGTTCAAGTCGCTAAAGTAATCGGTATCACTGCCGTCGTTCGCATTGTCATATAAATTGTATCATTGCTAAAGTCAGTTCTATTTAAATGAACTTTATCATGAAACTAAAGAAGCTATACTTGTTATTTCTAGTTTTTGTAAATTAGATTCAGTCCGCCTCGTTAATCTATATTGGCAATATCCATACTTAATATTATAAATGCGAAAGTAACTCTATCTGTCTGTCTGTTACCTCTTCACGCTTTAGACGCTGGATGCCAATTTGGATGAAATTTGGTATGGAAATTAGATACTTGCAATCGGTAAAGTTTATAGGCTACTTTTTATCCTGAAAAAACGGATAGTTCCCGCGGGAGCGCTGTAACCGAATTCCACGCGGGCAGAAGCTGGTATCTGTATAAAATTAAAGAGAAACTAATTGATCGATCAACTCACAACTGAAACTACTGGTCGTAGTCAGCATTTAGATTCATATCTTGGGAAGCATGGGGAAGCTACGAATTCTGGAAAAAATCGGTACGTCCCCATTAGGACGGAGTTGTACTGTACCGTAGGAGACAGCTACTTAATAAATACGAAAAAAAATAGCATTCTTTATTGAAAACGTCCTTGTAGTTGTATATTGATTGCTTTTATTGTGATCTCCTTACGTAATGTCCGCCGCTGGATAAGTAGTCGTACCTACTTTTCCCTTTTGATATCGTTCTCTGTATTTATGAACCTTTCGTATTTCGCTCCCGTGGAACCAGTTGCTAATGCGTATGGTACAAATCTAAACCAATTATGGCCGCAACAAACAATTATGGCCAGTGAACTAAGTTTGAATTGAAAATTGAATTCATCATTTTGATGTATCTGGTAATTTGTAGGTCTTAATCGACTTAGATTGACATTATTATTTGTCATCAATCACAGCAATAAAGATACTTCTAACTTCTTCTTCACAATGCCTCTTCAAGGTTACATTGTTTGAAATCACCTCTTTGAATCCAGCGTTCTCCAGGTCTATCGGAAACAGCGAATTACTCTTTTTATGCTCGTCCACTCACTCCACATTTGGCGTACGTCACCTCACTCTTCATGTATCGGCTATAGTTTATAATAAATACATAAATAATCGTTCGAAGTAAGCACTTACCTTATGCAGGCTTTAAAATTATAAAATTACATTAAAATGCATGGAAAATGCGATGGAAAGTTTTCAAACGATATTACACTTCTTTTAAAAACTTTGTGTTGCAATGGTAATTCTTGCAATCTATTGATATTAATGTTTTATTCAACTTCAGAGCGATTATGCCTATTTTTAAACAACTACAAAAAAGGAGGTTATAAATTCAATACACGTATGTATGTAATATTATTGAATCCGCGTGATTTTCCCATATCATAATCCATTTGGGCTTGCAAGCAAGTATACAAAATATTTTAAGTATTTGTATGTATGTGTGTTTATCCACGTATTTCTCCGAAACAATTTATTGGATTTTGACATTTTTTTTTACATGCTTACATTTAATTAAATTTAATTAAATTAACTTTACGTAGGTGATACGTTGCCGAGACCATTTCATTATTTAAAAAAAAAACGGCCAAGTGCGTGTCGGGCCACGCGCAAAGTATAGGGTTCCGAAGTTGACGATGCCCACAGTACCTTTCTAAGACTTATTAGCATCTAGCTAGCCAACGTCATACCACTGGTATGACGTGCCCGCCCGACGCCCCTGCCGCTCGAGAAAAATCATCATCATAAGTTGGTCGACTATTACTCGTAAGTTTGTACAGCCTACTTAGCTCTGATAGTTTTCCTTTCAACTACGTTATATATGCCACAACCGTGATTTTTTTCAGCCATCCAAATACCACCATTTAGCTGGCAGGGGGGGGGGGGGGGGACACGTGCCCCTAACAAAAAATATCACTTTAAAGCTTAATATTTCACAAACGCATCAATTAATCAAAAAATGGTTTTAACCAACCCACAATATTTTTTTAATACCTATTCAACGATATACCGCACCATGGGGTACGCAAGAAAAAAAAAACATCCCCACTTTACGAGTAGGGGAGGTACCCTATAAAAAAATATATTTCAAAATTTTATTGTACCTCTTTGTCAGCGTAACTAATATGCATATTCATGCCAAATTACAGCTCTCTAGACCTAAGCATCTCCGAGCAATAGTACGGACAGACGGACGGACGGACGGACGGACATGGCGAAACTATAACGGTTCCTTGTGGACTTCGGAACCCTAAAAATCGTGCTTACTAATAATATTGACAAATTAATGAAAACAACGATATATTTGACAGCTATATTACGTTGCCAACATGCGGAGTGAACCCTCTTGAAAAACACTCGACAGTTTTGATAACCGGTCTTTTTGTTCGCAGGCCTGGGCCGGCTGCAACCGTACGGCTCGGGCAGCGGCAGCTCGAGCGGCAGCGGGCGACGCGCGCGCCGCGGCCTCTCGGCCTCGCCCGGCCCCTCGGCCTCGCCCGCTCCGACCACGCCCTCCACTGACAACGGCTCCGAGGCCACGCTCACCGATTCCGAGCTGCCGTTGGCGAGGGACGCCACTCTGCTCGTGCACAACGGTAGGCCTCTTTTTACCCGACTGCGCTAGAAGGAGCTATGTTTTTATGTGTAAGTATGTATGTATGTATGTATATTTCTTTGGCGCGCTCTGTAGCCTTAATGGCTTGATGGATTAAAGCATGCGAGGTGTCGTTAGATTCCCCTCGTGAGAGTGACACAGGGTATATCAAAATTGCAAAAAAAAATGGCTGACTTTTGGAGGCATTTTAACCGACTTTTTTTTACCGACTGACTGACTGACTGATCGATCAACGCAGAGCCGAAACTACTGGTCGTAGAGAGCTGAAATTTGGCATGCAGGTTCCTTAGGGAACGTAGGGGAGCACTAAGAGAGGTTTTCCCGAAATTCCCACGGGAACGGTAACGTTGGAACGGGAAGTTGCGGGGAAAAGCTAGTTTTCCAATAAAACGAAGGTCCACCGTCTTTCCCCGCTAATCTGCCGCCAAATAGCAGTGCTCCCACTGTTGTGTTCCGGTAGGGGGTTAAGGCAGCCGGTGAAGTTTCTGGCACAGAGGCATTCCATCTTAGGCCTCAGGGTAGGCAACGCATTCTAGATCTTATGGATTCTTAATGCGGGATCATAGGATTTCGGTGTCCATGGGCCGCAGTGACCACTTACCATCAGATGGGCTGTGCGCTCGTTTGCCTAAAAAAATACAACTGTAACTGGACATTCTCACTATAAAATTATATCGCAGTTTCTCACGTATTCTTGTTTCACTTGTCACCATTTGCCATAAGTCTGTGTAACTTTGATTCAATGTTTATTCCCCCTTTTAACGTGTCACTGAAATCCGAACACTTTGTGCTAGTGTCGCTTTCCGCCTCACCTCGGTTCAAACGCTGTTTGTGTTTGACTCCAATTGGTTTGGTTTATGTCTTCCGACAAGCATAGTTTAGTTTTGTAGCGTTTGTAGCGTCGTGATATTAACAATTCATTCACTTTATGCAACATCTTTTATAATGATTTTATTATTAGTTAACATACGTAAAAGTGCCCAAATGCGGTCAATTTGCTGAATAAAAGATTGAATTTAATGAAATGCATTTTTCTCTCCTTTTTCTCAAAATTTATACTTTCAGCTGTATAACACATTTCAAAGTGTTATCTACTTATTTCATTATTCGATTAGTACGCATTTATAAAAAAAAATGTACAAAATAGCGTACCTAAGTAAAAATAAGATAGTCTCCGTTGAATTTCAACAATTCGTGATCATTTGAATTATAAATATTATAAATACTAGTAGACTCTGCCCGTGACTTCGTCCGCGTGGAAGTTGGTAATAGCGTTCCTGCGGAAACTGTGCGTTTTTCAGGATGAAAAGTAGCCTATATATTGACCAGTATTATAAACTACCCCAATACTAAATTTTGTCGCAATCCGACTAGTAGGTTTCGAATTAAATCGTATGTTCTGGACATACGATTTAATGTTAAACGATTTTTAGAAAATACAGATGTTTTTTCTAAAAATCGTTTTATTTGTCTACTTTCAGTATCGTTTATATACTACCCTTGACTTGATCGTTTCTTCTAATTTTCAAGTTACAGACGCGACTTCTTCTCCAGACTTACAATAGTAAGTCTTTACCTAATAAAATAAGTTACTATACATTTTGATGATTATTTCGCTACATCATCATTTCAGCCGAAAGACGTCCTCTGCTGGAGATAGGCGTCACCGAAATTTCGCCACAGACAGGTCCTGTCCCATCAGTTAATCTAATACGATAGAAATTGAAATGCCTTTTTTTGTGAAATTTCGAGTATTAGGTATATATGAAAGGTTCAATTTGAATTTACCACTGAGCTTTTCGGTGAAGGAAAACATAGTGAGGCAACCTCCACGCAACTGCGAAGCAATTCAAAGATGTGTGTGAAGTCCCCAATCCGCACTGGGCCCGCGTGGGGACTGTAGCCCAAACCCTCTCGTGATGAGAGGAGGTCTGTGCCCAACAGTGGGACGCAAATAGGCTGTAGTAGTAGTAGTAGTAGAAAGGTCTTACATATCATACCTAGCATCTATGCCTATGTAGGTAAGTATAGATGATTAATTCGCTTTACTTTGATCTGGAAGTATCGACGTTGGACCGTGTACGAGTGTTTAAACCCGACGAGAATACGCTAAAAGTGTTCGTGGGAATGCAAAATGAACCATGTGATTGCTCTGCGATCGCGCTACGGCGCAGGGTCACTGAAAACATCGATACTCGAGAGCTGGAAGGAAAGGAAAGTTTTTTTTTTATTATTATTATAGACGGACAAACAGGCAGACGGCCCACCTGATGGAAAGCGGTTACCGCCGCCTATAGACATTTGTAACACCAGAGGCGTCACCAATGCGTTGCCGGTCCCGTAGATATTTAATGACACCCTTTTTAAAACAACCCATATTGTAGCGCAGAGGGAAAATTTCAGCAGGGAGTTCATTCCAAATGCTTATAGTACGCGCTAAAAACGTTCTCGAGAACCGACGCGTAGACGAGCGTAATGTCTCAAGGAAATGGGCATGAACACCCTGCCGATGACGAGAGGTGCGATGATAGAAGGAAGCGGTAGGCACCAGTCTAAACAGTTCCTCTGAACACTCCCCATTATACAGACGGTAGAAGACGCAGAGAGATGCAAAGTCTCTCCGAAGGCTAAGAGGTTCTAACCGGTCTGAGAGTAGGGGATCGTTGACGATTCGAGTGGCACGTCTTTTTTGTAGTTGATCTTTTAACCTTTGGGAACTATCACTGCTTTCATTAGTTTGACGTGGTAGTATCAAAAACAGATGATGAAATTAATATGGATGGGGCTTTAAACTTGTGTGTCATTAAATCTTATAGGTACAATGGGTAAAGCTTGGTCACCCAGGTCCTACTTATATTTTAAACTGGCAACGAACTGGTGACGCATCTGCTTTTACAAATGCTTATAGGCAGCGGTAACCACTTTCCACCAGGTGGCCGGTCCGCCTGATTGCCCGTCTTATTATCTTAGTCCATAATCACATTATTTATTCAAATAAGTAATTTTCATCTTTGTATAGGTTCGTGATGTTTAGAAATAGTCTTGCTTACAATGTTAAGGAGCGTGTGTTTTTGTTGTTATATAGCAAACTAGCCGTTTGCCCGCGACTTCGTCCCGCGTAGACTTAGAATTTGCCCGTACCCGATGATACTACACATATAGATAGTAATAGTTATAGAGGTTTTGAAAAACTGTTCGACCCGTGTCGTGGAAAACGCATTCCCGTCGAAATATCGAGATAAAAAGTGTTATTCCCAGGGTCTCTCACTATCTCCATACCAAATTTCATCCAAATTGGTCCAGTCGTTGCAACGTGAAGGAAGGACAAACAAACAAACACACTTTCACATTTATAATATTAGTAAGGCTGATAGCGTTAGAAACATTTTCGGCCTTTTCTAGGGGCGCCTAGTCCTCGCGACCCGGGACACGGAGGCCTCTCCCGCGCTCACGTAATGGATTTTTATCGCATCGTTCCGCATGAAAATTGGATAGGAAATCCAGCCGAGGCTCGCTTTTAATTCGCCCATCGTCGGATTCTATAATCGCTCTAGATTTCATTGAATGCAATTTAATTGGAATTCTCTAGATGTGCTCGATTAGAATCGATTGCGTTAGTAGAACGAGCGAAATTTGTATTAAACGTCGTGACATCTGGTACAGAACAGCTAATTCCGACTTGATTTCGCACCTTAATTAGTTTTGCTTCTATTCCGAAGACTGTCTTTCAGAAAATTCATTCTGCGTTACAATTGAAATCGTATTGTTATTAGTTTTTGGTTCGGTGACCTTTGCCATCCTGATAACAAATTTGTTTCATGCCCAACTCCGACCAAGCGATAGTTGTTAACTTGTTACGCAAATACAAATAAATAATTCCGATCCTGCTGCGTGTTTTCCAATGTTTTCCTCGGCTCCGCAAACTTTCTCACCGAAATTTGGGTCCGGTGTTTGTTTACATACAGTTTTTGGCTCCCAATTTAAACTATACCGGCTTTTATTTGTCATTTAGTACGACATTTGTCGTTCCGTGGTCTGTTCGTCCCAACCCTTTGTTTGCGGCGTCGTATACAGCCGCCGATGTTCGGCTGGGCGGGTAAAGGAAGCCACGTTTAATCTTTAATTTGGGTCGCTCGCGGACTTCATTTTGCGTCGCACGTTAATTTCAGTAAGTGATGCGATCCTGTTTAGCTCTGTGCCTGCTATAAATTTCAAGGGTCATTATGAAGGGTTTTTCCTTGTTCGGTTTTCGCATATTGTAACCCGAGGCTATTAATTTCCCGAAACATGTCGCGGTAAAGGTAATGGATTGATTCTGCATCATAATGTCACCGTTCTAAATTTAAAAGGTGTCACAAATCGGGATGACCGTCATAAACGGGAACAAGCCGTAAACGGGAGCACGACTGTCGAATGTGTTAAACAATTTGATACGCGGTAAAAGTGACGTTTTTATGTCGCGATATTTTGGTCGGACGAGTGTCCCCTTTAATTGCCGCTATTAAACGCATGTTTGTGACGGATTGTCGAGCGATAGATGGCCCCCGTGACTTCTCGGAGTTGCCAGATAGCCGTCCCTTTCTGAACTTTACGTCCGCTCGTGTATTAGAATGTGATGTATACATTTGTGTGTCGGTAGCCATCTTGGGATAATCATAACGAAAGCCGGAAATTCGTTAACGAATATGGCAGCGCTTCGTTAAATTTTATGTGTGTTTGGTTAATGAATGAATGTCTTTTTGAATCCCTTGTGCCGCCTCACTCGGATCGCTGTTTTTAGTCCTCGTATACCTATAAAATGAAACTCAACTAAGAGTAGATTCTCGGAAGCGCTTTATGACGTCACCATGTCTCGCCATTTTAAATCCTAAGTTAAATAATAAGCATAGAGAAAACTTTACTAGTATGGAATCTTAGGTCATGTTAAAAGCTTTGCTTTATTGGAAATTCAATTCCTGAAGAAAGGAAAGTAAGGAAATGTTTGCCAAGTCTTTGAGATTACGCACGGATGACAAAATTCCTAAAATATAATCTCATTAAATTAGGTCCCGGTTTTCCCGTTCTTTTGTAGTATTTTACTCCCCAAAATGTCGGAATTAAGGTTTCCATATTCATCCATCAAGGGAATTCGTCTAAATTTCGTTCACTCATGGCACCCCTTAATCCTTAAGACGAATATCTCAAACTTACGCGCGGAACGGAATAATCACAGGGTTGTGTCACAAGCGAGAGAAAAAATGTAGAATTCGTCACTTAATCCGCAAAGCCGGGGATTTGAGTGTAACAAATACCTAGCATTAGACTTGACTGATGAAGTTCCGTGTTATTTTACACTTCGCGCAGTCGACCGTGACAGCCCTGGCGCGGCGCTACCTTTACCTAATTCCTTGACACCTGAAAGGAGCGTTAATCGACAAGATTTTTACACTACATTGAGCGTAACAATCTATTCGTAAGCCAAAGCCGGCTACAAGTCGAAATGCTTAATGAGGTAAAGGTCTATCACCGAGGATATTATACAAAGTCAGCACAAATTTAAAACGTTACGCCTGCCCTATCTTATCCAGCGTCGGCCCTGCGCCGAGTCCTTTATCGCTTATTCGTCTACGCTCTAAAGGTCCCTTGTAAGTATTACGGGTTGTTATTCGCCGATACCTAAGCGGCAAACCCCGCACAAAGCTACCTCCTTAGTTTGCTCGAAAGCACAAAGGCGCTCCGTATCAGTACGCCGACCCAACGGACCTTTAAAAAGTACCAGTCCTTTGAGAGACCAATCCTTTAATACTAATTGAATCATAATTTGGAAGACGGAAAGTTTCTTTTTATGTAAATCTTTTTGGCCTCAGCAAGCTCAAAGCCCCGAAAAATGGAGGCTTAATAACATTGAATTTGCAGTCTTTATTTGGGTCGCATAATCTGGATTAAAATTTATTCCGTCTTAATTCCATTTCTATGTCGTTTTAAGTGAAATTTTGTAGCTGATGGAGGCCCTGTGTAGTGCGAACCGTCTATCCCACCAGATAAATCCGGATGAAGCCTGATTATGTAAACAAACGGACTTAATTTGTTTTATTATTACGAGTATATATATATATCGATATAGTATTACAAGATAATTTTGGAGGTATTTCTTCCGGTTGCGGATGCTTGGCTTGCGATAGTTTGAATGTTTACCCTTGGAACAGCTTTTCCAGGGATAATTATTAGAATGTAAATGATTATTTCAAGTCTAGAAGTGTTTTGTTTCGGGCAGTATCATTGAAACTAGCCCGCCAATGATATTTCCATACTGCCTTATTAATTACTAGCTGCTGCCCGCGACTTCGTCCGCGTGGAATTTCGGTTATAGCGTTCCCGCGGGAATAGAGTGTTAAACTATAACAAATTATATACGAAAACCTTCCTCTTGAATCACTCTATCTATTAAAAAAACCGCATCAAAATCCGTTGCGTAGTTTTAAAGATTTAAGCATACATAGGGATATAGGGACAGAGAAAGCGACTTTGTTTTATACTATGTAGTGATGTGTCTATTAATAAAATTTGCAGTGAGTGTAAAAAATGCAAATAATGCGTACTATTTTAGTTACAATACCTGTTCCATTGCTTACTACACTCAACAGCAATGAATTCGGGTCACTTCGTATGGAAAATGCTATACAAAGTTTTGAGAAGCGAAGTGTTGAGTGAATTTATTATATTACTTCTTACCTCTCTTAAAGAAAATAAGCTTCCTACGATGTCGTTTAATAGCCGTTCTAAGTTCGAAGCAAAATCAAGAAACAATTTACCACCTCGCCGATAAATCCCGCTGACAATTTCCGAAACGGTATTTTTCTATCCAGGACGTACTGCCTCATCTCGCGAAAGAAAATCGCACCTACAATCCCATTATAGGTCCCTATTCCAGTACAATTTGTGAGAAAGAACGCGAGCAATTTTCAAAGTTAGATGAAAATATCGAGGGAGCTACATCTTTCGGAGACGTGGGGATAGTTCCCACCGGCTGCCGTTCTTCGCTTTGTGTAGATGAATACATACACGCGCCACTTGCTCTCCGAACATGTGTTCTAGGTAGGTAGGTACCGTAGTGGTCTACGGTCGTAGCCACGTTCTTTATACACAAAAGCCTCTAAACGCTAGGGGTAATAAACTACTTATTGAAGTAAGCGATGAGAACTGAGCTGATATATAGGTATTTTATTCCACAATCCGACATAGCAACAAGTCTGTCATACATTTTATGTATATGTATGACACCGTCGTTCTAGCGGCCAGTCGCATTTCACGTAGGACTGGGATAGGATACTAAGTATGTCCTACAGTACCTAAGTTTACCTAGAACTGTTGATGTTCGCTATCAAATTACTGAGTTGACTCGTTATCATGTTTCTGTATTGATTTTGATTCTCATTTTCGAATGCACATTTTTACTAAACTTTTCGTGTTATCATCCATATATTTATACAAGCTGTTGCCTGCGACTTCATATGCGCGTAAGCATTAAAATGTAAAAATCCTGTTTTTCCCGGTCCGTAGGAAAGTTTTACCATTCCACGCGGACGAAGTCGCAGGCATAAGATAGTAAAACAATAAAAGCGTTTGAAGGGAAATATGAAATGATTGCATTGCACTTTATCGAAAGACAAAGGTTTGAATCCAGTCGATTCAAAATGCAGACTATCATAAAGTATTGCCAACGAAATTCTCCCGTAGCCGGTTCTGTTAGTATAAATAATGAAGCCAGCGTTCAATATTCCAACTATCTCGTAAAGGTCCGAGAATTCAATGCAAGTGTCGATATTGGCTTGCTATTTATCAGCTTCACTATTCCCGGTATATTCTTGTAATTGTGTAGCTTCATTAATATTATGAAGTCTTCTTGAAAATACGACTATTTTCATGTTATTAATTTATAAAATAATAACTGTGCTACGCCCTGAAGTTGTTAAAAATATCTAATCCAGAGATGACAACGAATTACTTTGCTTTTCCGCTACGAATTCGATATCAACTAGCCACACTAATGCTACTGTCAGTATAACAATATTGAATATTTTATTGAATCTTCAAACAAAACCAATAAAGAAGACAATACAATAATAAAATAAATATCTAATCCATAAACGCAACGCTCTCACTTGATCGCGCTAAAAATATGTCTTTATAATTAATTGTACAATGACGATAGCCGCTGAAAACAAGAAAAGGCAAAATGAAACAGAAGTAAGTAGTGAAGTCGAACAAAGTGTGAAATTATTTACCACTCCTATTTTATTAAACTGCGTCATTCAACAGTATAAACACCTCTGTTCTGAACGCTACCATAGAAGCAATAAATAATCGTTATAAAATAAAATACGTCTTCAAGATACGAGGATGCAACAAAGGAAAAAGGAGATATAACGAAAAGTGGCAATTTTGGCGCCCTGCTGGAGCGTACCTTGTCCTCAGTGAACTTGTAGGTAAGTGCTGTCACCCTAACCTCTTCGACGTAGACATAGAACATACTTTCCAAATGCAGGCCGCATTGCAAACTTTGTTTTCTTAACACAGATACCATGTTCGGTTTTTTCTTCGAGGGGGGGCTTAGAAACTTTTTGAGGGTTATATATCGTTTAGGCCACACTCGACAACTTTTTAGATTAATTCTAACGTCGAAATGTGAAAATGCATTACTCGGCGCTTCTGGTTCGGGCTCGCATTGAATCGGGCAGTCTTTAATGAGTTCGGTGACAGTTATGAATAAATCACTAGTGACATTAGTAGTCGAGTGTTTTACGCCGATGACGTTCTATAACAGAGTCGGAACTCCACAGCCCGAGTTTTGAGAGGCGGAATACATCATTTTCGCTAAATTTAATATAAATTAAAACATTGTCATGTTTTGTTGAAGTTGGTGTTGTTGTTGTTTGCACAGAATCCACACGATTAGGCGTCGTGTCTGCCGAGAGAGTAAAAGTTTCGCGGCACGCCTTTAAGCCGATAACAAGAAAATCAAATTCGGTCCGCACAATGTGTAGCTCGGTGGAAATTCCTCAAAAGAAGAAGTTGTTAACAAAAATACGCTGAGACTGCCTGTGGGCCCCTGATAAGGCGCGGGATCCGCAGTAAACACCGCTCGGGAACCACTCCTGCAACTACGGGATTTAAGAAGAAGGCGTTTACGGTGGCGGACTGGCTTGTTGCATCTATTGGTCTTACGATATTTATCGTGTTCCTTGCTTTACTTCTACCTAATGTATGTTTTTTATTTATCATCCTAAAAACTCAACCATCAAACTGAAAAGCTCACTAAGATAAGTAACTTGCAACATCGAACTAAAATTACATTTCATGAGTAATGGGATTTCTCGCTGCTCGTCAGAAACTTGCGCCGCAACTTAGGTCTTTATAAGGAAAAATACCAAAACATTTTTGGTGCTGGTTATCAAAGAAACTGTGTATTGGCAAAATTTGTTAATTAAGCCCGTGTTTCGGTGCTCAAACATCTAAGGGTGAAGTTGAAAATTAATGTTCTTATTTATCGCTGCTCCGATTTTGTAAGGTCGTTAATTATTAACGTCGAATATTGAATGAATGCTTTTATTGTGATGGGAAATAGCCTTACTTTTCGATTTATTTCGTTATCATTAATAATGCCATTAAATCCGTGCAATATCTGGGAAATTGAATAGTTTTATATTAAGTTTTATTTATTTATTTTATAACCTATTTCAGCCACTGAAAGTTTCAAACGGCAGGCTTACACAAAATGACGCCAATGGACAACCGATATTTGCCTGCGGGAAATGATAAAGAATACGTCATTTTCCCGCAGCCTGGGCGGCTGTCGTAAAACGCGACTAAAAAACTCACCAGCTATGGCCTGCTTGTGTTCGCCAAGATAGCTTTCATCCCCGGTCTTCTTAAGGCCCTTCCCTGACCCAGCATCGTCAAATTGCTCATTTAAGATCATACTTTTCTAAGAAATGTTAAAAGTTAAAAATATGAAAAAAACATATGTTATATTTGATTATATCATCCTTACATTGACAGCTTTCGATACACGTTTCACGAAACTTCGCTCGATACAATTTAATTCCAAAGTGACCTCTAATTCGGACCGCTAATCCAACTTTACTCCAGTTTATTATATTACAGTGTAAAACTAATTATAACACAAAAAATATCCATATTATATGCATACATCGACAGCTTTATAAATACCATTTTTTAGACGGTATTTTTATAGAAATTAAAACGCGTTAAATACTAACTAAATCGGGCGTTCTGTGCGTAGCGCTTTCTCTGTCACTCGTCCCACGAGTGACAGTGACGGCTGAGCTGGGTCTATGAACGGCCTTAACTACTTAATCTACTACTACTACTACTACAGCCTATTTGCGTCCCACTGCTGGGCACAGGCCTCCTCTCATCACGAGAGGGTTTGGGCTATAGTCCCCACGCGGGCCCAGTGCGGATTGGGGACTTCACACACATCTTTGAATTACTTCGCAGATGCGTGCAGGTTTCCTCACGATACTACTTAATCTACTTATATCGTAAAGTAGCTCCCCTATATTCCGGTAGAAAAAGGGTTTCCAGTTCTTTTATCGTAATACACATTGGTAAAAGCCTGTTGTGAAATCAACGGTGTTGTCGAAGCTACGGTGAACAGTTTCCATCAGGTGAGCCGTCGGTTTTACAAAAAAAAAAAAACATTTTAAATTTGAATATTTTTTAACACTTTCGACAGGGAATGCGCTAAAATCTGTCGAAGCCATATTTGTGAGCACAGATCAATAATAGTGATTTGCATAAAAACATCGATTACAAAAATGAAACGTGTTTTTTATAGTACACCTAAGCGTGAAAATGTATTTTTAGAACGTACAGGGCAATCGTTTGAACGCGCGTCTTAAGGGATTATTGACAGACATCCATATCCATATTATTCATCCTAATATTATAAATGCGAAAGTAACTTGTCTGTCTGTCTGTCCGTCGGTCTGTCTGTTACATATTCACGTTTCAACCGCTGGACCGACTGAGATGAAATTTGGCATAGGATAGTTGGGGTTCCGGGAAAGGACATAGGCTAGGTACTTTTCATCCCGGAAAAACACATAGTTCCTTAAATCTAAGATCTTAGAGATGTATAGTCTCCAAGGGTCCAGAAAAAAATAAAAAAATAAAAAAATATGGAGATGGCCTCCATTGTCAAATAAATATAAATTCCATAGATGTCGACAGTCTCAAAATGTCAATAAATAATGAAATACATCATGTATAAAAGTGCTACTTATGCCTTAGTTGTTTAAGTACATATAAATTCGTTACCAACTTCACGTAGATTCAGAAACATTTCGTCGCCCACCTATACTCGACCGGGAAACTTTGATTTCACAACTTTTAATAGAAGAACACCTTCCGTGTACAATTTATTTTTATTCATATAAGAGCCACGAATTTTCCATAATTTATGTATAATTCATACAACAATAAAAAGCGCTTCGCTTTCCGAAAATTCTATTAAAACTCGCTGGATATATTTATTACTTTTTCCTTACAAAGGAACACGCGAAGCCGCAAAAATTGAGTTAATCTGCCGACTTTGTGTACTCGAAAAGTATTGTCAAAAAGACAAAAGCAGAAAGGGCCGTTGATAACATTTTATATGGAAAATAACGTTTTAGTACTAAGTTATTAGTGATATAACATATCTCGTTTATATGACTCCAAATAAAATATACTGACTGACAGACAACAAACCGCCTACAACAAAAACCCCATTATACCTAGATTCTAGACTAGAAGCATTAAAGTATCAAGGCTTCTTATTCAATGTCTTTACTCACTACGAATCTAATATATAAAATTCTCGTGTCACAGTGTTTGTTACCAAACTCCTCCGAAACGGCTCGACAGATTCTTATGTAATTTGTAGTGTATGTTTAGTAGATCTGAGAATAGCATATAAGCTATTTTAAATACTAAAAAAAAACCGAAAAAACTAAGGCGGTACGAAGTCCGCTGGGTCAGCTAGTCTAATATATAAAATTCTCGTGTTGAGTGTTTGGAATTAAACTCCTCCGAAACGGCTCGACCGATTCTTGTGAAATTTGGAGTGTATGTTCAGTAGGTCTGAGAATAGGACGTAAGCTATTTTTCATACCCAAAAAAATCCAAGGCGGTACGAAGTCCGCGGGGTCAGCTAGCATTTTATAGAAATTTATCCCCAAAGCGGTTGAAACGTGGGGGGAGGTTGGAAAACTACAAAGTTTAAATAAAAATTGTACGCAGCGCTCGAGAAATATACCTTATTTACTTTAAAATCATAACATCCTGCAGAATGATGGGACGTCAAAAATTCAAAATAAGAATCGCATCCCCACCTAACCCCAGCGAGAGCTATGCGGGAAATGCATCATTACCCCCGCCGCCCGCAGACGTGTCATATGCATGCGAACACCGCGCCAGTGTTGCCACTCACACGCTTTTTGATATTTAATTAAATCTAATAAATCACGACACATTTCAATGGAATTCTGACTAACACTCGCAATGCTGTTTAATGCATAATTGATTTGGTATTGATAACTATATCTTGTCTGATCTGATTAATAAAACTGTAGATACTGAGTGATATAATCGATAATAGTATTTTATGCAACGTTGTATAAAAGAGGTCAAAAAAAGCGAGTATTCCTTACGATTTGAGAGTAGCGAGACTTGGTTATACTTACATCTTTGCATACAATACGTTTTGTACGACTTCGCAAAACAATATTCAATGTTTTATTTCTTAAACTGATAAAATAACGTAAACTGCAGAAACAATGGCGGCAATGTCAAATCAAAAAAGATTTTTAAGAAAAAAAAGTGTCTATGCTTAACTTTTTAAAAGTTTAATGTTCATTTGCCAGGTGATAACATTTAAATTGTTTTTTTTTTATGTTGGAAGAAATGCATTTTAGTATAAAATTTGACAAATTATATTAACACTGTGCGAATTAGTGTTTTGTTAAATTGGTACCTAGTAATATATTATTTGTATATGCTGTGCTAAAGGATTTGGTCTGTGGTTTAAACGCAATCATGAAAGTAGTGATGAGAACCCTCTCGTGATGAGAGGAGGCCTGTGCCCAGCAGTGGGACGCAAATAGGCTGTAGTAGTAGTAATAAAATATATGAAAGAAAGAAAGAAAACGTATGATGAAAGTAGTAACTAATAAATGGAATCGAATTGAATATATCTAACCTTATAACGAGACATAAAGATAAACGAAGCTTAACGTTCGGGCTCACGTCATTAAGCTCAATTTTAATTGTTTTGAAATGGACCCTACTCGCTCCAGATGTGCTTATTACCTCCATGCCCGCAATATCGTTTTGACCATAACAGCACTGCTGTTATGGGGAATATACTAGAATTTTCTCCTGACTTATTTTATAGGTTCTTGCAAAGGTGTTCTTGAACGTATAAATAGGAAATGATAGTAGAAGAGTACAAAAATTAACTAATAAGTCAACTAAAAGCATGAAATTTTGTACAATGTCTTTTCAAATAATACAAGTGAGTGTTAATTCAGGATTTTAGATAGTGTTTCGTAGCCTTGCATGGTTAGTACTAAATATAAAGCGATTCAGATATGACAAAAAATTATACATGCATTTAATTTCGTAACGATAACCTTGTTACGCTTTAACTAAACCCTATGATAATGGTTTTTTTTATAACGGGAAAAAACCAATTTCTCCGGTAAAATAACAAAATATCTAAGTCGAGTTGGGGATAATCCAGAAAGTAGGCGGTAAGTATCTTACAGTATATTTGTTTACCTTGTGGGGAGCGTCTTACTCGTAAATATTGTAATAAGAGCGCGCAGGACTTGAATTTATATTGAAGCTTATATTTTCGACGCCTTAATGTTCTCTCTAACGTTGCTAAAATCTACACTATCTTGAGCTTTCGCAATATAAAATCATAATTAAAAACACTTATGCGGGATAATATAAATAAGTATATTTAGATTCCCCTTTATTTTTCTGTACATACTTATTTGTCTACTCGTGAACATGTTTCCTCTCCACTACTCAAAGGTTAGCTGGAAGAAATTCCTTGTAGGGATAAGCTCGCCTTTGTACATGTGTCTCTTCTCTGTATTGATAATTGTATTTGTGTTTTTTTTTCTGTACAATAAAGTGTTACTTACTTACTTACTTACTTACTTACTTAGACGCGTAAAAACCGTTTTCTCAAACATGCTCGGAAATGTTCGTGTTACTTTCAAAAAAAGAAGACGCGAGGCTGTCCATTGCCGGCCTTGGCCAGCAAAAACATTATTGTCGTGTGTGTTTTTTTTAATTCGCTTGCTATTTGAGACCCCTCTAGAAACTGACAAATCCATGGAGGTAATAAGTACAACTTCCATGGCCAAATCATCCACGATCATGGAAGTAGTAAATACTGATGTGGGGTAAGTGCGCCTAAATTTATTTCGCCCCTATGCCTTGTAAACAGCCAACTACTAGTTGAGTAATATTTATAGGTTTCGATATATTTATGTTAGGCGCACTTACCCCATCCTGGCGCACTTGCCCCGAAACTGACAAATCCATGGAGGTAATAAGTACAACTGCCATGCCCAAATCATCCACGATCATGGAAGTAGTAAATACTGATGTGGGGTAAGTGCGCCTAAATTTATTTCGCCCCTATGCCTTGTAAACAGCCAACTACTAGTTGAATAATATTTATAGGTTTCGATATATTTATGTTAGGCGCACATACCCCATCCTGGCGCACTTGCCCCGAAACTGACAAATCCATGGAGGTAATAAGTATAACTTCCATGCCCAAATCATCCACGATCATGGAAGTAGGTAGGTACTACCTACCTACCTACTAGGTAGTAAATACTGATGTGGGGTAAGTGCGCCTATATTTTTTTCGCCCCTATGCCTTGTAAACAGCCAACTACTAGTTGAGTAATATTTATAGGTTTCGATATATTTATGTTAGGCGCACTTACCACATCCTGGCGCACTTGCCCCGATTGACCTTACGTATTTCCTCGCTGTTTGAGAAAAGCATTATATATACCTCGGCCGCAATTGCGATTGCCGGACTCGTACTGCAATACGCTACTTGGCGGCCTCTGCAATAATGTACTATTTATTAAACTTTACCTCCTCGACTTTTCGACCGCAATGCATTATTAACAAGAAGACTGTGAAGACGTAACTGACTCGTCCGGCAATGCGCTACTTGGCGGCCTCTGCAATAATGTACTATTTATTAAACTTTACCTCCTCGACTGTTCGACCGCAATGCATTATTGGCCTTGGAAACAAGAAGACTGTTTACGTGATTAAGTTCTTACAAGCGTTTCTAATATAAGTATCACTTAAATATAGTATACACCTAACGTGCTCTTGTAATATAACTTAATAAACTCTACAACATTTGCAAGCTTTACGATTTTGCACTTTCATGTGAACTACGCGAACGTTATTTAAAATATTATTATGTCTACCTTGAGAAGAGCAATGAAATTTCCTTGGGCCTTCCAGCTAGCAGCCGTAATAAACCTTCCGCTTATAATAACAATCTGCTGAACCGACAGCAGTAAAGGAGGGTCCTGTCTTTAACGCGGACACTGAAATTCGATCACGTAGGCCATAACCTAGAGAACGATTTAAGGCGCCGACTGGTTTGGAAGCGGACGGTAAATAAATTGATTGCTTTTTGTAGTGCTCGTAAAACAGGAGCTTTGTATTTGCTAAACGTCTTCGAAACTAACGCTCCGCGAATCGACGTTGTCATACGAACTATACGAAGCTATATCGTCGGTGTGAACATAAATTTACGGTAGACATAATACACTTAAACACATGACACGTTCCCTTTCTTTACCAGAGAGACAACTTTTTAAAATCGGCATCTGACACAATTCCTCGCAAAAATTTCGAACTTCGTTACTTTTTTGAACACAAATTGATTGTATCAACTTATTCATCACAAAAGTACGCGTCGACCTTGTCCGGACGAAAGAGAAATGTATTAACATCGAACTCGGAACAATAATAAGAGTAAGTATATAGAAAAACGTATATTTCCCCGTGGCGGCTCAGTCGCAGCAAGTCACATCTGCGGGATTACCTCCGATACCCGAATGTTTTCATAACTCGTACAAATATTATCTTCTTTCGTCGAATTAGTTCCAACCACACAATAATCCCGTAACGAAAACACGCCTCTCACTTGTATATTCTATAGCTATTTTTCCCTGCTCGCCACAGCGCACCGTATTGCATTATTTATTGGGAAAAACTTTATATTTTCACAACATGAGCAAACAGATGCTCGGCTCACCTGTGGACTGCCCATTAGCATACCGTAGTGATGCAAAACCGACTCTGCTCTCGCTGGATAAAGTTTAGCTTCCTTCAGACGCTGGTTCGTGGATTGTTTTTGTTTTTATGGTCGCTGGTAATCGCCTCAGACGCCAGTCGTCAGTGTAATTTTCGTGGATTGTCTAGTTGAATTTATTCAAACGTTTAGGCGGTCTATTTGTGAGATGGTTTTAGCATCGTAATTAGGCAGTTGTGAGTGAGTCCGCGCTTGGGGCGGGTGGAGTGCTTGTTATTTAGTACTCGAACGGAACGTCGATATGCGGAGCGCAAGCGATATTTGCATTCAAAGGTCTTTTGTAAACGATTGAGCTTGTTAGGAAATATTGATATGAAGTTGTGATCCAATGGAACATGACTTCACATCAGGTGAAGTTTGTCGGGCTGCGCTGGTGTGACGTCGCGCCGGCGGCTGTGTGCGGCCCAGTTTGCCCGGCTAACAGGATTGCGCTGCTCACTTATTCAGCACCGACCTCCAAGTTCAAAAATAAACACGTTACGTGCGTTCATTTAGCTTTGAGTTTAGGGTATTCGATTCGGCTAAGTGATTTTAGGAGGTTGGGCGAGCGTGAGTTAGTGAGTTGCGGCCCACCTCACACGCAAATTGGGTCGAGTTAGTAAATACTAAGTAACTAATATTTATTTTAAGAATTTAGATTCGCATATGTTGTTCTATGACATCTATGAAGTAAGTAGGTTTGTTTTTTTTGTTACAGGTATGTACAAACCAGAAGTTATCTACAAAAGGCAGGTAAATAATATATCTATCATATAATATATATCAATTGCCTAAAAATGCAGTTACGAGTTTGTACAAAGTACTGACGATATATTTCATTCAGTTATTAAATACTCATGAAAAGTAAGAGATGCGGCTGGATGGAATAATTTCCGAAGCGCTACAAGTGCAATTACGCGGAATCCAAACCCAGAACACAATTTGCGAGTCCCCCAATCCGCATCACGACAGCGCTAAAAGACCGAAGACGCGGCTGTACTAAAAATACCAGCCTCTTGTAACGCTAACGCGCGCGTTATCCGAGTACTTTTTAAGGATTCGCTCGCTGATTAAAATCGGTATTCTATATCTTATATGAATCCGACACGAGACGGCGTTTGTAAAGATCGAGCTTCGAATGAATTTCGCTGAACAAGCTGTTTAATCCTAATTGAATAATGCATTGTGTTGAAAACGAGTTGATTCGATCCTCCGAATCGTTTGATTTAGTCGTCACTTGATTGTATTATGTTATTTTCAAACGAGCACAATTATTACAACGACTGAAATAGCAAACAATCATTGTGTGGATTGCTACACAAACTGATTTCGATGAGTGTATTTCATCATCATCATCAGAGTGTATTTGCATTTCCAAAATTGGCGGTATAGAAAAATGTAAACAGCGTTGACGAACTAAATATTACAGAAAAAAAGCAAGTACCTATTGTAAACTATTATTATGGAGTCTTGAGACATTCGCTTAAAGAATATCGTTTCTATTTTTTTTTACTTATATTATTTTAAACTTTTACAAATAGATCAGCGCCTTAAGGAGGCGCTGATCTGATATTATGTTATTTTCAAACGAGCACAATTATTACAACGACTGAAATAGCAAACAATCATTGTGTGGATTGCTACACAAACTGATTTCGATGAGAGTATTTCATCATCATCATCAGAGTGTATTTGCATTTCCAAAATTGGCGATATTGAAAAATGTAAACAGCGTTGACGAACTAAAATTTACGGAAAAAAAAACAAGTACCCATTGTAAACTATTATTATGGAGTCTTGAGACATTCGCCTAAAGAATATCATTTCTATTTCCTTTTTACTTATATTATTTAAACCATTACAATTAGATCAGCGCCTCGTTAACCCCAAACTCTTCAGACTGTAAACTTCATAGTAAACGAAAGGTTTTAGCTAATTTATTTTTCATGTTTTCTCTTTAGAGCCATTAAAAAAAAGTAAAACACTGGTACGCCGAACTTTTTAATTAATATTTAAATAGACGTAATAAAGCAACACTGGGTATACGTTTTGAGTCAATTAGTTAAACTTTGAGTTATTGACTTGTAGTTAGTTAACATCTTCCAAGAGTGATTACCTGTCGTTAAGGTAAGTTAAGGAAACTTGTGCTATATACACATATATATATACACATTGGAGAACTATTTGCGACGTAAACGTTACCATTTCCGTCTAAATATATCGCTTAACTTGAAAAAGGTTGGCAATTACTGGCGTGAAGCGCCTGTTTAAAAGCTTTCAGTCGTAAGATGTGGCGAATCCAGGGGTCACAAACCCAGAAATAAAATACGCCTGCAACTTATTTCAGGTTTAATAGGAGCCTTCGTGAAAACGCGGCCGGTTCTAATTACGGCCTGACGGCTGCCGGAGACTGACCGGGCGTTTTAATTTAGCACCGTAATTAGATTTTTCTAGAACCTTTGGAAATCTTACTGGAGGCATCAATAGTTCTTTGATGTTACAGACGAGTGAAACCTCACCGCACCGATGTGAAAAATCTAATATACAAAAGTACATGTGAAAGTTTCTTTGACCCTTTGCCCGTCTGTTGAACTTTCACTTCTAAACTACTGAACCTTTTCTTCTAAGTACACGATAATATAGATGCAATACACATCCCAACAGAGAGATAGCGAATTGGTGTAAATTTCATAGATATTTTTTCATAGTATGTTTTGTTGTGTTTATTTCAACTTGAATCTAGTTGAATAAGGTCTTTGTAAAATATTTTTTATTTTACTAATTAATACACTGTTAACAATATTGAAAGTGTTACGAGTACCTGGTTGCCATCAGTTCTAGGCCTGGAGCCAAAAGACTACCAGGCGACCATGAAGCAGACAGTACATTTTCAATTGCACCTCGGCCTCTGAGAGGTGCATTAACATAATTGCAGCCTCAATATTGATTGGCGGGCAAGGTAGCGGCTACCGTTGGAACAGAGAAAGAATAAGTAGATTTTATTCGGTTTTCGCGCAAAAAGGACTTAAATATTATAGTTGATGTAAAAATAATACCTCCAGGGTCTCCTCTCTATACATAGACCCCTAAATTAGTAAAGTGAAAGCGAAAAGCCGATTTCAATCAAACATTGTGTCGCCTGAAACTATCTTGTACATGTATATTAATAAGCAAAAATGTTTACAAACATTGCTCAAAATCAAAAGGAAGTATTTCTACGATAAATGAAACCAAACCTTAATATTCGTTTATTTCGTGTCTTTGTTTAATATTCGCTTATTTTATGAGTAGGTATTTATTTGGGCTTGTACCGATTGTTTGGTAGTTCAGATTTGCCATCAAGAATATATCTCCTTTCTCGTAAAATAATTTGTATTGATTTTCACGGACACGCTTTTCAGAAATATATCGATTAGATTTTTTTACATAGTAGGTAGAATATTCCACTTTTTTACGATTGATTATTTTGATTGAAGAAATGTCTTAGCTTAGGAGTATATAACAAATGTTTAAAAAAATATGAATGAAACTTGAGCATGATTATTATTATGTTAGTTGTCTACTCCACTGCCGTCGTAGTCGGCCGGGCGCAGTAGCCGGCCCGAGGCGCGATACGATCACAGAATCATGCCATAATAGCGGCTGGGCTATCTAGAAATTGAATTATTTCTATACACTCTCTATCAAAAATCTCCCATTGAATTCCTAATGGAAAATATTTGCACGTTGCAAAGCTCGAGGGGAAATTTTAATTTATGAAACCTGGGGTGTGAAAATGCTTCAGATTATCTAAATGAATAAGGAATAAATGTTAATTGAACAGAATTTAATGAATATCATCCGATGATGTGAGGGCGTTATCGGTCATCGTACAATATTGGCGAGACACCCTGACACTTTTTTCTTTCATGCTAGATAGAGTTGCTAATACTCGTATCTATGTGAAGGTTAGTATAAGATAACGTTGACCAATAAACACCTATTGTTGATTACATCCACGTCATTTCCATCCACGTAATGTATCTCTTCTTCTTGTACTCTGGAGAGGCCCGTATTGACACAAAACAATCATTTGACAGATGCAATACTATTATTAGACCATTCATGAATTTTATATTATTGTGGGGACGCCTGTTATTTGATGGTGATCCTGGTTTCCTCCATATCCTGGCTGTGCTGGTTATGTAATCTACTTTGGTACTGGCCGAATGCGAAGCACTGATGATATTCGAGTTTGCCCATACATAGCTGTCAACCATCTAACGAATGTCACGATGTGGCTTGTCATTGGAAATTGAGAGAGAAATGTTCAGGACAATATCCTAACTACAGGCTAACTCCAGTCCAGGCATCACGTGCTTTGCAGATCGCTCCATGAGTGCAATGTAATCTCCACAGCCCGTTCCCAGGACGCCCATACAACCTACGATGAAAGGCTCCTAAAGCTGATATATTCGATATATTCAAATATTTGTCATTGCATGCGTGATTATTGTGTATAATGTGCATAATTTGCGAATAAGCCTTGGAAATATCTTGTTAATTAATAGAAATTCACCCTTAAAACCAAAAGAAGCCCCAACAATCGTCTTACTCATATAGTCATATTACCTAGAAGGGAAGACATAAACCGAATTCCATTCCGCAGAGAACCTTGTCGCATTACCTCGCCCCGACTGAGGCCCTAGTGAATTATCGGCGGGCTTGCTTCGACAGAGTTGTAAAGCGTCTAAATAGTGGGTGTCCTGTGGGACCGACCTATGTTATCTTTACGAGTGTTCCAGTTAGATTAGTTTTTGTTCTGTGTTATTGGAAATATGGTGGGGTATTGTATCGGATATAAATTTAACGTCGGATTGTTTCTCTGGCGAGGAATACGGCCAATTTGTACTTCGTGGCAGGGTGCGAAATAACATGATTTATCGCCAAACTTCAGATAACGCAAAGTGAGTTTTTCTTTCACGCACACCTTACGATGAAATTTTTGTTTATTCAAAACCTCGAGAGCACAAAAAATAACCTACTGATAATATTTTCTTATAAGTGATAGAAACGTCAATTATAAAAAGCATCCGTTTACATGTTTACATCAAAATTTTTATACTTGAAAATTTTATTTGTCGAAAAGAATTACTTCCAACTCATGCATCAAGAAAGCAAAGTAAACAGTTTCCCCGCAATAGTCATCCCCCATTCGATTAAGGGGAAATAAAAACCACCCCGTCTCTATTTCATAATTTGCATCGCAAACGCAAATAAATTTAAAATATTGCTCTGAAGCCTTAATTTTCCTTTTCTGATGTTGCGATCAATCTTTGAGGTTTTCAAGGGGATGCTGAGGGCTCGTTTTGTCTGCGCCGCGGTTATAGAAGACGCTGTATAAATACTAGATATTTTAATTGAGGAGGGATGCAAATTTTAAACTGTTATTAGGCTAAATTATTATACTTAAAGTTATTACAGTCGAGAGTAAAGCTTTTTTATAGTCGCCTGTTGGTAAGTGGTCATTGTGGCCCATGGGCATGAGTAAGTAATCACGAGATTTCGTATGCGGTGCCAAACAAGAACAAGAATGATTGACGAATGCAAGAGAATGTTAGAGATGAATGGATTTTATTAATAATTCAATTAAATTTATAACGCTTTGGCCACTTGTAGCTGTAAGTTATAAATGTAATAGATAAATAAATAAATAAATAAACTGAGAACTAAAGGCCGCTCCACATTCACGCGAGAATCTCGCGAGAACTATGCCTCTACACTCTCGCGAGAAACCGCGAGAATCATACTGGTGTCTCTTTTTCTCGCCATATGTAAGAAAGAGACACCACTCTTTCTTACATATGGCGAGAAAAAGAGACACCAGTGTAATTCTCGCGGTTTCTCGCGAGAGTGTAGAGGAATACAACAGTTCGAGCACTGCTATTGTCCTAGAGATGTAAAATCAAGGAATATTGTTAAATCTCTCTTACCAAATAGAGCTTACAAAACCCTTGATACTAGTTAGTACCTAAAGAAATATCACATTTTAATTTATACGTTTAATTACTCGCGTCTTCAATTTTTGTTGCATAATGGTTTATTACATACATTTGTAAATTTATGTAACTACTTGAAACTTCCAGCTATCAAAACTTTTGCATTAGACTTGATTCGCGAATATCATAGTCTTGTATCGGGAAATCGTTTATTATGTCTGTAATCCAATAAAAGTGCAAATCGCGTATCGAACCTGCGACCCTGCGGAACAGAGGGTGCGGGCCATGTACCGTGACGCATCGACAATAATTCTCTATGAGGAAACGTATTATTTACCATCTAGTATTTTTGTACACTTCCTTGAAAACTTAGACGGATAGTGTAATGGGGAATTGGGATTTGTGACTGAATTTTTTGAGTCTGTATGTAATTATGTATGTACTTAATGTACTCACTCACAGTAGCGCTTTACCCGACTGAGACCAGACGGTAATTTCCATGCATAAATAACAATAATAAAATTGTGTTTATGGCAATATAATTTTATACATTTAATGTAAATTTTGTAACTATGTTATATGAAAATTTGAAAAAAAGGCTTCTGCTTGAGTTTGTTGCGGCGCTTCTTCTCAACCAATGGGTCTAGGAAGCGCTGGTAAATTCTTTTTCTGACGTGTAAAAGTGCCCCTATGTGGCCAATTTGCTGAATAAATGATTGAATTTGAATTTGAATCATGTCACTTTCGAGCACTACAATACAAGCCTTTCACGATATCTATTTTTTTCTTGTCACTAGAACTAATAGGTAACCGTGTGTTTTTTTTTTGCACACTAAAATAAACTGTTAAGTACAAAATTCTCCTTTTAAGATTGTTCGTTCAAATGGCATACGGTAAATACGTTTCTGACTAAGCGTCGAAGGAAAACACGTTTCAAAGATCGGAGAGAACTAAAACAAATGTAATCAGAGATAACGCTCCGTACGAATCGAAGTTTTTAAAAAGTCTCGCATTATTTGTAGATAATTCCGGTTTTGGGAGAATCAGCAGTCGCCGAATTGCGGTGCTAGGGATGTCCAGCATCCCGTCTCCTGCATCCATGCCTCCATCAATCTTGTCCCGGATTCTGGATGTAGCAACGGAAATCCATTGCCATAATAGATAATTCAAAATATACATTTCCATTTTATTGAGCTTCGATGAATTGTTATAGAGCTATGTGAATGAATGTTAATAAAATTATTTAAAAAGATGAGTTTAAAAATGTATTCTTGTTCTTCTATTAATCTGTCTTTATAGAAACATATTTTTTCTAATCTATGTGTTTCCGGTTTAAAATCGAGAACAACAGATCGGATTGCCACAAAATTTGGCATATTTAGATTACAATACGGGTCAAAATAATAGGCTACTTTTTATGGCGGAAAAACGCAAAAGTACCCGTGGGGATATACTATAACTAACCACATAAAGAAAGGTACTTGGTTTATTAATATTTCTTTCCTGAACATGGCTACAGAATAAAGGCAGGGTGAAAATGAGATAACGATGACCTCGACAAATTCTAAGGAAGCTACAAAAACAAGATATCTTGAAGAATATCGAAAAGTTTCGAAGCAGCCAGGAAGCCTCTATTTAAAAAGAACTTCCTGATGGTTTGGTTTTTATCTATCTATCCCACTCGTCTTCTGATTTGTTAGTTATTACGAGTATTTCCCTGTAAATACGATATCTGATAAACGTTTTTCCTTCATCCATATTTTCGAAACCAAACCGTTCCACGCACGAGGCTTGACATTTATTGTCCCCAAAATAATCTAAGAGACAAAAACTCCACTGTGACATCCCGGTATCCCACCCCTACGATTCTATGGGTCATAAACGATATTCTTTTATTGCGCTCTGTCAGCAGTCTGCCTGCAAAGTGCAGGGGGCGAGGGGAAATTATACGGACGGGCTTCATTTGGTTACCTTACCTCGACGTGTTTTCACCCTGTAATCTCAGGTCATAGACATTTAGACTCGTTTTAATAGAATTCTCGTATATGACTGATCTTGATTGCACCCAGAAATGTAAACAGCTACAGTTAATGGACGGCGATACCCGCGGAAATCCCGAGATCGCGTAAAAATCGGGATAAGTTCATTACTTTTGTATTTTTCCATTACGTAGTAGCAAATTCAAAGTTACAAAATCTGATAATTGTTTTTTGTTAGATCCTTAACTATGTCAGCATAACGCTTTAACAAGTAAATCTGTTCTAATTCCGTTCCTTCTATGTTTATACCTTTAGTCATTCCGCTTACAAACATAAGTGGAAGTAAGTAGTATAGACAAACTGTAGCATGAATGTACCTTGTTAACGAAAACCGAGACTGTCCCGGGTTATCTCAAGGAGTTAATGGTCTCCAATAACGCCGAGTACAATGCCTGTGATCTCGCAATCTTTACGGACATCGCCGCACCGCGGTACGTGGGGAGTGAAGCAAAGTTTCTTAAGCCAAATTAATATCTATGCAAATTTGCGAAAACCGACATTCGATGACTTTTAAAATGACTATTAAGAGTAATCATTCATGCTATCTAGTCCTTTTCGAGTCCGGCAACGCAATGAAGGCGACGGTGGTCACCTTCCATCATCTGGGCCCTCGGTAAAGTTACTCCGCCATCTTGATTTTTCTTTTTTTAACTCCTATTTCATCCCTAAAACATCTCTGTGATTCTCAGACGGTGTTAGCTGAAAATCAGCGCTGTAATGCCTGTCACCACAGCACACACCCAATGTATATTTTCTTATTTATTCTGTGTTATTGTTTTCGTGTGTTGTGTTATGATGTAATTATATTATGTAAGTGTGTCATCTAGTGTTTATATAAATGTTTTTCTACTTCTACTGCTTTACAATCACACTTTAAACTACCATGACCGACGACGTACCGTCTTTGCATCATGAGCCGCCGATATCGAACAATGCCTAAGTCAGTTCTCATGGTGGTTGCTACAAGCTATGCATGCCAGTCGTGACAGCCCGTCGTGATGCCACGCGCAATCTGGCCTGTCAGCGGGCCCTGATGGGGCCAATAATTCCTGAGGGCCCAGCACAGCACGACCATAGAAATATTATTGAACTACACTCAACAGCGATGAATTCGGGTCACTTTGTATATAGCATTTTCCATACAAAGTGACCCGAATTCATTGCTGTTGAGTGTAGAAGAAACAAGCGAAGGCGCTTGTATGAAAACCAAGCGTGCCGACTTCTTTGATACCTACTAGACTTCAAGAATCAGTTTTGATGGGAAACATAACCGCCGCGTTGGACCGACCAGAAATCGTTTCTTTTATTTTCTATTTGAGTGAAAAAACAGCTTGAACGGCCCGAGTATGACTGAATTTTTATGGCACATGAAGTACAAGCATTTGTTGAGTCTACTTAATACATGGTTTGTGAGCACGACAAAACATAAATGTAAACGGATTAAGAAATAAGTAATAGACTGTTTCTCTGCGGCCCAAGCGCCACACCAACCACCATGTTAGTTGCGTCGTGCTCTATGCATAGTTTCAGATGAGTTACAATGCTAATGTGAACCTCGAAGAGGAAATTTGATGAGGTCTTGTACTACTGACCTTCTTATTAGCTTTAGGGATTATTCTATTTAATACTAGGTTAGGTATAAAAGAGAATGTTCGTAAGAATTATTAAATGATGATTTTCCAAAATGACATGCTCCAAAGGGACCAGTCTTGACTGAATTTTGTGCTAAGGATATAAAAATAATTCAAAACGAAGCTTCTGTCCGCGACTTCGCATGTAATACTGGTCAGGGTATTCCCGCGCGAACTGATCGTTTTTCCGGGATAAAAAGTAGTCTATGTCCCGGGATTGAAACTATCTACATCTAAATCGCTTCAGCAGATAGACAGAGCTCGTTTCATATTCATAATATTAGTATGGATTGGTACACTGGACTTGCAGAGGGCTAATTAAGACAATTGCAAGATTTTTACTAGTATCTATTGTTTTCCATTCAATTGTTTATTCGGCACAAAATAACAATTAATATGTACAACTCTTGTACAAGATCCATCTCCATTCGTCACGGCAGACAACGGCTATAGACAAACATCCAAAAATATTTCTGAAAGCTTCGCGGGCTTCTATCACACCGATCTGTAACGATTTTAGTTCACTAGCTAAAATATAATAGACTAACTAGCTTTTTTTACATGTATTCTCATTTTATTTAAATACTTTTTCAAGTATTTTTGTAAATTTTTATTTTTTCTTTGTTTTTAAGTTAAAGCTACGAACCACTAGACAGTGGTTGTAGCAGCCTGCAGTAGACACTGCAGGTGTCAAATGAAGTTTGTATTGAACGATATAACCTATTTACATCCTACTGCTGGGCACATGCCTCTTCTCACCACGGGAGGATTTGGGGTATAGTCCCCACGCAGGCCCAGTGCGGACGGCTCACAAGTCCTTGAATTACATCGCAGAAGCATGCAGGTTCCCTCGCAATGTTTTTTCTTCGCCGAAAAGTTTAGTGGCAACTTCAAATTGAATTTCATAAACATAAGTAAAGTAATATATGCGAGCCATCGATCCCCGACTCTTTATATAAAAGGCGGAGGTCGAACCACTACATTACCACGGTTTCTTCACGGCACACTTTATGTATTAATTCTAGAAAATCTTGTGAATTTCTTTTTTTTCTCAATAAATATTATATTGATTCTAGAAAATGTTCATTAATTATACATCCTATTGTTGACATTTTTGACGACGATTTCTTACACTCCGGTGTGAGGGAAACCTGGTGCCCTCCAGCCGCCGACTCAGGTGGCGCCGCGTGCCATTACTCTCTCGCGCACAAACAAGCTAACTGACAAACATTATTTATGTGCTTACATTTAATTTTTCAACACAGGTAAGTACCCCTTCACGAGAAAAGGCCCCTTTCAGATAGAATTTGTTCAAATAAATTTCTCAACAATTCATACCGAGGAGCACAATTTTGGTTGTCATTTTTTCCAAGAAAAAAGACGTTTGTATTTACAAGTCCATAAAACTGCCGTCCGTTTGTGAATACTGGTACCTACCTGACTCTGAATTATACATTTGGATCTGTTGTAACAATTCTGTAAAGGTTGAAGAGATGCAATGCAACCCGTACTCTTACGGCTACCATTGCTCAGCTGACTAAATGCTCACTTTAATGTGCTCAAGAAATTCTTCATAACTTCCGTTAAGAATATTTGAACGCTTCACACAAATGTCAAATGCGCTTCGCTTTCATGGAAAACCATTGTAATATCTATTTTAGTTTTTAGCGAACCTTTTCAATCTTTACTCCTATTTGTACAGGAAGTTAAAGTCATATCAAAGTTATTACTAACTTTATTGAACACGTCATATTTCATGGAACGCTGGCATTGTCTACTTAGAAGCATCATATTGGTATAATATATCTCAAATGTCAGAAGTTATTATAGTCGATATTCATTCAAATAGCAGGACTTTCTCGGAAGCAGTAAATGTTTTAAATGTATGTATAGGGTCAAGCAAAACGTTGTGACGATATGTTTATCCACAGTATCAGCTATCAATACTAAGCACGTGTTTTAGGCTGTTATTTTTTTCGGGTTGGTGACAAGAAAAAATTGCATGGGAAGCCAGGTATCGCCCAGACTAGGGCTTCCAAATCCCGGGACTATCGTAATCCCGGGATTAATCCCGGGATTGCAGCAGTCAATCTCGGGATCCCGGGATCCCGGGATTGAGTACGGCTTGTATGTGATGGTAGTTTCATTACGAAAAAAAATACCAAATTTAAGTCATACACAATATATCTTAATACAAATCAAATCGCAAATTGTTTTAAACAGTTCAGGCTGAAGTTTTACAAGATGGCTTACATAAAACCTTAACCTTACTAAAGGATTATAGATCCATCCTACCGCCGTCTCATGATTACAAGCTGTTTTTGAGAGTTATCGTATCACCCACCGTCTTTCGCGCAGGTTTGACTACTTCCTGAATACCAAAAAGTCGATTTCAGAAAGGGTTACAGTACTTAAACTTACCGGTCGGATGGCCATACAGAAGACCGAAGCAAATAACACCTCCCACATTACATGGCATTCGTGGATTACGCCTATAACGAGAAATCATTTGACTCTATTGATACCATAATCCACAACAGCCCAAGGGCTGTACTGCAATCTCCCCGCGCCAGCTCTGGCTCTTTGACTGTACCACTCACTATTTCGAAGTGTTGAAGTTTCTGTATGAAAACGCCACTGCCCGTTCGACACAGGACAGCACAAATCCTATTCCTCTGATGCGGAGAATTACACAAAGCTGTTTACAGCTGCAGTCAAGGATGCTTTCATGGTTCTGAACTGAAAACGAGGCGTCAATAATCTACATGAGAAGTTGGTAGTTACTACTCATATTCGACTTACCGATGACTACCTATAGTAGTAAATCCTGAACCCCTGGAACCTGGAAGATCTCAGTGCTATATTTAATGATCTCAGAAGAGTCCTCAACTGACTTGAAAATGAACATGGACAAGACGAAAATTGTCTCTAATGTCCATGTTGTAGGTAACTACCAACTCCCGTAACAGTCGGGTTCTGTGCTCGAAAGGGGACGATTATGTAAACCAGGTGATGATGATGATGATGATGATGATGATGATGTAAACCAGGAAGAAAATGTCCAATTAGGTAAGTTTAGTTAGTTCAATGAGAAACATAAGCTTTTTAGACTCGGCTGAGCAATAATAAGCATCGATCGGGAGTTCGGGAAGCATTGCAGTGGTTTTTTCGTCCACTTTTTCACAGTCTCAAGTCTTTGGCTACTGTGTGTCGCCACTTCGCCAGTGATATTTAACTAAAGGATAAGACGTGGGCGCCAATGATGTGTCTCATAAAAAAACTCAAGTTCATTCAAACGGCAACGTAGAGGGCTAATTTGTATTTGATACAATCAAAAATTTTGAGAAAGTTCTCAAATGACAACCGCAAACCAGGAGAAGAGATATCAAAAGCCTCCAAAAAGATGTTGTGACGACCAGGTGAAGGGTCCCGCGCATGTCTATGGCACAAGATCGGCCTTGCGGCTGATATAATGAATGAATACCTCGGTAAATTATCTTTAAATCATAAATGAAGACCGATTATTTTGATAGGAAACTCAATCCCGGTATCCCGGGATTGAAATAGAAATCCCGGGATTGGAAGCCCTAGCCCAGACCATCAATCCCGTACTGGCCCATACTACTTTTTTTACCAACTCGAAAAAAAACCCAAAATATGCTTGGAATCGATAGCTGATATTCTGGGTAAAGACCTCAAGTGCTGGACATAGGCTTCCCCCAAGGCTCGCCACTCAGACGGGTCCTGTGGTACTTGCTTCCACCGGTTTTCCGCGACTTTTACGAGGTCGTTCCCATCTTGTTGGAGGCCTACCGACAGCTCGTCTCCCGGACCCTGTATACATATATTCAATTGCCCTGATAGGAGACACAAGTACTTATGTCTTGTATTGAGCAGAGCTTCATGTTTACGTTAAATACACACTAGCAATAGAAGTGGAACTGCATGCGTAAATTACTTAACTCTTAATAGTTACTTTTAGAAGCATCGAATGCTGCATTTCAGGCACAATTTACAGTCACCCATCGTACAATTTCCAAGGGAGAGAGATTCTACCGTAGTCGACAGAATTGGTGTGTGCAGTTCCAATGGAGTCACTTCCAACCTGTCCAATCTGGGAGAACAAACACCGGCGATGCGGGACACTGCAATTATCAAATTAGAGAATGTCAGACAATATGGCGGACAAATATGACGCGCAAATATGGCGCCCGAACACGGCTGTTTGGGTAAACCGTTAAAGTTAGGAAGACAATGAGATTTGAATGTAAATTCGAGTTCCGGCTGATGTCTTAGGCAGTGATTGCAAGGCGTTGTATTGGCTTAGTTTTGTACCTTCATATTTATAAAAATGAAGGTAAGCAGGCAGATAGGTGTTTTCATTATTTATATTTCCCATTACAAAGTTTTTTCAAGTTTTTATTCATATAGAAACATCCCAGACACAAATCCATATTAACGCATTCACTCCTTAAAAGCTTAGAATCATTTTGCTGACTGTAACGCACATTTGCTTAACAAAATATGCATTGCGAAAGTTTTAAAAATAAAAGCGGCAGTATGAGTACAACCAATATGCTGAAATAATATGAGTACGATCTAGTTCATGTTTCAGAAGGTGCGTTGGTGGTGCATAATCTAAATACACCCGAAACACGTCCACAATTTACAAAACCACGCATCAAGATTCCGGCATTCGTATCATGTGCCTACTCACTAATCTCATAACGAAAATTGTCTTCAATAAGCCATTAAACTGATTGCCATCAGTCGCTGATCGCATTAGTGTGCTCATGCGCTTACGGTTCACTACGTGTAGGTGTGTGCACGCTCTTAGGGGGAATATTATTAATGTGCCGTAAAATATCTCCTTAGCCAGTTTAGTAGGATAAAAAATCGAAATGAACTTTCATTGGCCAAGTCGCACTTGCACTAACCTATACTCACGTAATAAAGAGAGCACAGTGCTGCTTTTCCCATAACGGGCTTTTAACGATAAGCTTGTGTTTTTTTTTTTTCTTTAACATGTTTCCTTGCATCTATTTATGATTATGACTCATGTATATGTCTGCCAGCAATTGACCTTCACTTGACTTCACTTCAACCCTCACATCTTAGCTTTAAGTTTAGGTACTCTTACCTATAGCTTTTTGTAAGTGTTGTAGCAATGTGTGGGTTGTTTGTGGGCAGAACAATCTATAAAATGAAATAAAATCATCATCGTTTTAGCAAAACATTCTCGAATGGCGTAGGAAGTAGTTCAAACCTCTGGGCTACCATGGCTTCTAACCTGTCAACGCCGCGATTATATTGAAAACTACTATTACTACAGTCTATTTGCGTTCCACTGCTGGGCACAGGCCTCCTCTCATCACGAGAGGGTTTGGGCTATAGTCCCCACGCGGGCCCAGTGCGGATAGGGGACTTCACGCACATCTTTGAATTACTTCGCAGATGCGTGCAGGTTTCCTCACGATGTTTTCCTTCACCGAAAAGCTCAGTGGTAAATTCAAATTGAATTTCGCACATAAGGAAATATAGAGGTGCGAGCCGGAATCGAACCCCGACCCTCTGCATGAGAGGCGGTAGGTCGAACCACTAGGCCACAACGGCTTCGGCTATATTGAAAACATTTGACATTATTTATATGTAAACAAATCATTGCTTCAATTAAGCTTCAATTTCATTCAATTAATTTCACCATCAATCATAGTTTGGAGGGAGCGGCTGCGCAGGCGATCCTAATTGGATAAAATTGAGTAACACGCAATCTTTCTTTTACAGGTATGTACGCAACCAGAAGGCAGATTATGGGACTTGAATTAAAAAAGGTAAACAAGAGGCTACGTAGATGAAAGATATATAATAGATTGCCGAAAGCAATAGCAGAAACAGACGATATTAAAAACATAAAAAAGACTTTGTTCACATTTCTTATAAATAAAGCCTATTAGTCAATTGATGAATATTTAAATGATGTAACTATTTAACTAAGTATCTACATAGGTAGTAAGTAAGTAAGCATGCTGCATGCTCTATTTGACAGCTATTTGTACGCCTAACGGCAAAACTCGGTAGGACATAAAGATTTGTACCATCATGATGCGACCTGAGTGATACCTGATGACCTGACTGATAACAAATAAATGATATTTGATTTGATTTGATAAAGCTACGAAAAAAATTTAATCAGTTCATCCATTTAATACAGTTAGACTCTTGTCTAGAGTTCCTTTAGTTCGCAATTTTAGAGAAAATATGTAGTAAGGTAAAGGTAAATTCCTCAGTATTAGACACTTAGTCCAATCATGGAGACACCAGGTCACATGTGATTAAAATGTCAAAGCTATGCTTAATTTTTCCGACTTCAAAAAAAGGAGGAGGTTCTCAATTCGTCGGAATCTTTTTTTATGTATGTTCACCAAAAATAAATACTAATAAACGTGAACCGATTCCGATGATTCTTTTTTGTTCGAAAGGTGGTACATCCAAATTGGTCCCATATTAATTTGGTTCAGTTCTGATGATGGGATCCATGAGAAAATGAGAGAACTCCTCGAAATTTGCTAGCACATAGATGATTTTGGTGTCAATTTCGAAGACTTCAGAGTTACTTATGTACTTCTATAGTAATGTTTGGAAACAGTAGCCGAAAAAAAAATCGGTTTTTATTTTTTATTAAAAAAATTGTCATAAGGATTCGAATGTCCATCACTGGAGAATCGTCCATGACTCGTGCTGTTGCCTGAAGTGCCCATAGTCATACACTCATGTGCAGAAAACGGTTCTTGCATTTTTATTTCCGTCGTTAATAAAAGCAGTTGTCAAAGCTCAAGTTATATCGTAAACGAGATTTAAAGCAAATACCTAGGTATGTCGCGAGCAGTTCCAAATAGAGTCATTTCCGATTAACAGGTTCTGAAACTACCCGCATAGCTCACTGCAAGCGCGCATTTCTTATCTGATCTGGCTGGTTTGCAGTGTAAGGTATAGAATAGAAAAGTGAATTACAAAGTAGTATAGAGACTAAAGACTGATTTTCAGGATAAAAATAATCATATATCCAAATTTCATCTAAATCAATTTGGCGGACGTATGATAGATACTCGTACTTTTTCATTTATTATAGTAGTATGGATTATTTATCTTAAAATCATACTGAAGAACCTGTAGACTCACTAACAACTCATTAAGCATCCTCGGTTTTCCATTCATTTATTTGATCCACATAAACATTATGAATCTATGACAATATTTACTTTTCTAAGTTAGATTTGGTCAATTCTTCTTATATTCAATATAAAATCTCGGAAGGGTTAATACTCAATAAAGTTTCAGTACACACTGTAATATCTTACAGTTTATGTAGGACTGAATTAAAAATAATAACGTTGGTATACCTAGCACGAAACAACTCAGAAGGCGAGCGGATTAAGCAATAACAGACTCTGCATCGACGGCTTAAGTGCTTCGCCGCGCGCCTGCTAAGTTATGCCGTACTATAACCGCTTGTTACAAGCCCACGCCTGCAAATTAAAGGCCACCCCTTCGGTTCCGCGGCGAGTTACTTTTTACGGCCGCCTCTAATCGCCGACTGTCTGTAGAATAAATAGCCATGCATTGATTTTTTTTTTTATAAATAAATCATAATTCTATTAAACATTAGGTTGAATGCCTGGGAAGGAAAAATAATACTTTTCATTTGGGAAATCCTCCTTTAAGGGGATAAAGTACATAAAATGGACGATTAGTAAGTACGAGTATGACTTAATGTTCGGAACGTTATCCAAGAAAATAATCACTGTTCCAAACTGTCAAATAAACACCGTTAGTTCACCTTAATAGCTCTGTCAGACAATTCCTAAGGAAAATGAAAACAAAGCGTAATATTACAAGTTACAGTGTACCTACCTACATAGTGAAAACTAAACTCAAAACTTGAACTTTATACGGCATGTCTCCAATCCTAATATGTCGAACTCTTAGATGAAGTTATGTATTTAATACCCACGATATATTCAAACTGGATTTATCTACAATAAAACCTCCAAAACCACTTTTACGGCCGCCGTATTTCCACCCCCGAAACTACCCGAACTACCCCCTTTTTAAAAGTAGGTACAGCGGAAGTGGATCGTTGGTTAGGTGAAATTTATAACTTCAGGGGTTCAAATCGGGGGTGTAAATTGGTTAATGCAAGGGTGAAGGTTCGTACTGACCTTTCGACTTTAAGGTTTAATGGACTTTCATTAAAGAAACATTTTTATTTTAAGGGGCAGGGTTAACGCACTGCTTTAAATTTAATGACTTGCCGTTATTAGAGAAACGTAATATTGAATTTCCAATTTACAGTTATACTTTATGAAATACCTCGGTAAGGTCGCCAAAATTACATGCGGAAAGGAAATTTCTAAAATCCATCTTAGGGAATGATCTGCCGTCGTCTTGTTTCCAGCGAATGGGCATTTACTGTCCCGGTGAGCACCTTTGGCCTCATCGTCGTTTTCCATCAGTCGGGATTGAAATCAAACGCTGGTCAGTCGATAATAAAAAATATGTATAAAAATGAATATACAAATTAGTTGAAACTATGCAGTCAAAATCTTATGAAAACTTTGTACCTACTGTTGCAACTGTGGCAAATTCCAATATTATGTATACCTACACAATGCAGTGCTAAAAATATATTTTGCCTTTACGAAGTCTTAGATAAGCAGAGTGATTTAAATTATAAAATTAATTACTCTGAAGAGTTATTAATTTATATACCTATGACACTGGCTTCTCAAATTAATAGTACATTACAGACCTAGGGTGGTGAATTCGTAAATGTCCCAGATCGCAGGTTTCTGTGGCCCGAACCGAAGGTGAGGGCCATAAATATGCGATCTGGGGCTTTACGAATTACCGCCCATGGTTTGTCAAAAGTTTTACGTCTTGCCTTGGCCAAGAAGTGAGATTTTCTCTTCGCGTAGCGGGCAGAAAATCCCACTTTACGGCCAAGGGTGATGTAAACTAAAAAATAACTCCCTCCTTAACTAATTATTTGTCCTTCGTGACTTCGCCAAACATACGCAAAGCGCTTAACGTCAGTCCCCTCGAATTTAAAAATGTATTTAAATATGTATGTAGTTTACTTAGCATATTTATACAGGCATTTGAAGTTCATGTTCTGGGGTGGTTCGAGTAGTTTTTTTTATCGCCTGTAATGATATCTTTGTTCAAATTAAGCGTTTTATTACTAGGGGTTTGTAGACGCCATGTTTGGGTTTTATAAAGCTTGTTACGATGTTGGTATTTGGACATGACTGCGTAAATATACCCACTAACGTTATAAATATGAAAGTTTGTTTGTTACTGCTTCACGACTCAATTGCAAACCCGATCATAGAAAATTTTTGCGTCACGTTATCAGAGTGCTTTTATCCAAAAAATATTGCGTGTAAAAGCTTGCAATCGAACGAAACAATTTCAATTGCTAAATATTTAATTTCTGAGTGTAAAGTTTTCGCGAGACTGAAATAGTACATTTCGATACTAGTGCGGAAAGTGTGTCATTACTTCACGAGTAACGAGATATCTTCCCACGAGCCGCAGGCACACACACTTCCGCACGTGTATTGAACGACGTTTTTTAATACAGTTGCGAAAAAATAAGAAAAACAACGAGTAAGGAATTAGAAACGTTTATATTATTAATTTTGTAATTGCAATAGAACTGAAAAAGAATAAAGTTCTACAAAAATTTAAAAAAATCTCCTAATAAAAAATTCTATCTTTATTTATTTATTTTTTATTTACATAATAGTTAATGGCACAATTTGTACAATTATTGAGTGTGATATTGAAAGTTTTTGCTGGTAAATTAAGTGTTTGGCTGACTGAAATATTAATCTCACATGTCTGTGAAGATTGAGTCACTGGGAAAAGAGAAAAGCACTAGTTCGCAAAAACCAACTTTGCGCACGCTAAACAGCTACGTAAAGTAGCACTTTTTGAGCAACTGTATTAAAAAAGATTATTTGTTATTGACAGACCATGATATGTGTTTGTCCGCCTGCCACGGTCCAGTTTTTGCGAGTCTACCTCAATCCGCCGATGGCTGTTGGGATTTATGAAGTGCCCTCGTAAATTTAAAATAAAAAGTTAATACAGATGGATACACTCGTTTTATGATATTAATTACGAAAGAAAATGTTTCTATGAAATACAAAGAGGATTAGAAGAAGAAGAAGAAGAAGAAACATTTATACGGTACAAACAGTACCGAACAGACTTCGGTACAGACTTTAGGACTCATCCCTTGCCGAAAATACTTAACAAGTTGAGATTAATTAATATTATCAATTAAATATAATTTCGCGTTTGAAAGAAAGTAAAGTTTTCAACGATTATCTAAAACACCTACGTTCATTGTGTTTAGTTGAAATGATCTAGATCAAACTTTTAATCGTCGAACAATGATCATCAATCACCTCATTAACTAAGTGCCTAATTCGTTCAAACATTAAGTGATCAATCTATTGATTGTTATTGCTAGATTTTGTAACAATCGGTCCTGATTAAATCATTGGAGCAAATTAGAATAACAAATTAGAATAATTGGAATCCAAATAGAAGTAGAATACCTACCTATCTCGAAATTATGCGTTACTGTTTCCCTTTCTATGCAAATTAATATAATTTGTCACAATAACTCGATTTTTGAAAAAATAAAACAATCGACTGCATACAAACTTTTGGTACCTACCCGGTGTCACTGTCACAATCAAGATTACTCTAACGACACCGAGCGAAAAAATTCATCAAGCCATTTATACTACAGAGCGTGCCAAGGAAATATACATACATACGTGCAATGCACTCGAAAAACATAACCTTCCTTCTGGCGCAGTCGGGTAAAAACAACGGCATTGTCTCAAAATATTAAACTAGCGGAATACCCGAACACTGTCGTAATGCCAACATTGAAATTCGAAAATTTCAATCGGGCCGAATCCATCGAGAGCATAGACAAAGCGCATCCGGCGCCGTCTGCGACGGAAGCGGCGCCATCTATCGGGGCGCTTGGAACTACGGGAAAAACTGTTTTCGTATTTAGAATGGAAGACGTTTAAATACTGGCTGTATTTGCCTACTATTACGGTGTTCTGTAACGGTCCATCGGTCTGAATGTCACCGTAATTTTACAAACTTAGTAGTAAAATAGAAGCAATTTTCAAGCTTTTCAGATACTATTTCTGATTTTGTATCCTTAAATTTGTAATATTTAATCTCTGCGGCATATTATTGTTGTGGGGGACTGTAATGCCCACAGTGTGGACAATTAAAAACAAAGGTTCAAATATCACTATATTAGTCACACAAAGAATTTATACACTAAACTTACACGGTAGCACACTTAATCCTAGCCTTAAGTCTACACAAGCACTATTTACAACGATTGAGAAAAGGTTCTCCACTGTTCCCCTAACAGTGGCGGGTTACTACTTCCGAGTAGTATCACCCGCTGACGGCCTACACAGACAGGGCGTCGGCTCGCAGTGTGCGACGACGCGTCTACCGGGCGCTACGGTTCGGAGCGACTCCGGTGCCTAGAGACACTTTTCCTACTACTTGCACTTGACTACTTGCTTATCTAGCTGAATTGTTGAGACTTGCTGACTTCTTGCGACTTGCTGACTTCTTGAGGCTGGATCCTTTACTGCTGCGTACTACAATATCTAGGGATTCCAGCCTCGTTTATATTATCATTTGGGACCGCCCATATGGTGCGCTGACCCGCGAGCGTCGGTCGGGCTCGACCAATCAGAGCGAGAGCGTGCGGTCCCCCCCCTGTATTATCAAGGTCACTAGCCTGCCTTTGATTGGTTCAAAGTATGGCCTCCCATTGGTTCTTAACATGAAGTCACAGAACCTTGTCTCATTAAGGTAAATATACGGCCGCTTTTATGGGCTTATTAACAATTACCTAATTAACATTTTATTTAATACTATTTCGGTCATTTCCCGGCGGGCTCGCTGTCCGCAACAGTCTCCCCCCGGCGAAGCCCGCGCAGCCCTTCTTCCTGTAGGACTGCGAGCCTGCTCGCCGGGCGGCGAAACACGCCGGTCTTGGTGCGGACGTCGGCGACTCGAACTCCGCCGTCAGGCCCGGGGTGGACCCGCTCGATGACTCCCAGGGGCCACACGTTGCGTGGTAGCGAGGAGTCTGCTACCACCACGATGTCTCCGACGCGTAGGTTTCTTCTTTGTTGCGCCGGCTCGCCGCGGGCTGCCAGGGTGGGCAGGTATTCCCGCACCCAGCGCCTCCAGAACTGGTCGGCGAGCGCCTGGCTGGCTCGCCAGGTCCGTCGGTCCGCCTCTTCACAAGGGCCGGTGGTAGGCAGACCCAGGGACGACCCCAACAAGAAATGGTTGGGGGTCAGCGCCTCTGGGTCCCTCGGGTCCACGCTGACGTGGGTCAGAGGCCGTGCGTTGATAGAGTGCTCGGCCTCCGTCAGCAGGGTCTGCAGCACCTCTTCGGTTGGTGCTTTTTCATGCAGCGTAGCGTGCAGAGCAGTCTTCACGGAGCGCACCATTCGCTCCCATGCCCCGCCTTGATTCGGGCAGCCCGGCGGGATAAATACCCAACGGGTACGGTGGCGGAGGCCCTCTTCATGTAGCGCGGGCCCCCACTCGGCGTAGGCGGCGCGCAGCTCGGCGTCCGCTCCCCGGAAGTTGGTCCCGTTGTCCGAGTATATGACACTCGGCCAACCTCGTCGTGCCGCCATCCGCCGCAGAGCCATGATGGCCGAGCTGGTGCTCAGCGAGGCGACAATCTCCAGGTGCACGGCGCGTGTGGTGAGGCACGTAAACAACGCGCCCCACCGTTTCTCCCGGCGCCGTCCAATCTTCACTGTCATTGGTCCGAAGTAATCGGCCCCTGTGTTCGTGAAGGGCCGATGGAAGGGGTCGAGGCGCGCGCGCGGCAGGTCCCCGGTGGTTGGGGGCCGCGGGCGCGCGCGCAGCACTCGGCAATAGGCGCAGCTCTTCTCCGCCGCGCGCACCGTGGGCCGCAGTCGCAGGATCCAATACCGCTGCCGCAGGTCGTTAGTGACCCGCTCGCGGTTAGCGTGCCCGGCCGCGGCGTGCTCCCGCGCGACCAGGAGCTTGGTAATGTAGTGGCGGCCGTCAAGAATGACGGGCCGCTTGGTGGCCGCTGGCGCGGCTGCCGCGCTGATGCGTCCTCGCACCCGCAGCAGCCCACCTTCTTCCACGGGGTCCAGTCGGTACAGCCGGCTCGCCTTAGTGAGCGGGCGAGCCGACTGAAGTCTCTTCATCTCCTCTGCGAAAGAGTCTTCCTGCGTGAGCCGTAACAGGGCCCGCTCGGCACGCTCCACGTGCGTGAGGTCCATCTTGGTCACCCGGCGCCGGCAGATGTCCACAAACGCCAATACTCGCGCCGCCGCCCGCACCAACGTCTCATAGCGCGAGAAGTGGGCGGGGTCCGGCAGCCACGCGGGTCGAGGGGGCGTGGCCACGCCCACCTGGAGGACGTCCTCGGCCGGCTCCTCCTCTGCACGGTCCTGCGTCGGCCATGTGTTGCGGGGTCGGCGCAGGAAATCGGGGCCTGTGAACCAACGATTGTCAGCCGATATGGCCGCGTTACATTGTCGGGTGGCGTCGTCCGCCACGTTCTCCGCCGTCGGCAGCCACCTCCACTCCCCCCGGTGTGTCGTCTCGGCTAGCTCGCCGAGCCGATGCGCGACGAATGGCGTGTATCGTCGCGCGTCGTTCCTGATCCAATGGACCACGGTGGATGAGTCGGTCCAGTAGGTGGTCCCCCTCGGCTTCGGGCGATGCTCTTCACGAATGGTGGCGGCGAGTCGCGCCCCCAGCACCGCGGCCTGTAACTCCAAGCGAGGGATGGTCTGTGCGCGCCGTGGCGCGACTTTCGCCTTGGCCGCGACCAAGGTGACAGCGACACTGCCGTCGGACCGCGTACTTCGCCAATACGCGGCCGCAGCGTACGCCTGTTCGCTCGCGTCGCAGAAAACGTGTAGCTCGGCGTCCTCCCCGCAGTCGTAGTGCCGGGGCAGACGTAGGCGGGCGACCTCGTCGAGCTGCTGCAGCCATTCGCCGAATTCTTCGGCGTCTTCCTGTGGGATGGCCTCGTCCCAGCCCACCTGGATCTTCCATAATTGCTGCAAAATAATTTTAGCACGAATTGTAAAGTGACTTAACAATCCTAGCGGGTCGTATATCGACATAACCGCGCTGAGTGCTTCTCTCTTCGTAGGCGCGCGCTGCCCGCTGCGCACCTCCACTGGTACTCTGTGTAGACTCGTGTTGAATCCCAACTCCTCCGTCGTACACGTCCAGTATAGCCCTAGAATCTTAGGCTCGGGGCCCCCGGCCCCCAGGGGGGTGGGCGTGGTTACCCTCAGGTCGTCGGGCACGCCCACTAGCACCTCCGGCTTGTTCGTGCTCCAGCCGCGTAGGTTGAAGCCCGCCGCTGCGTGTACCTCTCGTACCTCTCCGACGGTTAGCCGCGCCTCTTCGGTGTCGCGGTAGCTATCCACGAAGTCGTCCATGTAATGACTCCGAGTGATTGCCGTCATCGCGCGCGGGTGTGTCCGCGCGTGCTCCAGTGCGTTGTGATTACGCACGCTGTGTGCCATGAAAGGTGAGCTGGCGGCCCCGAAGATCATACTCGCCATTTTCATTGGTCGTGGCGTGCAGGTGCGGTCGGCACCTCGCCACAGGAACTGCTGCGCCGGCTGGTCCTCTCTGCGTATCTTAATACGCAAGAACATCTCTTGAATATCGGCGCACACAGCCACCGGCCCCTCGCGGAACCGGAACAGGATCCCCTGCAGTCCTTGTAGCAGGTCCGGTCCGTCCAGCAGCTGATCGTTCAGACTCACCCCATAGTTTCGGTGAGCCGCGTCAAAGACAAGCCGCAGCTTGCCTGGCTTGTTTGGGTTTCTTACTGCAAAGTGCGGGAGCACCCAGCTCACCGCGCTGTCCTCCTCCGTCCCGTCGCAGGCCTCCGCGTATCCCTTCGCGACGAGGTTGTCCATCTCCGCCGTATACGCAGCGGCGAAGGTGGGGTCGGTGTCCATCTTCTTTTCAAGGTGCCGCAGGCGCCGCAAGGCGGCGCCGTAGCTCGGCGGCAGGCGGACATTGTCGCTCCGCCATGGCAGCCCCACTTCGTAGCCTCCGTCGATCTTCCGAAGCGTGTTCTTCACCATCTTCTCGGCGCGCCTATCTGCGTCGCTGACGTGCGGCCTGTGGGACACACCAAGCGAGTCTATTGAGAAATGTGCTTCCACCAATGCTTGCAGTCGTCGATCGTGTTCCTCCTGTGACGCGCCGCGCGCGTCGGGCACGTACGTGTGTAGCGTGCGTGCTTCATGATATATAAAACTGCGTGGTACCGTTCCGTGCAGCACCCAGCCGAGTTGCGTGCGTGAGGCCGCCGGCTGGTCTGGTTCCCCGATGCGTAGCTCGCGGGAGACTATCAGCTCCCAGTGGTCCGTGCCGACCAGAAGCGTGGGGCGCACCCGCGGGTATGCGAGTTGCGGCAAGTCTCGCAGGTGCTTATAGTCCGTCAGCGCTGCTGGAACGGATTGCTCGTGAATACGTAAGTCCTTCACGGTTCGTGCCCGGAGTTCGAACGGCACGTTCTCCGTCGCTCCTCGTAGAGTGACCGCCACCGTTTTGCTCCGCTCCTCATGCTGCCCCATGTTGACTCCGCACAGTCGTAACGTATGCGTAGGCCCCTCTGCGCCGACGCTTCTCGCCAGCTCTTCGTCGATGAGCGTGACGGTGGCGCCCTCATCCAGTAGCGCGTAGGCCTCCTTCTCTCCATGGGGTCCCGAGACAATCACCGGACATACCTTTAATAAGGCGATCTTGGGGTCGGCGGCGCTGGCTGCCACTGACAAGACTGCACCGGCGTTGTTCTTTTCTTCTAGCGCCGGCTCTGGCGCGCTGGCGGGCGGCGCAGGTGGCGCCGCCGGCGTCGCCGCTGGCTGCAGCGCGGTGCGTGCTGCGTCTTCATGCAGCGTCGGGTGATGAGGGCGGCCGCACCCGTTGCGGCCGCAGGGCTTCGCCTTGCAGGCGACGCGGCGATGCTTCGAGCTGATGCATCAAAAGCACAGTCTTGACCTCCTCAGCAGTTCCCACCGCTGGCCAACGTCCATGGCGCGGTAGGTCGGGCAATGCGGCAGCGTGTGGGCGCGCTTGCAGCCCGGGCAGGACCGCTCTTGCTCTCCCGGCTGCTCCTCTTCGTCGACCGTGTAGATGGGCGCGGGCTTCTTCGCCCGCGGGGCTACCGGCGGCCTCTCCGGCCGAGTCTCGGTCGGCCGGGTCCGCTCGGTAGGTGCCGGCGCGTAAGTATAACGCAGCGCGGCGTCCGCCTCTCGCATCAGGAAGCGGGACAACATCACGATCTCTGGATCCCCGTCGTGTTGCTGTGACATGGCGTAATCACACCATCTGGATCTGACGTGCGGGCTGAGCTTCTCCAAGACCTCCCTCGACAGCAGAGGATTGTGGAGGTACCCCCTGCGGTCGAGGCTCTGAAGCACGCAGACTGTGTTCTGTAGACGCACGGCGAACTTGTTGAGATCCGCCGCCGATGACCCCGGCCTCGGGAGCTTCTTCAGGTCGTTCAAGGCGCGGTCGATGATCACTTCGGGCCTCCCGAAGCACTGCTCCAACGTCTTCATGATGACGTCGGTGCTCGTCGCGGTGTGTAGTAAGGCCGACACGGCCTCCCGCGCTTCCCCTCGCAGGCAGCTCCGCAGCCGCTGCAGGTTTTCCGCTTCTGTAACTTTATACACTGTAACGGAATCGCGAACGGCGGCCTGAAAGGCCAGCCATTCGCCCGGTGCCCCCGTGAAGGCAGGTAGTTCCCCGGCGTGGCGCGCCTGGGGACGCGTCATTTGCTGTAACGCGTGTGCGAGCTCTTCTATCCCGCGTCGGTGCCGGGGCGGTGTAGGCGATCGCCCGCGCGGCCGCTCCGGCGTCGTCGGGGGGGCGGTCCGTGCCCCCCCCTCCCCCCGTGGAGAAGTCGGATGCGCGAGGTCCGCAGCTTGCGGTGCCTCGTCCGCGCCTCGGTCCAGCCATCGGTCCATGTCCCGATGGTGCGTAGCAGGGAGGGCGGGTGCCCCTCGCACCCCCCTGGGCGTCGCCGGTTGCGTGATTCCCGCTGGCTGCGGGGTCCCAATCACGCAGTCATCCAGCCACTGGTTGACGTCCCGGTGGTGGTCCTCGTCGACGACGCTTCCTCGCTGGCTGCCCTCGGCCTCCAGCTGGTCCAGCTGACCGCTGAGGCGCAACTGAACCATCCTCTTCTCGAGCTCCAACTCCTTCCGTTTGAGCGCTAGCATGCGCTCCTCCGCCTCGCGCTCGGCCTGGCGCATGCGGAGAGCGGTGCTTGTACTGCACCTTGACGCTGGCGGAGACACCCGCCGCTCAGCAATACCCGCCGTCGTGAATGCCACACGACGACTGGTTTCCGCCGAGGTAGAAGGCGCCTGCCCCCGCTCGGCGGTGGTGTCCCTGGGTGGCTGCGATGGCATCGCAAACACCTCACTAGGGGACTGGGGCGCCTCGAAGTGCACGACCGGCTGACCCACCGCTGGGGGTTGCCGGGTCGTCTGCGCCGCCAGTTGTTCGCGGCGTCGATCCTCCACCTCTGTGAGGTCGGACTGCGACCGCGTTAGCACCATTTTCACAGATTTTATTTGAAATTGAAAAAACTAACACTGATTCTATATTTAAAATTATTCGGAAAAACTAACGCACTGATTCTATCTTTAAAATTATTCGGCTTCCGAAGGACCACAACACTGTGGGGGACTGTAATGCCCACAGTGTGGACAATTAAAAACAAAGGTTCAAATATCACTATATTAGTCACACAAAGAATTTATACACTAAACTTACACGGTAGCACACTTAATCCTAGCCTTAAGTCTACACAAGCACTATTTACAACGATTGAGAAAAGGTTCTCCACTGTTCCCCTAACAGTGGCGGGTTACTACTTCCGAGTAGTATCACCCGCTGACGGCCTACACAGACAGGGCGTCGGCTCGCAGTGTGCGACGACGCGTCTACCGGGCGCTACGGTTCGGAGCGACTCCGGTGCCTAGAGACACTTTTCCTACTACTTGCACTTGACTACTTGCTTATCTAGCTGAATTGTTGAGACTTGCTGACTTCTTGCGACTTGCTGACTTCTTGAGGCTGGATCCTTTACTGCTGCGTACTACAATATCTAGGGATTCCAGCCTCGTTTATATTATCATTTGGGACCGCCCATATGGTGCGCTGACCCGCGAGCGTCGGTCGGGCTCGACCAATCAGAGCGAGAGCGTGCGGTCCCCCCCCCTGTATTATCAAGGTCACTAGCCTGCCTTTGATTGGTTCAAAGTATGGCCTCCCATTGGTTCTTAACATGAAGTCACAGAACCTTGTCTCATTAAGGTAAATATACGGCCGCTTTTATGGGCTTATTAACAATTACCTAATTAACATTTTATTTAATACTATTTCGGTCATTTCCCGGCGGGCTCGCTGTCCGCAACAATTGTTATAGCTAATAAATATCTAGTAAATACATGTGAGGCCTGAGGGTTGAACGGTAAATTCTCCCTCGGATTACATTCAATCTGTCTTGGCAGGGCAAACAAACCGAAACTTTAGGAAAAGGAACTTTACATACTTAGGTATGGTATTGATTTTCCGTCTAGGGAACTTAATGTTACGTAAAAATAAAATACTCAGATTGTTTTTTATTGCAGTGTGGTTTGTATAGCTATAGATCTTAACAAAGTATTTCCATACTCAACGTAACACTGAACACTAGACATCAAAGCAACAGTATACAAAATCCAAACGGCCAATAAATCAAAGGTCACACATCCGGCTCGAAGGACCATCCTTATCGCGATTCTAACGAAGGCGTCGCGTGCGTTCGACAGCTCAAGAGGGTCCGAGGGCGCAGCGGAGGGGACACAGTACTGCAACTTTTGGAAAACTATAATAATCGAACATTAATAAACTAGGTATTCGGTAGAAGTTGACTTTTTTAAAATCCTAAATGGGTGAATGAACTTTTTTATGTCACCAGTTGCAATGGTTACTGACCAAGGGGACCAGGGTAATTTTATTAAACAGCGATGTTTTGGGTTTAAATTCAACTCTTTCTTTGCCATTTTTAATCCCTTCCCTATTGGAGCATTTTCTAATCATCTTAAATGTTTACGTTTGTACCTATCAAATTTCTAAGAATTTCCTCTCATTTTGTCCCCTGGACCGCGGGACAGAATAACAACAAGAAATGATTGATTGACCCAAATATTTAATGATTAATTTTGTGTTACATTTACAAGGTTAAATTTCAAATTTAGTAGCTTCTTTCCGCGACTTCGTCTGCGTGGAATTCGGTTATAGCGTTTCTCCGGGATAAAAAGCATAATACTTTTCCTTACCCAGTAGAGGATTCGGACTATTTTCGTACCAAGTTTCATTCAAATCAGTACAGTGGTGTGAAAAGGTAACAGACGGGCGTCTGCCTATCTGTTAGAGTTACAATAAGTTGCAAAGCCAACGTATTCTTCGATCTTATACGAGTCTTAGTCGTTGGAGGTCCCAAAAAAAATACACTGTAAATTTCGGTACTGTTGCCATCTGTACTATGAGAGGGCCCCCTGGAGAGACGACTGGCGTCCGACGCTGCCCCGACAGTGACTAGAGATTTAAAGAGTTGGGAAGATTTACACTCGAGGGGAGCGGACACGGGAACATTCGCCAGGAACAGGTGAAATCAAATTATGATTTACTTTTGTTGACACACTCACGTAGGGCCAGGCTTTCTTTGACCACGTGTGCGTGATTTTCAAGACTGCTTTGTGTCAAATTTCATGTTTCGTCTGATCGTTTCAGATGTGTGATCACTTCATTCAGGCTGAATTAGGTACCTATCCTTGCAAGCATTCTGAAAAAAACTATATCGTAACTGGCCTTAAAATCAATAATCCTAGATCCGCCACTAATTTTAGAAAAAATATTTTGCTGCAACCTGCTAAAAAGGTATTATGAAGTTATAGAGATTACTTTCCGAACAAACTCACTTTTTCTATCGAAACTAACCAACTCGCCGAGCTACGAACCTAACTCCCAAAGTAAAGTCATAAACACTTTCAGTGCGAAAAAATTCTAAAACTTTAAATAAGATTGTAAAAACTTTCACCGGCTACAGCCCTTCATCAAAACAAGGCGCACTTTTCCTGATAAAAACAAAAGCTACCAAAGAAAGCACTCAAATAAGTCCGGCCGATAACATCTTGGAATTAAAGAAAAAAATATATTCAACGAATTTTTATCTTGCGAAAAGTTTTAAGCGTAAAATGTTGTACCCAAACATGGCTGGGAACAAAAGATAAGGCCGAAAATAAGGACTGAAACGAATTAGTTCGCTTGATGACGGTGGCGACCAGATTCTATTCGATTATTGAACCATTTCCCAGAAAACGAAATCGTTCTAAATTTCAAATTGACTCACCAGAAAACTGGTTTAAGTTATTAAAAAACATCTACTATATAAAAATAAGTCGGGTTTTCCTCCCTGACGCTATAACTCCAGAACGCACGAACCGATTTCCACGGTTTTGCATTCGTTGGAAAGGTCTCGGGCTCCGTGAGGTTACGCGGTACGAAGTCCGCGGGGTCAGCTAGTTATATATATATTTGTCTACCATTTATTATATATTTATTTATTTATCTGAGTCATCAAAATTTTGTAAAACATGACCTTATTTGAACACAGAAACAATAACGGAACGGTTTTCAGGATTAATTTAAATTTCAGACGGTTATTGAAGCCAGTACAATTCTGTTCAACCTGACGTTTTCATTTAATGGTATATACAAAAGAGTTTTTGAACAGAATCCTAAGGTAACCAAATCCAGCTTAATCCAAAGCAAAATAAAGCCGTCGAAATAATAAAATTACAGACGAAAAAGAAAGTTACAAAGTCGGCAGCAACAATGGGCGGCGACAAAACACATTGCCTGAATTAAAGGAGTTCGGTAAGTTCTTGTTGGCTCTAAAAGCCAGTGAAAATTTTTTGTTTGTACAAAATCTTTAGCGTTAAAAAAGTTCAATGTACCTACCAAGGCTATATGAAAATCATATATTTTGGTAAATGGTCTCTTATTATTATTTTATCCATAATCATAATCTAGTGTGATGTGTGGACTAGTTTCAAGTTTTATCTTACAGGTTGTTTGTCAGTGATTAGTTGCTGAATGCAGGACATTGGTTGTTTACAGTTAGTAACAAACAATTTTCATTTACTACCTACTTGAATTTTTTCACACATAAATGCATAGAATTACAAACCCCTCCTTCTACCACGTATACTTCAGGCAGTGTAACTCGAAACGAACGCTCTTCTAGTGAGACATTTTACAGTACTATATAATCGTTTGCATACATAGGTACATAATTATAGGTACATATATTATATACATCAAAATGCATAGCCACAAGTGACAGGAGCCAATATTCAGCTCTCCGCCAGTCAAGTAGTTCAAATATATTGGTGAATGCTACTGGAAGAAAATTAGTACATTGTTGCCGAGGTCCGGAAAGTAAGCAGTCTACCCGCCTCGTGCTTCGCACTCAGCATGCAAACGCAGACCTCGTCAGGCAATCCCTCTTTCCACCAAGGACTACATAGTGCTTTTCTCAAACAATGCGAGGAAATGATGAAAAAAGCTAATTAAGAATAGCACGAAATGCGTATTGAAAAAATCAAGAAAGTCAATAAGAATAATTCACGTTACAAGAGATTTTAATCTTTACATCTGTGCTCTTACATTTAAAAGGTGCCCTGAATAAAATTGTAATGATAGTGATATTAATACATTAACATGCATGTATAATGTGGTATTTATAATAAATGATTAAACTGACGTATTATGATTGCTCATGAAAACATGTTAACATTGCACTTATCTGACGTTCGTTGCACTATAAAGCACAAATATGTACTTAATTAACTCGATTCCTTAATACTAGATAATTATTCAGAACCAATTTTAACCCTTCAACGGGCATAAAACATTCAATGTTTAATCACTTCACTTGCATTTACATTTTGCCGCCATTGCTATTGTTTTTCTTCTATGGGCACTTCGAGTTCCATCCCATTTTAAAAAGTATAAATTAAAAAAAAACTTGCACACGCACTGTGAATCGAACACACTGTGTTCGGAAACGGGCGGTTTAGCTTGGCTGTATGGGATTATGCTTTGGCCCTTCTCATTTTCCATGTAACAGTGAGAAGTTTTAAAAAGATACTGTAGCGAACAGAAATGGAATTTGGTACATTCATATTGTTACTAGGGAGATAAAAGTTTTTTTATTAATTTTGATGTTCAAGAATGATTGTTCCAATGGAAAGCAAGACTTTCCGAGCATGTTTGAGAAAAAGTTATTAATCACTGAGTTCATATCCGTGATTGAAAACTTATTTATATTGTTTCTCAAAATCCGCGCCGTAATCTAGGCGTCATTTTATATTAAAATGGCGTCCCGTCCAAATAACGTTTTAACGGGTCACAGGTCACGAGTTCGTACTCGTATTAAGGTCACTGCACACGTGGAAAGGCGGGCAATGTTGGAAGCTCGTGAAAAGAACACCTTTGTTGTGTTGCCATTCTATTAGTTTTTCCGATTGCGATGTGGAATTCGCTTTTTTCTAACGAATTTGGTCCTCTCGGCACCCTTAAGTTGTCCATTGGAATTATGATGATTAGAATTTAGTGGACCACCCCCTATTTCTGTCGTTACTTTATCTGTCTTTTTCCATCACTGTCCATGACAGACGATAACCTACTTGTATACATTATTAAGCGATATGATATTTTGTCACGCCAAAAACCCCAAATATAATGTTATGTTCGTTTACTCAAAACGAAAATGGACTTTTGATATTTTTTATTTAACTGGTGAAAACGATTACGCACGTCTTCATTTTTGCGTTTTAATAATTACTCATAAGCAGGGATCTAATGGAATAGCAATATTATCATAATTTTAGGTTACCTAATTTATGAAAAGATAGAATTCAAAGGATGCATAATATTGAAGAGAATAAAATAAAATATTAATTAAATAGGTACAAATTGATATAAATCGTGAGGCAGTAAATAATCTTCTTTTCCTTTTATAGCTCAAGTTGAGAACAGTTTATTGCTATTTTCTCGCAATTTTCTTTAACATGCCGACATTGCCTCTTTTATTTTCTTCATTTCTTTGAAGTTTCCTGCCAGGAAAAGTTTTATTAGAAAAGGACAGCGCATCAAATCCGTGTAAACATTCTCCCAGCTCCTTATTGGTTTCGACCCTCGCCAGGAATTCTTTCGTTTCTCTCGTGTCAATTACTAAATTGTTTTAAGATTTAGCTGGCATCAGAGTTGTTTCTTTTCATTTTCACTTATTGACCGTCTCTAAAGTTGCGTGATATTTTCACGCTGCTCAATCTCCATTTACCTTTAGAGCTTTTCCTTATAATTAAAGTTCAACATTACCATTGGGCTTGTAAGCTTTAGCAGATGTAGGCGCTAAGCTGGTGTAAGCTTTTGGTGTAGGTGACTCAGCTATCGGAGGTATTTTTATTCAATTAATGAAACATAATGTATCTCGCTCGAAGAGAAGTGTCAGAAAGCCACCAGCAAGATGGTCTGATGATAATATAAAAGCGACCGCTGGCCCCTTCCGGAGAAGATGTTGCCTGAATCGGGCGGAGTGAAGGAAAATTGAAGAGACGTATGCTCAAAAGTGGGCGAGTAAGCACTGAAGCTCTGAAGAAGGAGAATAAAATATAAATGGTGGCATGTTGTACTTTCGATATTTCTTATTCCTGAAAGGTATACATTTAAGCATAATCAGGCGCCGCGGTTCAACCCAATCTACAATGTATCACTCCATAATATACCATATATACCTTCTTGAAAATTCAATTCAGTACTGATACTTAGCACTAAATTTTAAGATCTTGTACCTATATACGTATTCTGGTAAATAAACTATTCTTGATTCTTGAAAGCAGGACTTCCAGCGACTACTAATAAAATATCATACTCGAAAAGCAGCAGCCAACCAGTTCTACTCTTCTGCCACAGAATATTTAATAGTACTACACAGAACGGTCATGAAATCACCTGCCTGAATCTAGCCGGCGCGCAATTCGCGCCCAACTCGCCCTTACCGTATTTGTTTCACCCGGAGATGGAGAGTGAATCATTGGCCCGCGTGGTACACGCACATTTACAACTGTACAGACGGCCTCGCACGCAAAAATTGACACTTCATTCGAATTGTGTTCGAAATCGTGTTTTTATAGGCCGTGTCCGCCCTACGCTTCTGCTAGATTGTACATCGTTTAAATGCACAGGTTTAGATTGTGCGTTAACACTCAATGTTAAGGGTTTGGTTATTTTAGATAGGTTCGAGCAGAGACAAGGTATGTATGTATATACCGAGACAATATCCTTACATTACGGCATACATCGAAAAAGCTCTGGGGCTACATACGAAGTCTTATATAGGGATCTCCCTGTTCCCTATAGAATCACGCCTCAAGTTGAACTTTAAATCTAGCTGCTTAAAGTTCACGCGACGCGTGAGCGATCCTATAGGGAATAGCCCCTGTATGTGAGCAATATCCAGAGGGCGCGGCGCTACAAATTTTCATACAATCTATATAGGCAGTGACATCTTGTGTCACATTTAAGACTTATTTCGGGCGTACTCTGATTTGTATAAGCTTGTATGAAAGTTGTCGTTCTAGGTTTACCGCCTTTTCGATCGTTCGAGCCTAGACAATAGACAAGACATATTTATCGTTACAAGAGAGAAAGTGGTTTGCCAGGATCATAGAATCGAGGCTGTTCATGTCCTAAAGGGGGAAAGTCGTGAGGTTCATGCCTCGAATAGGCAGTTAGGTGCTATTAATCAATTTTGACCTTTGCGTATGGAATTATGATCGTTTTGCGTTCTACTAACGAGACCCACGTAGGTCATTGAATAAGAAGCCAAGCTCGGTTGTAGCTGCTGGGTTGAAGTACTCACTCGAAAAAACAACCGGAGGTCCATTTTTAGGGTTCCGAAGTCCACAAGGAACCCTTATAGTTTCGCCATGTCCGTCCGTCCGTCCGTCCGTCCGTCCGTCCGTCCGTCCGTCTGTCCGCACTATTGCTCGGAGATGCTTAGGTCTAGAGAGCTGTAATTTGGCATGAATATGCATATTAGTTGCGCTGACAAAGTGGTACAATAAAATGTTGATATATATTTTTTTATAGGGTACCTCCCCTACTCGTAAAGTGGGGATGTAATTTTTTTTTCTTGCGTACCCCATGGTGCGGCATATCGTTGAATAGGTCTTAAAAAATATTGTGGGTTTATTAAAACCATTTTTTGATTAAGTGATGCGTTTGTGAAATATTAAGCTTTAAAGTGCTATTTTTTGTTAGGGTCACGTGTCCCCCCCCCCCTGCCAGCTAAATGGTGGTATTTGGAAGGCTGAAAAAAATCACGGTTGTGGCATATATAACGTAGTTGAAAGGAAAACTATCAGAGCTAAGTAGGCTGTACAAACTTTCGAGTAATAGTCGACCAACTTATGATGATGATTTTTCTCGAGCGGCAGGGGCGTCGGGCGGGCACGTCATTCATACCACAGGCTAGCTAGATGCTAATAAGTCTTAGAAAGGTACTGTGGGCATCGTCAACTCCGGAACCCTATACTTTGCGCGTGGCCCGACACGCACTTGGCCGGTTTTTTGAAATGATTGGATAACACTGGTTCTTACAAAAAGCTGACACTATATTTTTAAGGTTTAGATTAATTTTTTATGTCATTGGTATAGACAAACGAGCGCACAGCCCACCTGATGGTAAGTGGTCACTGCGGCCCATATACACCGAAATCCTATGATCCCCTATAAATAAACCATAAGATCTCGAATGCGTTGCCTACCCTGAGGCCTAAGATGTTATGCCTCTATGCCAGAAATTTCACCGGCAGCCTTAAGCCTTTACCGGAACACAACAGTACGAGCACTGCTATTTGACGGCAGGTTAGCGGATAAAGACGGTGGTAGTAGTACCACCGTCTTTATCCGCTAGCCCAGACAGACCTAGCACCAGGCCCTACCACTTCCTTGATAAGGAAATTGAGAGCATCTTTGGTCGGATAAAGTTCTGTTTTAAAAATGCTCCCTATATTGTTGGAAAACATGCTACGCTGTGCATATTTGTTACAAAGCGTTAAGTAAGTATCTCTAGATCCTCTATCTGAATGAGTCAGAAAGGGATGACAGTAGCCACGAGAAAACTTATTCCAAAGGTCCACTCGCTACATTAATCTTTCACAATTCAAATGGCCATCCATTAAGTCCAACTTTAAAACCATCGCACTTAGAGGCATGCAAATCGTGGCAATTCTTTCCAAGGGTCAGTGTAAACGCAAAAGCGGCGTCCTTGTCATCCTGTTGGTATAAGAGCGAGACCGCTCTAACCAGAGTAAAAAGCTTTTTCACCACGGGTCAGTTGAAAGCGATTTATAGAATGTTTCCCCTTTCCTGCTCATTGTGGGGATGTTAGAAAGAGATGTGTGTATAATGTATGCTCGTGAGGGCCAGTTTCATGGGGAAATTAAAGGCATATAAATTAGTCCCCTAGGGCTGCTCAGGTGCGACATATATTATGTCTCATTACAATTGCTGATGAACCACGGCCATTGTTTTGCTTTTGATAAGAATTAATTGTGTATATATACATGAAATGGATTAATACACCGATACACGAATTTTCATGATTCTAAAAAAAGCCTCATGTAACGTAGTAGTGAATTTGGAATAGTTAATGCAAGTTTGCGTAGCTATTTTTACCGAAAGAAATAAACAGTACTTATCTGTCAGACAGGTCCAAGGATAAATAACTATACTAAATGTAAGTACCAGAAGCACACTCAAGTCCGCGAGCTAAACAAAGGGTTTATTAATGCAGTAAAGCACATATTAGAGGAGGCCATTATTATCTCAACGGAAGTTTATAAACGGAAGGACCGTGGCCAGTTAGATATAATGTATAGACAACAAATACAGTAGGTCTAGATGTATCTGAGATACGTATATAGTACCTAACTAGCCATATCTAATCTATGGCTAACGTCAAAAATTGTTTGAAATATATTTGAATTTAAATGTATAGACGAATTTAATAAATGACGTTCACTGCTGGACATGCGCCTTTCTTATGGTGATCGGTTTTGTGCCACACGCATCAGGACCATGAATAGATTATTTAGTAACAAGGAGTGCTTGTTCATTTCATTATGCCAAATCTAATACTATAAAAACACAAAAGAGTGATATTAAACTAAAAAACGGTATTTACCTTTTGTTTAATGCCGATAAAATATTTGAAAGTACGTCAGTATGATTAAACAGAAGCTTTTACAATTAATCAAATGAACTTCAGTAATAAGTGTAATATATAGGGAGGGAGGTAGGTATATAATGGTACGAATATTATAGCATAGCAAGGCCAAGAATTAAGTTACTTATAAAATAATAATATTCAAAATTTTGAAAAACAACTTCTTTGAGTGAGGAACGCTGCACTCGCGTAATTAGAAGAACCGGGATGCGGCTGATTCGTTGAATAAATAGTTGAGTCTGATTGTAGACCTGCTGTACTATTGTCTTCAGCCAAAGCTCACATTATCTGGAGCAAATTGAACTCGTTAATTATAACTTCTGGTGACGTGTGTCCCTTCAATTAGAGGCATTTGCATCGTGCCTCGTTATTAAATGCTCGGCCTGTTGACAATACATTCTTGTGGGAAAGTAGGAAATAATAGAAATACCCTTTAATTACTACGAAACGTGAAACTAAATTCTAGTTTAACATGGGATGGATGTAAATTTAATTGCAAATGATTTCTTTTGAAATGAGTTGCAAAGGAAGGGGTGTCTACTCTAAACGTATGGAAAAAAAGCGTCATTTTCAATGTAAACGGCCAGATTAACACAGCCTCAAAACATCTTGAGGTTAGCTAGACTCGATTATCGGATTGCATTCAAATTCAAATTCAATCATTTATATAGCAAATCAGCAACATAGGGGCACTTTTACACATCAGAAAAAGAATTTACCAGCCCTTCCTAGACCCATTGCTTGAGAAGAAGCGCCGCAACAAACTCAAGCAGAAGACCTTTTTTCAAAATTTCCACATACTCGTAATTACAAAATATACATTTATATTACATGTATAAAATATACATAGGTACGTTCTAAAATTACATTGAAGGGATGTATAGGTAGTCCATATCTTATATTCCTTGTCATCTTGGACGTAATTCGAGGATGTGTGTGAGTATGGGGTACTAAAAAGACCAAAAACCGACTATTAGTCCAGATCCTCTGTAAATCTGTGCCCAGCGTGTGTTCTAATTATTCTCATGTCTTCAATTGTACTCGTATATTGGCGAATCAAAATTTTATTTCTTTTAGTTATTTTCATGGCTATGAAAGAGTCCGAATATCGGGGACATTAACTTTTCCTGGAAAACAATCCAAAACCTTGACGTACACTGTAGTCGTGAAACAACAAAAAATTGTTTACTGGAATTTAGACCAATTCATTCATCCGTTTTGGCGTGCATACTTTTAAACTTGCTTTTATAACACAGTTACAAATTAACTTGCTTTTGTAGCATGGTTAAGAAACTATGAAGTAACTGACATTGACGAGTCATTGCGTCAATTGAACAGCCCGATCCAAATGGGACCCATTAATCTTTTAATAAATGTACTCCATTCGCAAGTGGACATTACGTACCCCTTTTCTATCGTATTACAAGGAGGTGACAGGGATTTCCACTTTCTACAATCCGTTTTAGATTGAATGACCCTCATTAAGACTTTATTGCTTTAGCTTTAGGTATTAAAAAAAACTAGCCGATTCCCGCGATTTCGTCCGCGTAGACTTGAAATTTGCTAACGCCCACTTGCATCAAGCCGCTAACCTCGGGTTAGGCTCTTAATTCATGGTTAGTCGAATCGTCTTAACTCGACTTAGAGGCAAACCAAAGGTTAGTGGCGCTGGTGCAACTCGGGGTAATCCGATCATACTATACATATTTGTTTGATCCGTAGAAAACCCGTTCTCGTTGAAATATCGGGATAAAAAGGATCCTATGTTATTCCAGGGTCTCAGCCTATCTCCATTGTACCAAATTTCATCCAAATCGGTCCGGTGGTTTCGATGTGAAGGAAGGATAAACAAACAAACGCATTTTCAAATGTATAATAAATAATAGTTAGTCATTTTATTTATGTACTAGCTACTGAAGAGATCATTATGAATATAAGTCAGGGCACAAAAACGTAGGTATAAAATGTTTTCAAATTAAAACAAGAGTCCAATGTGTCCTTTAAATAAAGACAATTTTAGTGTTCATTTTCGTTAGTAATTTAGTATATTGTAATGACAGTTAATTGAATGTCGTGCTATGTCGCTCTAGGGAGTTAACGAATTAATATGTTTGACAGGTTGTCGCAATCAAGTTATTTCATTAAAGCCGGCTAAATGTTTCTGGTGATAATTTCATGGTACTTTTTCCATGAATATTAGGTTGCTTTTGTAGTACTTATACCTATTACTTTGTCCAATACAAACATTGTTTTTTTTTACAACTTAGAGTAGCTTCTGCCCGCGACTTCGTCCACGCGGAATTCGTTAATAGCATTCCCGCGGAAACTATGCATTTTTTCGAGATAAAAAGTTGCCTATATATTAACCAGTATTATAAACTACCCCCATACCAAATTTTGTTGCAATCTGTCCAGTAGTTTTCGAGTTAAATACGGCCATACTAACAGATTTTTTTTCTAAAAATCGTTATTTTGTGTTCAATATCGTTTATATAGTCCCCTCGACTTGATAGTTTCTTTTAATTTTCAAGTTTCAGACGCGACTTCTTCTACAGACTTATTATTAGTATAATATAGGTTAGTAAATACATACTGCGTGATGCACTTAAGATTATTTAATAAGCAGCACAAGACAAGTTTGGCTGGAAAATATCGTATTGCATCCATGCGGCATCATTCAGACGCCATCAAAATAAATATACAGAACCGGAACGCGTCAAGCGAAGCAAAGCAGAGACCCACCCCACACGTATAAATTCGGACTTTCCCCAGTAGACATTTTACACCCATTGAGTAGCTCCAAGCACCTCAACCCTTTGGCCAGCCGAGGCGCCTTCCCCTGATTTATCTGACCGCGCCGGCCGCAAACGCTCCTCCGTATTTATTGCCACAATAACCCTATTAATTCACCAGACTTTGAACCGACGTGATGCAGGAGATTGCTTTATGGCTTCATCTCCGAATTTGGGGGACGTCTCTGTATCTAATAGATAAATACATACAATTTGTAAACCACTCATAAAGATTTGTTCCTGTGTTCCTTAATTAACCAGTGATTACATGAAGAGTTCGGTTCAACTAGCCTTGAACTGGCCTCTACGCACAGCATTGTTATGGTTACCAAGCGCCTTTAGCAAAATTATTGTTTTCTCAGTAAGTGATTTATGGAAATAAATGCCTTAAACCACAATTCTCTTTCACTGCATTCATTCGCTATTACATTTCACTTTGCTTTTTTTTATTATTAAATGAGTTACCCTATTTTACAAACATAACTCATTGGAATACAATCTAGTCTTAAGACTAATAAGCATTTTTAGTTTAACCTTAACTATCAAAGAAAATATTACTAAGAATGTGTCCATTAACACGTTTCTTATTGTCTCTGTTAAGGAGAGGTTTCTGTGTTTTCATAGGATATTGTTTGATTATTTATATAAATCCGGTTATAATTTGTTTTTTTGTTGGTGAAATCAATATGAATCGACTTTCAGATTCATTCAACTTTATTCGCCATCTCTTTGTCCAATCATAGATAATATTGACAGCACTTTGGACCTTTTCCACTGCTTCTTGGTGAGTATGACCTGTCGCAAGAATGTCTGTGTCATCGAAAAAGGTTACAGAGGTTTTGTTTTCTAACTCTGGAATATCTCTGGTGTATAATAGGTATAGGACCGGGCCTAAAACACTTCCTTGCGGTACTCCAGCTTTTATTTCTTTCAGTACTGAATAGCAGTCCTCATGTCTTACTCGGAATATTCTATTTGAAATATATGATTCCAGTAAATCCGTAAACTGTTTTGAGAGACTATTTCTTAATTTGAATATGATATCCTGATGCCACACTTTGTCGAAAGCCTGTGCTACGTCCAGGAAAACTGTTGAGCAGACTTTGTTTTCTTCTAATGATTTTTCGATTATGTTCGTAATTCTATGTACTTGGTCAATGGTAGAATGTTTTTCTCGGAAGCCGAACTGGTAGTCTTGAATAAGATTTTTTTCCTCTATAAACGGTTTGATTCTCTTCAAGAATATTTTTTCTAATAGCTTTGACATAATTGGCAACAGTGATATCGGCCTGTACTACGTTGCTTGGTGAGGCGGTTTCCCGGGCTTAGATATCATGATAACTTCGGCACACTTCCATATATCAGGAATATATTTTAATCGGAATGACGCGTTAATAAGCGTAGTTAGTGTTACAATAGAGGGAGATATTGCAAAATTTCCCCAGTAACAAGATCATGTCCAGGGCATTTCTTCCGTTTTAGATGTTTGATTTCACTTATGATTTCTCTTGGTGTACTAAGTCTTATTTCTATCTCAATTTGAGATATTTCACTCGATAAGTGATCATTAGTTTCTGCATCATTTGGTTGAAAAATCTTTTCAAGGTGTTGTGCAAAACTGGCTGCTTTCTGTTCATTATTCGTAGCCCAACGACCGTTTTTTTTCTCATATCGGTGGTATCTGCATGATGGGTCTCTTCATATTTTGTGTTGCTTTCCATAAGGAGTAATCAGTTGATCGGTCGGATGTTAGTTGACTTAGACGATTACTCATTGATTCATCATGAAATGCTTTTATTTTCCTATTAAGCGTTTTTGCTAGGTTATTTAGTAATGTTTTATCTGGGGGTAATCTGTACCGTTGCTATTTTTGTCTTGGTTTTCTCTTTTCAATTATGAGGTTTCGAATTTCTTGGGGATATTTCTCATCTCTGGTTGTATATTTCAATTCAGGAGTGTTTTTCCATGCGCATTGTTGAATATTTCTAATAAATAACGTTACATCTAGATCCAGTTGTTCCTTATCTTTTAAAGGCACTTGGAGGTTTGTTACAGAATCCAGGTCGGATTGGAAACTATCCCAGTCTGTGTTCTTATTGGCTAAAGTTGGAAGGCTCTCTTTGAACATGATGACATCATTTAATGTTAATATTATAGGTGAATGATCCGAGTTCATGTCGTATCCTTCATCAATGCGTAAAAATGGACTGGACCGATTAAGTTGAAATTTGGTACGTATATGTAAGTTTGAGACCCAAAAAATATTTAAACATAGACCCTATTTTTGGGGGCAAAATTTAAAAAAAAATATTAATGAAGTTTTTCAAACTATATCGTGTGACATATCAAATGAAAGTACTTTTTATGAGGATCTCAAATATATTTTTTTTATTTCTTTTTTGGTCAATACTTCTCGAGTTATTTAAGAAAATAGGCCAAAAATGACCATCCCCCCCCCCCCCTTATCTTTGAAACCACTGGACCTAAAATTTTGGAAAAAATACGGAGGATAGTTATTGACCTATATATTACAGGAAAATTATTAAGAAGTCCATGGTATTTCAAATGTACCTATCATATAAAAGAGCTTATCCTGTTAAACGGTTTAAAAATGACGTCATTGAACATAATCAAGGGTCGGAACCCTCTCCACACGAGTTTACCTCGTTTATTAGCCGGTTTTTTCTCTTTCTTCCTTTTTTTTGTTATTTGTTGCTGACTGTACATACTGGAATACAACCACAACTAATTCGTTGTGATGTAGGTATACATCATGATCACTTTCAATCTGACTAATAGTCAAGTTCACGGATCAACTGACCGCCGCAAGCGCAAACGCACGCCCTAATCGCTAGATTTTCGATCATTCCAGTTAGTTTGTATTATTTATTAGCGTCGGATGCCGCCAATTCAATCGGACCGGTCGCTAATGCGGCACTCGCACGCGACACGAGCTCGGCCGTGTTTGGACATTTCAACTGCCATCCTTTCAGTGGCGACGGTGCTCAGAGAGAACTGTAAACAGTTAATCTTATCTTATCTTACTTATATAATAAACTGAAAGCTTGTTTGTATGTTTGGATGTTTGTTACTCAATCACGTTAAAACGGCCCAACCAATTAGCATGAAATTTGGCAAACAGATAGTTTGTAACCTGGAATAACACATAGGCTAGTTTTTATTGTGATATTTGGTAAATACTAAATATCACAATAAAAAGAAAGAAAATAATTGCTTATTATAAACAATTATTTTCTATTTTATCGTGATTTGGCGGTATAGATGGTGAGACGGTGCCCCAGTGTCGCAGTCTAAGTCGATCTGTCAACCTGAGTGGCCATTGGATCTTTACGATTTTTTAGCTTTTAATGCACTAACTTTTGACACAGTTCTTTTCACAGTCTCAAAAGTTAGTGCTGTCACCAGCGTGTAGCATTTGGTCTGATTTGGAGGGCAAGTTTAGTACGAAAGTCACTGCAGATGAAGTCGCGAGTAAAAGCTCGTATTTACCATTTACTTCACTTCAGCAGAGTCTGCGTAACATAGACTTCTCTCTAGGTTCTCCATACCGCGACAGTCCGCGGTCGACCCTCAACCTTCTTTTGACTTTGCCGTAGTCTGGTAAAAAGATGTATGTAAGTATTAATTTTGCAAGCCTCTCCCACGCATTCAATTATACCCCCCAGTCCTTCTAATTCCACGAGAAACAGCTGAACAAACTCACGAATAAATTCTTCTCTCTCAATATTAGTAGGTACCTACTTACGCTTCGTTCTATTTTGCAACCCCCGAAATGAAAAACAAATGTGTTTCTAGTATTATTAGTGTATCTTTGTAATTTTATGTCTGACTGCGACCGATAAACCAATTTGTTTTTTTTTTCCGTTTTATATGTGAGTTTTGAAGAAAATATTTTTAACGTGTTTCGGATTTTTTACTTTCAGTTTATTGTTAAATTATTCAAGTTAATGTTATATATGTGTAATTCTGTAATGTCCAGAGTATATTGCTAGATCACTTAACATTCCGCCCAGTTCCCCAGTCATCGTGACACTTGATAGATTTACGCGACTAAAACTTAAGTGAAACTAAGAGCAAGCTCTTACTCTTGGCGGAGATGTTGGACGTTAAATATCGCACTGACCTACTTAAAACGCTTTTACTGGATACTTCTAAACAAGGCAACAATAATTCTTGCACTCAACACGACTACGGAACTATCACTGTTCATACTTTTACTTAAATAAATTCCTGTAATTTATTATTCGGAGTTATTCGACAAGATTCGTCTGTAATAAGTTAAGATCAATCCTATCCAAATTATGTATACTTAAGCATAAATTACCCTATAGTACTCTTAGACTACTGTATGTATCGCTTGCCGATTCTGTCATTAGTTATGGCTTGTCCAGCTATGGAAGAACATATAAGACTTATCTAAATAGAATATATAACTTACAAATTAGACTACTAAAAACTATTGTACCGCTCAAAATAAAATATCACTATAGGGATAACTATGAAAGTCTATTCAAATGCTGTAGGGTATTGCCTGTTTATGACAAAATAGACCTTGAAATCGTGTGTCAATATAGAGATAATATACCTCAACTAATCGAAAGGCATAGACATGGTAACCTGCGTAATCTTAACAATCTCCCCGCGTATGTAGTACCACCCAGCACAAACGAGTATGGCAGAAGGGTGTGGACGCACGCCCTACCACGCGCCTTGAATAGACTTCCAAAGGATGTTATTTGCAATACGAACATTAAACAAATAGTTAATGTATATAAAAGGATGTTAATAAACGGTTTGCCAAATATATAGATTTAATTGTACGCGACGACTTAACATAATATCTATGTCATACTAATTTAACGTAAATTCAATTAAAACTCGCAAAAAATCTAGTAAATTAAGGTTTAGAGTTTTAAGTGCAAAAACTTTGTAATTGAAGGAAATAAACAGTTCTTATTATTATTATTATTATATTATTAAGAACAAGATGGAGCGACCTTGGGCCTATTTTATATTATAAGTAAGTACATTAAGCTATAAATTTCAAGTGGAAGGTGCCGCAAATCCCACGCATACTTTTAGTATGCACAGGTCTTTTTAGGGTTCCGAATCTCAAGAGGTAAAAAACAGACACACGAGTGATCCTATAAGGGTTCCGCTTTATAGGATCACTCGTGTGTCTGTCCGTCCGTCTGTCACAGTCGGTTTTCTCCGAAACTACTGGACCAATTAAGTTGCAATTTGGTACGTATTTGTAAGTTTGTGACCCAAAGACGGACGTGTAACGAAAATAAATGAATTTTAAACATACACCCTATTCGTGGGGGCTAAATTTGAAAAAAATATTAATTAAGTTTTTCAAACTATATCGTGTGACATATCAAATGAAAGTACTTTTTATGAGGATCTCAAATATATTTTTTTTATTTCTTTTTTGGTCAATACTTCTCGAGTTATTTAAGATCCGAAACTACTGGGAAAAAATATGGAGGTTAGTTATTGACTTGTTTGATTGAGTTATTGATTGATATATATATACATTTCAGGAAAATTATTAAGAAGACCATGGTATCTGAAATCTATCATAGTAAAATAGCTTTTCCTGTGAAACGGTTTGAAAATGATGTCATTGAAAATAATCAAGAATCGGAACCCACTCCACGCGAGTTTAACTCGCTTCTTGGCCAGATTTTTTGGTGCAGGACCGCTGTGTAATGAACCTTAAACCTGTGTTCAGTATTGGATGTCTTCCGCCTGACGTTATACTAACAGTGACTTATTTCATTCTCTCATTTGTAGTAAATAGAAATAAAGTTCAATTGAAATAACGAACTCACTAACAGAATATATGTCCTACTCACACTTGAGTCATATTACAGTCGAGTCCAGTTGTCCGAACAGGAGTCGTAAATCGCAACAACAGTCGATCGCTCCGCCGGTGACCTTTCGTTTATGGACCCGCGCCCTAATATGCTTAGCCATTGGCTTTTTACGTCCTACTGGAGCGGTGAAATCTTACAAATTACTCTGCCCTGTAATGGTCATTCGGACTTTGAGTATTTTTACTTTTTCGAATTACATATTACATGGCATTGCTATGTTTCTGTTCAAAACTATCAATCACAACAGACATTTATTACGTACTGTCACCGTCAATAATATGTAAACACTGTTAGCCTTAATGCAACGGGGGTGAGAATGCGTGGTCAGGTCAACAAACATTTATACGGTTTCACGTCAGACGCCATTTAATGGTTCTCCTGTTTAGACCTCTTTATTGAGTAGCTGTGTTCTGCAAGCAAACCAAAATTTGTGGTCTGGACTTGCCTAACTTCATAGCCCAGTATTAACCTATTAAAATTATCTTGACACCTAATAACTCAATCAAATAGTTTGATTATATTTGCTGAAGCGCTGGCATCATTGTTTCTAAAATAATTTTCGAATGCAGATCACAGTCCATCTCTGAATTCTATTATTCTTATTCCCTTCTTGACTGTAAACTTCAAAATACACAAATGAAACTTACTCCGAAACATTTTCATTAAATCCTTCCAAGTGCCGTGAGACCGAAGTTTCATTTCGTTGGGTTTCATTTGAAAGCTTTGACAACATTTAATGTGACCTTTTTTGCTTTTGTAATAAAGGTTCAAGTGTTACGCTGCTTTCCAGCTGTGGTCTTTCTGGACACTGTGCCGGGGGTTGGAGAGTTTTGTGTGGTTTGTGTTGCTCTTAGCGGCACGGTGCGTTTAGTTGGAAACCGGTCAACGGTGACAGGATATTACGAAGCCGCAGCGTCAGCAGCATCCGTGTTTAGTCGCGGCCAAATGAGAAACTAGGCGTTCGGCGGAATCTGTTGCTTTTAAATTTAGAAGTTTCCTTCTCGGCGCTCGTCGGCCGAAACTTCTTTCGCGTAGACACACAGAATTTGCGCATAACATTATTGCGTATAATAGTATAATATTAATACACATCCCGTAATAAAATTCTGAACAAAAACAGTTTTGCTAGGTGTATTTACATATACTATTTTATTCAATTTCTCTTTTTAAAATAAATTCTCTGCATTGTGTGAACATTTGCTTAGCCCCATTGTCATATTTACATCAATAGCAAATTTTAATAATACGTATGTGTTTTCTAAGACTTCTTTTCATGAACAACTCCGTTAATATTTGTTTTGTCCTTTTCTCCCCATTCTCAGAAGTGATACATTAAAGTCGATCCGTGTACACATGTTGGGTTAATTAGTATTTACTTTAGGGCGGTTCCTCACCGGCTGATTAATCTACGCGCTTACGCGGTTAAGGCGGTTCCTTGCGGCTTGATCGTCGAATTAATAGGCGGATATAAATGATTTTTTTAATATTAATTAGTGAGACTTGATCAATTTTTTTATCCTTTTTTGAGATACGTTTTTTGGTTGAACGAACAAATCTATACTAATATTATAAACAACAACAAAAAAATACCAAAAAATTAAAAAGAATTACCAATCAAATTAATAAAGATAAAAAAAATCAGGAGAAAAATAATAGGCATAATAATTTGATATTAAAGGATAAGTTTGTTAAATAAATGAACAAAGACTTGGAACGTTTAACAGATTGGTCACATAACAACTCACTTGGGTCAAAACAACAAATCAACAAGATGGTAAGCAGCAACATTACAATATCTGTTAACAATGAACCATTGGAAAGAGATATAAATGCGAAAGTAAGTCTGTCTGTGTGTCTGTTACCTCTTCAGGCTTCAACCGCTAGACCGATTGAGATGAAATTTGGAATTGACATAGTTGGGGTCCCGGGAAAGGATATAGGCTACATTTTATCCCGGAAAAGCGCATAGTTCCCGCGGGAGCGCGATAACCGAATTCCACGCGGGCGAAGTCGCGAGCAGAAGCTAATCTTATATATAAGTCAACTACCATAAAGATAAAAGGAACAGTTAGAAAAAGAATCGCCTTCGGGTGATACGAAGTTCACCCGGTCAACAAGTTACTATTAATTATTTTTACTATTTTATCACAATTCATAAGTTGCATAGTAGAGTACAATTCATAGTAGAGTTTTACACAATCTACTTGTACCTATTGTACTTGTTTATAGTGACTAGTATGAAAATAACTGAAAAGACAATTGTAAGAGCAATTTCTGCTGTTGACTAAAGGTCATTTGGTAGATAATATCACAACGTCATTACTACTACTACAGCCTATTTGCGTTCCACTACTGGGCACAGGCCTCCCCTCATAATGAGAGGGTACGGGCTATAGTCCCCACGCGGGCCCAGTGCGGATTGGGGACTTCACACACATCTTTGAATTACTTCGCAGATGCAAGTCACAAGCCATTAACCCTACTTTTTAATAATTTTGTTGCGAAAAAACCGTATTAAGAATGTCTTATAAATAACATCCGCGTCTCTCCAACATCACAGCGCGTGAGAAAACACTACAAAAATAACGATAAACAATGCTTTTTCCGAGCCGATGTTACGCCACAACCCTTAAGCTGCAGGGGTAACGGGGGGACATTATTTGTTACCCCTTGATTAGCGGCGCGGGGTAAACATCTTACCCCGCGTAATCTATACAATACTTTTCGTGAGCTAAAGATTAATGTCTCGCCATTTTGCCCCAGTTTACTCTGGAATGGTGTGCGGGAGGAGTGACAGGCGATTTTACTTTCATACTTTAAATAATAATTATAATCATTCTCAATATCACCGAGTCCTCCTCGAGCTTTCCTATTGAGTTTTTAAATACCTAACGTATAAAAGAATAATAGTAAAGTTTATAGATTTCAGCTGGTTGTTCTTCAACATTTTGTAGCGATTTATTTTGTACTTAAAGAACGAAACGTCATTCTGAAATCGATTTTTACTCAGTGTAATGAGATATTATTATGGAGCAACGTAGCGTTATAATAAGTTTAAAATAATGGCTTCTGTCTTGGACACTTCGCCAATATCAAAGCAAGGGCCACAGGCCTGCAAGTTGTTCGGTAATAAAGGTAAATGTACGTTTTAAAAGATAAATCAAGTAAAAATGGGGAAGCTCAACAAACGTCAACCATCTTGGACGACAGCCATTGAGCAACCCCGTTTGAAGTGTTACCGAACTGATTGCTAATCTAAATCTGACACAAACCGTACTTCTGCCACTTTGAAAGGTGAGTTGTGTTCCTTGCCTCGCTGTATCTCATCTCTCGCTCCAACCCCACCCTTACCACGTGAAATTAATTGTCGTGCATGTCCCGAGCACACTGAAAAATCATCTTATTGCAGAATAAGATTTATCGCCGCGCGCGCACCGTAATTAGACCCCGGCCTTGACGGCGATTAATAAAAAAATCATGACGAGGTTCTTTTTTTTAATTCGCATGCGTTTGAGGCTTCACTTGACGGATATAAATTAAATATGCTTACATGTTTACTCTGTGGCTTAAGAAATGGTATGTTAATGTAAGTTTAAATTTCGTCGATCGTTTATGACGGTTTTAAAGCGTTTTTAACTCTATCATTTTTTTTTACTACCAGATTTGATATTTATAAATTTTACCTTTTACTTACTTACCTACTGTAAAATATGGGTAGACGATGAAAGTATAGAATAACCCAGGTTATTCGAGTAACGACAACGAATAATTGAATCCCAAAACGCTCTCATTCAGTACCAGCGGAGCAAATCATTATAAAAAAAAATATAGTAAATATTTACACAAGTATTCAACATGTTTTTACTTGCATCAAAAGCAGTTAATAAAATCCATATTATTAATAGAAAATCCAAATGCTATGACCTAAACATGCCGAAACCCACTCGGGTGCAGAAAATTCTAAACAAAACAAGAGCGCCCGATATACCCACATCGTCAAATAAGAGTACTGTCTAAATAAATGTTCGCAAACCCTGTCGCTTTTAACCCCACAGCAGCCGTCCAATTTATTTATGCAATCCAAATGCAACGCTATCGATCAAAATGTAAAGCACAAAATGCACGAGCACGCCTGCACTTTGCTTTCATCCCGCTAACCGAATTATCATATCAAACAGAGTCAAAGCATTTGTCAAAAAAAAATAAGCTGTCGCTACCTTTGATGCGATTACATTAAGGTATTCACTGCCACTTCTGTTTTACGAACTTTTGCCAGATGCCACATCTGTCATTAAGGGAACATTGCAGCGCATATGTGCGTTCAAGGCACTGCGGGAAAGTCCGCAAAACGCACATATGCGTCGGTGGCAGTGAATGCGTTAAAGAAAGGGTATGCGAGTTTTTTTATGTTATTGCATGGTAGGAAACCTGATCATAAGCGGTCAGTGGACATGACAAATGATAACATTCCGAATGCGTTGTCAACCCTGAAGCCTAAGATAGAAAGCCTCCATGCCAATAATTTCACGTCGGCCTTTCCTACCCCTGCCCTTACTTACTGGAATACAACAGTGTGGTGTGAGCAATTCTATTTCGCGGCCAACACCAATGATGAACAAAAACCGCCTTTAAGTCACTATACAAGTCCATTTAAGTCCACATTCGCCAAGCCAAGTCGAAGAGAAATTTAACTTGTCTAACTACAAAATTTAACTAGCCCATCGTCATTGTTAAAAAAACGTGCTGATGTATTTCAATAATACATACACGTACCTGACAAACACACCTGTGATAGGTACTGATGAGAAATTGCAACTTGGTTTTTATCATGAATATCATCGATTTTTCCGCCAAAATGCATGAAAAGCGCAAAAACCATGTGACCGTTAAACAAAATTGTGTTAGAACGGGTGGGTAATGAAGCACTGCGCTTGCCGGTCATGTGTGGGTAATTGCCCTGATATACTGGCCTTCTAAATTCACCCGGCCACGATAATGGCCGCTATAGTTTTAATCTTCTTTATTGCGGACCTTTTGCAAGTTGGGGCCTTTCTGCCGTTAAAGTTCCCGTTTAGTTTCAAATGTTATTGGTCATAATGAAGCCTGTTAATATACTGGGGTTTAATTCAGTCATACATAAATATCATAGTGAAATTTGTTTTCTAAAAGCGTGAAAAGGGAACAAACCGTACCGAAGTATACTTGAAGGCATGGTTTGAATGTCAGCTTGCACGAGTTGACGAGTTTCTCGTTTTGACAGGGTCTAATTAGGCGAACTTTTCATCATCATTAACAGCAAAATCAGTTTAACAATTTACCATACCGGCACATTTCATTTAAATTGAATTCTACGTAGAATTTTTGTAACAGGGACCTGAGCATTCTCCCAAAATAACCATACCTTCCAACAAAAAGACGGTCCATTGAATCGTATTTTGTTCTATTTACTTACCGACCTCCACCCCGACCGCACGCACAGCAATCAACAAGCGGGGAAGTTCGCGATTCTTCTAATCAAAGTAAAAAATAAACAGAGGGCTCTAATTTTAAATTGAATTAAATTGGACTCAAATCAACGTTGTGCACGGATTCGGGGCTACGGCCGCTAATGACCGCCGGAAACACCCCTCACTCAGGTTTCTTGATTAACACAAAAATGTTCCAACATTAATTAATGACGTCATTCTAAAAAAAAAATCTATTTGACAGTGATTATTTGGTTGGGAATTACGTTTGTAATTGTATATACCTATCTACTTTATTTTAACATGGGTTCATATTTCGATTTCCTTTTTTTCATTTTGGTCAGTGGTTCTCTTCTACAAGCCACATGATTGAACTCAAAACTAAAATACCACAGGCTATTTCGCAAATCTTATTATGATTCTGAAACGAAGCAATTCCTTTACCGGCCGGTTAATCTAGCGGCTGAAGCGGCCTAATCAAAGCCGATATCGCATAATTGCACCGAGCACTATATTAAAACCATACCGCGGAATGGAAGAAATTCGCTCCTCATCTTAATAAGAGCGCCCGAATATTCTAGATATCGAATCCACGGACTTCTTAATGAAATTTTCGGATTACAGGACGATATCGTCCGTCTCGGTCCCCCCAACGCGGCGCCGCCTAAGACCATCGCTCTCTCGCATGTAAAGGTGCAATGCTGAGTTTTATGCGAAATTTATTCATAAAGCTGTAATGTATCCCAGAGTGGAACGCCTGGTAATGGGAGAGGGGATAATGTTCGTGTATTTGCGAATTCAGCTTTAATTTCTGAATGGTCGTAAGTTATCATTTATGTTAATAGACGGTTTTAAACTGGCTATTGCAATTTTAAAATTGCTACGAAGCTCGCGGAGTGTAAGAATAATAGCGGCCGAATTATTAAAGCGCTCGCTAGGATCATTCTGGCTGCTTACCTTACTACTTCGAATGCTAACATTGACCTAGCTTTGTATACAGCCCCTTACACTTCATTATTTTCTTTACACACTGAAACTAAAACGTTATTCAACACTTTGTATTTTATATCATATCAAAGTAATATCAAACATTACAACTGGTGATGTGAAAATAACTAAAATGGCTTCTAGTTTCATGAGCTATAACGGATTTAACGAAAGCATTCGAATTCAGTATCAGCTGAAACTGCAAAACTGTTGAGCTAATACAAACTCCATTTAAAATGTACCCACTCCATGCAGGCGAAGTAGCATCTACCTAAATATATTGAAGTTGCGCATTCAGACACTATTTAGACGACACCAGCATTTCGAGTCACTTTGATGTACTATAAAAAGTCAGCGTCAACTGTGGTGATTAAAATATTCAAACCATCCGTAACCGTTCAACAAATACCTTCAAAGACCTGCTGCAAAGAGCTGCTGACGAAGTTTCACAAAGCATTACGTCGAGTTAAAATCTGGCCATTATACCGGCACGCCGCGGCGGCTCCGAGGCGGCTTCGAGGCGGCAAAAGAATCCGCACTCAGTCGGCTATGAATGTATAATGATGACGGGAGATGCGGATGTGTCCATATTCCGAATATGATATTCGCTCTTATTTTCTCCAGTTTCCGAGAGTTTAAATCTAAGCCGAAACTGTTGTTTTAAAACGATGGCCATAGGTCTTGGAGATCTTTTCTTCTTAAGCTGCTCCACAGGGCAAATGCAGGGCTACAATTTAAAACCGAGATTGTGTTTTCTGTATCCGATTTGCTTGACCTGCACCGCGTCATCTGTGAAGCCTTTTGTGGATGATTTGCGTTTTTTTTTTGTTATTCATGTTTGTTCTTAATATTTAAAATAGCTACGTTAGCGATTACTATTATATTTGTATGTTAAGTCGGTTGTCACGCGTTGACTACGAACAGGTAGGTTTAATTTATATAGATACATAGCCCCCCATTACGCGGCGACCCTGGTGGTAACTTTAACTGATAAAACGGATGATGCCAACAATTAACTGCACTAACTGTAATTAACTTGGAACGTACAATAAAATTTGTCCTTGTGTTTTTAAGTTGGATTTTTATCAAGAGCCCAGATTTATAAATTGCTTAGTTTCCTTCCCCAATTAAACAGTCTCTGACCAAAATCTATTAATACATACTACTATCCCCCTAAATTCCATCCGTTAACGTCTGCCGCGTCTCTTTGGTCCTTGTCAAGATTTCTAGCTTCCATTCCATGATAGTCTCGTTCTCACTTTCACTCTCCTTTCTGAAGGACATCAATATTTCCGTTTTATTTTCACTGGCCGTGGCTCGCAACTTTGTCCCGCTTATATTATGGAATTTGCCTACCCAATGACTACTTGTAGATACTTATAGAGGTATCAATAAGTATGGTTCGACCTGTGGAAAACCCGCTCCCGTGGAAATATTGAAATATTGTATATTATTTGCAGTATCTCGCACTATCTCCATACCGAATTTCATCAAAATCTTTTTGACGTGAAGGAAGGACAAACGAACAACTTTCACATATATAGTATTATTAGTATGGAATTATGGATATGGAACAATATCATGATGAGGATCACAGCAGAATACGCCAATGAAGTATAAGTAAGGTACTTGAGTTTCATGAACTTCGTCCTATGTCCACTCCATCCACTTGGCAGATATCTCGCACGACCTCTCGAGGGTGGTTAAGCTTAGGTCAGGTTTCACACTTAACATCGTTGCCCCAGTGGATACAAGCTATGAATATAGATTTTGATATACCATGTATTTATGATATACTAGCTGTTACCCGCGACTTCATCCCGAGTAGACTTGTGTAGGTATGTAGTATGTCCAGATTTAACTAGAAAACTTCTGGTGTGATTGCCACCAAAATATGGTATGGGGGTAGATTAGAACACGGGTCAACATATAGGTACTTTTATCCCAGAAAAACGCGGGAACACGTTAACCGAATTCCGCGCGGGCAAATTTGCAATTTGATGTACTTTACAAATTACCGAGCGGTTTCGATTGATGATCACCTTTTGCAAAATTTTGCTTGTGCCATTTGATTTCTTGTTATGAGTCCTCATGAGTATCACACATAACGTATATTTAAGGATTTAAGGTGTATTGGTGGCCGATCTGAAGCGACACATGTTTGAAAGCCGTAATGGTTACTTTCCTTCTGGTGATAAGCCTGTTTGTACTTCCACGAAAAAAAAAAATTTCTTCTTATATATGCTCCATATTACTCATGAACTAGTCTGTAAGGCGAGATTTGGGGAGATATTTATATTGCCTGTATCTCCCTAAAGTTGGTCATAACAGGCTGAAGTTTGGTGTTGTGATGTCTCAAAACACAGTTCCTTCGTTTCCCTCAAAGTTAAGTTTAAACTTTATGAACTTGTGCTTAAGTTAACGAACAATAATGAGCTAAGTCCCATTAGTGTAATAGGCGGTCATCGACCCCGGTCGAGGAAAACACCCGTATCTCCTCTCTCCTAATCCGGTTAAGCTGTTTGGCCGCGGGCTGGAGACGTGTGGCGCCAGTGCGGTCCCACAGACAGCGGGTTTGGTGTGAAAAATTTGTACTTACAAATACCAAAATAATATTTGGTCAAAAATGCCATTCTTGGTACAAACTTTTAGAGTTGACTGTACATTCATTTGCACTCATATCACCTGCTCATCGAGACCGTTCTAACGAGCCCAAACTCGATAGAGTAGCGTCATTTCGTTACGGAATTCCTGCTCCATCTTCAGACCAGCTTTATGACCTCACTAGCTTTTCCCCGCAACGTCGTATGCGCAGAAATATTAAAAAGTAAAATCCCGATTTTTCCCGTTCCCGTGGGAATTTTGCAAAATAATTTCTTAGCGGATGCCTACGTCATAACATCTACCTGCATGCCAAATTTCAGCCCGATCCGTCCAGTGCTTTGAGCTGTGCGTTGATAGATCACTATGTCAGTCAGTCAGTCAGTTAGTCAGTCACCTTTGAGTTTTATATATTTAGATGACATTGCATTGTCATCCAAAATTTCAGAATATTTAATAGTACTATATAATATATATGACAACAGAAAACAGGTCTAATTTAACTTGCAGGATTTAATTACTGCCAGAGTGCCACCGGGACAGGTGAAGCTCAATAAAATCTTATAAGAAAACATAGTTGAAGGATTAAGGGCTATTAAAATACTACACTGTACTATCGTATCGTATTGTAAGTCAACAGGAGTTAGCTCAATATGTGCTGCTGTAACAGGAGGTGCGGCGTTCCGCTCCGCTGATATTCCCGCTCCGCTCATGGCACCGCTCGCGTGTCCGCTAGCACTCGCACGCGGTCGGTTCCACGCGCGCCCCACGCGTCCTGCTAACTAGCTGCAATTCTATTAGACAATGAGTTCTCATAAAATGTAATATTTGACGTCAACGCTTTATGACAATTGAGGGTTAGTTAGCTTTTGTCTAGTAGACGGCATTCGGTTTTTATGGAAGGGAACTTATCAGGAATGATGATAAGTTTTCTTACGCCATATTACAGTGGGCGAAAATAATATTCTGCTATTTAAAATTCTGCGAATTTAAAATCGGCGACATGACTATTATACCATTTCAAATTATGTTATATGCTTATATGAACATTATGTAAACTGATAGTTATGCTAAATATACAGTTATGCTAAAATATCATTCGGCTAAACATAATTCTGCGAAATATGTTATGCGAGGTGTATTTCGGACTTCCAATATTATGCAAGATAAATGCTTCCCTTTTCTATCAATAGGTACTCATCTACAGTTACAACGATGCGACATGAAACCCAATAGATTAGGGAAGATATGAATCTGAATAACTAATATTTCTAATAAAAAATATTATCAGATTTCCTGGCTATTGATGGATATTTAATGACTATAATCTACGCACCGTGATCACATACTTAAAATCAATCAAGATAAGGAAAGTCGTACACCATGGTACATTCAATACCATCGCAGTGCTAAAGTCTTAAGTCCAAATTCAAATAAAACGCAGCCATAAAAATGGTACTTTCGCGTTTGTACGTAGCGGCTTTATCTGTAACGTCTTCCAAGAAGGAAGGCGAAAATTTCGATTGACTTTACCCTCTAACTTAGGGCTGCCAAGTAACTACGACGAAGTTTTTTATTGGTTTTTAAGAGACATTGAAGATCTATGTTTTAAATATATATTGGTGGTAGAACCTGATGCCGTGGTGGCCTAGTGGTTCGACCTACCGCCTCTCATGCAGAGGGTCGGGGGTTCGATTCCGGCTCGCACCTCTAAGTTTACTTATGTGCGAAATTCAATTTGAATTTACCACTGAGCTTTTCGGTGAAGGAAAACATCGTGAGGAAACCTGCACACATCTACTATGTAATTCAAAGAATAAATAATGTATGAAGTCCCCAATCCCCACTGGGCCCGCGTGGGGACTATAGCCCAAACTCTCTCGTGATGAGTGGAGGCCTGTGCCCAGCAGTGGGGCGCAAATAGGCTGTAGTAGTAGTAGTAGGACCTGAGAGACCGTCCGTCCTACCTCCAAGTGGCGGTGCTCGCACTGTTGTTGTACTGATCTTTTCCCTGTTTTAAAACGAGCTACTTGTAAGTAAGTAAGTAAGTAACACTTTATTGTACACAAAAAACACACAAATACAATTATCAATACAGAGAAGAGACACATTTACAAAGGCGAGCTTATCCCTACAAGGAATTTCTTCCAGCTAACCTTTGAGTAGTGGAGAGGAAACATGTTCACGAGTAAACAAATAAGTATGTACAGAAAAATAAAGGAGAATCTAAATATACTTATTTATATTATATTACTTACTTTATTTTATTCCTCGTAATTCCTATATCAAATCAAATCGTATATAACAATACACAATGTGTCATAATTTCTACTTTTTGCTCAGCCCACCCGTAACTCTATAGGCACCTATAGGTAGGAAACCCACAAAAGATGAACATGATTAGGTATCAAAATCACCGTACCATTTGTATATTATCTATTATATTTAAAACATTGAAAAGCTTTTAGAATTAGCAGCTTTTCCCAAGAACATTTTCAATTTGCTTTCCAATAAACAAACTGAACAAAAAAAATCTCTATTTGCCACCCCTACCGCGCTATCATAAGTGTTTTCTTTGTGGATAGTGTACAGTCAACAGCGGCCTTTAACATGTTTATCCTTTTGCCGACCCTACCCGGGCGAATATTTTCACTGTAATTTCCTTGTTTTTATTTTACGACCGAATATGCAATACTTTCTATTCAGATGTGAATTGCGATGTGTATATTTCTCGCAATAATCGGGGGGTGTACAAAGGGTCCGTTTATTGACTTAGTCGCGACATACAACACAGAAGTTATTTTTTATAAAATCAAGCAGATTAAAGTTATCAGGTATCAGTTACCTACTTATACGTTCACGTTTACGTTCAGCGCTAGTTATGTACTTTTTTAATTTCTAAATCTTGTCTTTTTAGTAGATTTAGAAACAATAACACTGTGCTGAATTTATGTTATTACCTATCTACATATTATTATCTAGTTACTAGCTGACTCCGCGGACTTCGTACCGCCTTGGATTATTTTTTGGGTATGAAAAATAGCTTAGGTCCTATTCTCAGACCTACTGAACCAAATTTCATAAGAATCGGTCGAGCCGTTTTATATATTAGAAGATAAATGTTATGCAGGCCGTAATGGTTTCAATTAAAAATATTCGATTAAAATGCGTAGGTACTAAATGCATATTAAGGCGCGCGCACACTGATCGCGACGGCTTAATCTCGTGAATTTATAACAAGAATACAACAATTAACCAAATTAACGGCGTTCGAAGCCCATTTACAGCGGAACGGCTCGTTGAACCCACGAAATATGGCCCTCCACGTTTTTATTAATGAATTTTTAATAAATTAATTTATAGTTTAATTAAAACGTAATTACTAGTCATTGGTCCGTATTAATTAACATGTATTACGGGGGTTATTTAAATTTTAACCGTCCACGCGGTTGATAGTTGGGATGATTCGATTTTGAAGTTTAAATTGTTTGTTGTCGAGATCCGGGAGTAATTGGCGGGCCAGAACGAGTGTAAAACTGTGACCAACTATTTGTGGCGGCGGGCGCCCGGAAGCTGTCAAATTTAATTAACTGTCAAGTGTTAAAGTTTCTCGTTGTACTTTAAAAATGTTCTAACAGAAGTGGCAAACAAACCAAAATTGGGAGTATTTATTTAAAGAATCAGAACCTGTCAATGCTGTCTTGTTTAACCCTTCCTTTAATGCATTTCTTGTAATTTGTCGGTTTTTACAACTCTAGACTATAGATTTCGTTTTATTTAAGTACTGTGCCGTTTGCAATTTTTATTTAAACTCCAGTTTCCATCTTTAAATTTACATGAACCTGATCGAAGAAAAACAAGCCATTGCGAGCGAGTCTTGTAAAAGCATGAGCGTGGCGCGCCTGGGCGCTTAAGCGATACAAGGAAAACAAACAAGTGTTTGCTTACTTGCTAATGCAGTGTGCCCTCAGCCTTAGTTATCTGCAATAGCGCCGTTTAATGTTTATATTGATATTGAAACGGGATACGAAAAAAAACTTTAATGAGATTTTAGTTAATAACTTGTATAATTATTTGTATATCTCCAAGTGTATATGTAGAGATGCAACTGGTTTTCAGTGGGACCTTTTATGAATTGAATCTGGGCGACAACAATTATGTAACTAAATATATTAATTTAGGCTTATTTCAGCTCTAAACGGTACGAATAGTACTTATCACGTTGCCGAATGTAAAATGTCAAATCACTAACAATATTATCATCGAAATATGACACACAATGACAAAATAATTATTCATCCTTACGTTTACCGAGAGCCTTCCAATAATTCCTAATCGAATAGACCGATACCACGGAATTGGCACCACTATCCGAACAGAATACCTACTGACCGAAATACAAGGAGCCCTTGTATTTCGTTCTTTGTCTCTTTATGGTTAATCAGCAGGTGCGAAAGGGATGGAAGCTTTAGTCACCCTTGCAGAGCGTCATACCAAGCACACAGTTTCACGGCTTCAAGCATAGTCCCTTTAGCACCAATTTTATAACATGTGATCGGTGCAGTACCTAACGGTAGCCGAAAATACGTAGGCTAATCCCGCGTGCTCGAGTAAAATTTAACAGCGTGTTAAAAGTCTGATGTCTTTTTTATGACGTCATTTCGGTAATACGTTTAGGTGTTTATGGTTTTTACGATTCGCAATACGCCGCAACCAAGTGAGTGTTAAATAATAAATAGAGGACGGCCTCATTCGGTGTCAATGACTATTTATAATTTAATAGATAGAAAACTAAAACTGTCCTGCGATCACATCTTTTTCTACATTAAGAAAAGTCTCGCACTTTTCCGATGTGTAAAAGTAGAGACATGGTTTATTTAAGAATTTAAGTATACGTTCAGTTTTAAACAGTTTTAAAAATCTGTTAGAAGAAAAGTTATCGCACGTTCGTCACACAAGTTTTCAAATGAAATTTCGTTATAATCATTTCTGTCTACGAAATATACTCGTAATGAGCAAATATTGTCAGAGCCTACTTTCTTTTCAGTATTTCTTGGCAAATAAGCTAATAAAATATGTCAACACTAGCCGTTTTCCCCCGACTTCGTCCTACTACGATGATACTAAACATATAGACAGTTATAGTTATAGAAGTATTGAAATTTTTTTTCGACCCGTGGAAAACCCGTTCCCGTATAAATATCGGGATAAAAAGTATCAAACTATCTCCATACCAAATTTCATCCAAATCGGTCCACTCGTTGCGACGTGAAGGAAGGACAAACAAACAAACAAACACACTTTCACATTTATAATATTAGTATGGAGTATGGAAGTATGGATGGCTCACAAAACAGGTTATTTTGCTCTAATAAATATTTCGCAGGAAAACCAATAGAGCAATAGGGATTCTTCTACTCGTAATTCCACGGTGCTATATTGGTGCCAACTTCAAACTTTATTAATTTTCGTAGAAATGTTGAACGTAGATGTGAACGTAGGTGTGAGAACGAGCGAACCAGGGATCGGCAGCCGGAAATTTCCTTTTCCTTGTAATAGTCAATGATCTTATTGGTTTATTTTCAACTGGAGACTTCATTATGTTTGCGGATGATGGCTGTGCTATAGTTTCGGCAGATTCTTTTAGTGAGCTTGAATTAAACTTAAAAAGTACATTAAATAAGTTATTAGACTGGTTTTCTGTGAATGGATTCAATATGAATTTAAATAAAACGTTTATACTGCATTTTTGGCTAAGGGGCACCTATTCAGTTCCACTTAATATAGTTGTTAATGGAACAAGGGTCCCGCAGGTTCAAGACACCTGCTTTCTGGGCATTCACTTTGACAGCGGCTTAAAATGGGACAAACACATTGATGTCTTGTCTGGCCGACTGGCGCAAGCGTCTTTTGCATTGTCTAGGCTGGCTCCCACATTGTCACGATTGAACCTTAGGATGGCGTATTATGCGTACATTAACTCCATTATCTCTTACGGGATTGAATTTTGGGGACTTGCCGCTGATAATGAAAGAGTGATGGTATTACAAAAAAGGGCTATTAGAATATTATCGGGAGTACCACCATTTACGCCAGCGAAGGAACTGTTTAAGAAATGAAATATACTCACGGTTCCTTCTCTTTTCATTCTGGAGGTTGCTAAATATGTATGGAAGCATTAACATGTTTACAGTACCCGTCGCCCGGATCAAAGACGGACGCATTATGACATCAACCCTATTCTTGTGCGTTTGACGAAATCGTCCAAGTCAGTGCAGGCGGTCGGTGTGCATATCTTCAACAAACTTCCGTCAAATATCAAGGATGCGCCTTCTTATGGGTTGTATGTTAGTAGGTTAAAAACATTTTTAATTAGTGAATCGTATTATAGTATAAGTGAATTCTTTGACATTAATAATTAATAAAGAAAGAAATTTTGACATTCACATTACTTAATTAAGAAGACTGCAGAATATTTCAGATTTGTTAGATGTAAGAATAATTATGTCATGTTATAATTAATATTGCTAGTAACTTTATTATTATTTTGTATCTACTTTTATAATTAATGTATTTTTGACGTGTGCTTATGCAATAAATTATTTTGAATTGAATTGAATTAAACGTGTACCTTGATATTTACATGGCGTTTTTATGTTATCTATTGTATATTAAACAAGCTGTCTGCCTATTTTGATTCATACAAACGTTTTAAGTAATAACTGTAACGAATTTGGACGAAATTTGAAATATAAAGGTTTACGGGAGCGACAAATCGATCTAGCTAGGGCTCATACCTGGGGCAACCGGGCAAAGGTCGTCCAAGTACGTTCCTTTAAACGCTGTATTAAAGATTTTTTTTATTATTTCAGGTAAGTGCCAGCTGTGTTAACAGCCTGTCGAAGAAGTAAGTGCCTATACAAGCAAGTAGATTGAAGCCGAAACAGGCGCCCCTTTGTTGACATCTAGAAGGTCAGGTAAAGTTACTTAACAAAGTCATCTTTTACACGGGTGCACTAATTAACAATATCAAAACCACAATTTACAATTTCCGTACAATTTTCCAAACATTTTAAAATTTAAGTACCTACACTCAACCGCAATGAAAGGTTACTAGTGTAGGATTTTCCGTACAAAGTGACCCGATTTCATTTCGGTTAAGTGTATTTGGTTGCACGATTCTAGAATAGCCGTAGGAGGTACAATATCGAATGCTGCTTGACACCATTTTAGTTTCTCTGTTTAAATAATCTAAGCAAGCTTCAAATGAGCAAAGTGACATGACAGAAACTACAGGCACGAGGAGGAAACTAATCAACTTGACAACGTACAGCACAATGACGTAGGTAACTAGAGATTTTATTTTTTACCGTCCCAGTTTTTTTTTTCATTGGCATGGTAAGTGGCCACTGCGGCCCATGGACACCGAAATCATTATGAATCCCCATTAAGAAACCATAAGATCTCGAATGCGTTGCCTACCCTGAGGCCTAGGATGGAATGCCTCTGTGCCAGAAATTTCACCGGCTGCCTAAACCCCCTACCGGAACACAACAGTTCGAGTTCACTGCTATTCCGACAAACAGGCACACGTTCCACCTGATGGAATTATTATTATTATTTATGTGAGGGGACGACTGCCTGGTTTCAGTCGGGTGATCGGTCCTCCATTCGGAACCATTTCACCCATTTCCCCGGTCTCCCCTGGGATTACGGGTTATCCGCTCCCAGCGCCGTTGCCCCGTCGAACCTTCCTGTAGCCTTGCAGAATCCTATTATCTTCCCTATCGTTAGGTCTTGTAGGTCATCTTCATCTAGCGTGTCTCTTCCGGTTCTTTCCCATCTCGCCATTGCGTATGATGGGCATTTCGCTAGTAGATGTATTCCCGTTTCTTCTTCACCACATTCTGGGCATCTTGGGTCATCTCTTATCTTCAGAATAGTTAGGTGTCTGTTCAATGTACAGTGTCCTGTAATTATTCCGATAGCTAGTCTTAGATTGTTCCTGCTGTGTCCTATGGCTTGTGCCGTTCTTTTCCTGTCTATGTTTTTTATGAAGATCTTTGATTGTCTGTGACCCTCTAGACCTTGCCATCTTCGGTTTGCTTCTTGTATTGCATTGCGCCGCATTACTCCTTTTGTGATGTTGTGGGCTATGGGCAGTCTCGGTTCTGGCCCCACAAAAGTTTCATCGGCTCCTTTTCTGGCCAATTCGTCAGCCGTTTCGTTCCCGGTATTGCCCTCATGTCCAGGCACCCATGCGACTATCAGTTCTTTGTCCCCTTCCTCTGCCAGCCGGTTAAGTGCTTTCTTACACTCAATAACCAGTTTAGAGCATGATTCTTCTTTGTTGAGTGCTTTAAGTGCAGCCTGGCTGTCACTGTATATTGCTATCGTGTCGTTCTGGGTATCAGCCTCTTGAAGCATTTCCGCGCATTCCAATATTGCTTGGGTCTCTGCTTGGAAAATGCTGGCAAATCTTCCCAGATTGATGGTTCTTTTCAGTTCCGTCCCATTTCTCTGTCTGACGTATATACCCGCCCCAGATAGTTTGGTGGATTCCTTCCTCGAGCCGTCGGTGTAGCACACTGTTGCCGATTTGCTTTCAGTGGCTTCCCAATCTGTTCTGGATCCTATGTGTACTCTGTATTTCTTATCGAACGTCCTGCGCCTCCTTGTGAGGTCGTTGTTTGACAGGATCATCGACAGTTCATCTTTGTATTCATTGTCTATTTCCGTGTGGCCCTTGTCTGTGTATTTGCCTATCCATAGGTCTTCGCTTTTGAGCTTAAACCATTGTTCTGTGGCACGCCTTTTAACCATTAGGTCCAGCGGGAGGAGGCCCAGTATCATTTCCAAGGATGCTGTGGGCGTTGTTCTCATCGCTCCCGTTGTCATTAATGCTGCTAGTCTCTGAACTTTGTTTAGTTCGTTCTTGTTTGTTTTTGTGGCTGTTTTGTGCCACCATACAATTGCTCCATGGGTGACTCTAGGTACTATAATTGCTTTGTATATCCATAGGACTACCTCTGGGCTCATCCCCCAGGTTCTTCCGATGGCTCTTCTACATTGCATCATGGACATTTTCGCTCTTGCACATGTGTCCACGATGTGTTTTCTGAATGTGAGAGTTTTATCGATTGTCACTCCCAGGTACTTGATTTCCTTTACTAATTCTAGGTCAACGCCGTCGATCTGAATTGGTGAGATTTCGCATTGCCTCTTCCTCGTGAACAGTGTTAGCTTCGTCTTGTTTGGGTTAAGGTTTAACCCTTTGCTTCTGCACCATTGGAGTGTTGTTATGATGCCTGTGTTCATTATGTCTCTTACCACGCTTAGCACTTTTCCTACCACGAGGAGTACCCCGTCGTCGGAGTATACTTGCGTGTATATCCTCATGTTGTTTATCTTCTGTATTAATTCGTCTATTAGAAGACACCATAGTAGTGGTGACAGGCAGCCTCCTTGTGGAAAGCCCCTTTTTGCCACTATCGTGTGACTTTCTGTGCCTAGTTGTGCTGTTATCAGTCGATGTCTGAGCATCTGTTTTATCCATCCTGATATTCCTCTATGTATGCCTTCCCTGTTTATGGTTCTCTCTATTGCCTCTGGTGACGCTCTATCGAAGGCTCCTTCCACGTCGAAGAAACATCCCATTGCGTATTCTTTCTCATTGATTGCCCTCTGTGCCCTTGTTATGATGTTGTGTAAGGCTGTTTCCGTTGATTTGCCTTCAGTGTAGGCATGTTGGTTGGGGTGCAGAGGGTGATCGCTGACTTCTATTTTGCTTCTGATCTCTTTGTCTAATATCTTTTCTAGCGTCTTCAGTATGAATGACGATAGGCTTATGCACCTGAAGGATTTTGCTTCCTGGTAGGTTTTCTTGCCCGGTTTGGGTATGAACACCGCCCTGACTTCACTCCAGCACTTTGGTATGTAGTTGATGGTTATGCTACCATTGTACAGTTTCTGGAGGTCTGCTATGATGTACTTTAATGCTATTTGTAAGATCTTTGGGAATATCTCATCTGGCCCTGCAGCCTTGTACGGCAGGAAAGATTTGATGCTCCACTTGATCTGATCTTCTGATATTTCGTATTTAACAGTTTCTTCATCATTTTGGTTCTCCTGTTGTATCGTTATATCATTTCCTTCGTATGCTTCGCATTCCGGAAAGTGTATGCTCAGCATTTCTTTCAGTATTTCTTTCGGTTCTGTTATGAGTTCCGTTCCTTTTCTGATGCTGCCCAGTGTGCAGGTTTTGTCTCCGGAGAGCGTCTTTACTAGTCTGGCTGCGTCTGAGTATTTGCATGTATTTTCGCAGAACGTTCTCCAGCTGTCCCTGTCTCCTTTGCGGCAATCGCTACTATATTTGTTCCTTAGCTCTCTGTAGCTCGCCCAGCTCTCTTCGCTACCCCCTTTGAGGGCTGCTCTGAGTGCTCTTCGGGTTCTTTTCCTGTCCTTCTCTAGTGTCTTGTTCCACCATGGATGTCCCTTCCCAGGTCTCAGCTCTTTTAGTGGACATGCTTTGTGGTAGGCCTTCTTCAGTGCGAGGCCTAGCCTTGTTGCCTCTTCTTCTATTTTTCTAGGTGTTCTATATTCCTTTTCCTGACTTGGCTTCCATTTTCTGATTTCTTCTTCAAATGTCACCCAGTCTGTTTTCTTTTTGTTTCTTACAAGAATCTTCTCTAATTCCCCTTCTATGCTGAACGTGATCCTGCGGTGGTCCGAGAATGAGTCCGCTTCATCAACTCTCCAGTCATTTATGAGTTTGCTAATTTCGTTCGTTGTAAACGTGATATCTAGTACTTCTTGTCTTATCCGGTTTATGAAGGTGGGTACACTTCCATGGTTGAGCGTTTCCATCTCCGAGCTGACTATGAATTCTAAAAGGAGATCCCCTTTCTTGTTGCAGTCCGTGCTTCCCCAAACCACGTGGTGTGCGTTGGCGTCGCATCCTACAACAATTTCAATGTCCTTACCTCTATATCTTCCTATCATTTCTTCTAGCTCTCTTGTCGGTGGCTCGAAGTCTGTTTCGCTCGGTATGTACGCCGATGCGATGGCCACCTTGGTTTTCTTATCTGCGTTTTTCAGTGTGATCTCGATAGTTGCAAGATCCCTGTAACAGTCAGTTGCTATTAAACCTAGTCCTCGCACCCTCTTACTGGCATAGATGCATACTCTGGGATTCGACTCACCATCATATTGATATATGAGCTCGCCTCCCAGAGAGCTCAAGCCGGCCACACGTCCATTTGAGACGTACGGCTCTTGTAGTAGTGCGATGTCTATGCCTTCATCCACCACATAGCGGCAGAGTTCCACCATGGCTTCACGGCAGTGGTGAAGGTTCAATTGAAGTATCTTTATTTTTTTTGTTTGTTTTTTGTTCATGAGTGTGGTGTGTTTTTGTTTTGTGTATAGGTGTTGTTGGTGTGATATGTGTGTGTGTGTGTGTGGATTATTCCCGTCCTTGTCTCGACTCTGGGCCGGCAGGGGGTTTAGTCTCCACCTGCCCTGGCCGGCTCGAACGGGGGTGTGTTGTTGTATGGGGGTGTGTGCGTGAGGTGGAGGCCGCCCTCCCCTCATGTGTTGTTGTGCGTGTCTGTGTGCGTGTGGTGGAGGCGGCCCTCCCCTCGCCAGTGCGGTGGGACCTGTGCTCCGTGCGGGGGGTTGCCTTGTTACCCTCCCGACGGCCCATATCCAGACCGCTTGGCTCAGTTTGTGCCAGCCTCCCAGTGCGTGCGGTGTGCGTGTTTGTGACCGTCGTTGATGTACCCGGTTTTGCCGAGTCCACCTTCGACGGTTTGGGTGTCTCCTTTGACGTTCCCGGTCTAGCCGTTTCCGTCTGCTGCTGTGTGGGTGTTGGGAGCAGTGTCTTGTTAGGCGCGGCATCCTTCGGTGTGTGAAGACGCATTGCCAGCGCTTGTGTGAACTGATAGTTGAGCCACACGGGTTGAGCTACTACCTCTTCTGGCGCTGCAAGCACGAGGCGTGTCCCCGCAGGGAGGATGTCCTTGTGCATGAGCGTCCACTCGTCGAGGCGTAGCTCCTCCCGGTAGCAATTCTGCTTTACAATGTAGGGCCACGGGTCCTCCCACCTGTTTTCTACGCCGGGTAACCAGACCGTGACCCTACTTTGCGCGAGCTTCCTGACTTCGAGCTTGGTTCCCTCGTAGTCCCCAAGGTTGAGCTCCAGTAGCCATATCCTTGCCTCCTCGGTCATTGGTGTCACAAGTAAGAATCCTTCTGCCACCAACCCCGAGGTTGCAAAGGCCATCGCCCGGAACTCCTCCTTGGTCCTCAAGGTTCCCAAGGCCGTCGTCATGTGTTCTGTTAAACGTGTCCTTATGTAGGCCGCGGCGGCGTCGTCCAGCGGAGCGCAATCACCACGTCGGATGATGACGGCCAAGTCACTCTGCTCCCTGGCAGATTCCCTTGGACCGCCACCGCCCGTGTTCTGACGCTTCGCTGGGCGACGCTCTTCCGGGTCCGTCGACTGCCTCTTCAACTTCTGTGGGCGTGCAGAGGCCTCTCCCTGTCCGCGTCCCGCAGCGAGGTTGGTCGCTGCTAGATTTGGATCGGGATTGGCCTCTTGCATCCTCTGTTTCTTCCACTTCTTCTTATATTTCCTCCATTGTGCGTTGCTCATCCACTCCGTCGGCCTCTCGATCTCTGCCCCCTTGGGGTTTGAGCCAGAAGCTTCAGGTGCGGACTGGGCGCTGCTTGTTTCTGAAAGTAGATAATCTATGTCAGCCTCTACTTCGTCGAGGGATAGACTCCTTTCTAGATCATCAGCCAAGGCATCCTCTGAAAGGTCCTCACCTCTGATCTTGTCCTTTTCGTCCGTTGACATTGCCGTGGTCGTTGTTGTTGTAGGTTGGTTGAGTGCGAATTTGCCCCCCCCAGAATACGAAGGGCAGCCTGAGTCCTCACGGGACTCAGGGGGGGATTCTCCTGTTAAGGTACCCCCCTGGGGTAGTATCTTTTTGTCCTCACTCATTCCTTTGCTCCTTGCCGGGGCTGCCGGCCTCTTCGGGATGGGATAGGGTTGGGTAGGATGGGTGTGGGTGTGGATAGGGAGGGATAAAGGATGGGTCTTTGCCTGCCCCGTCGGAGGGCCCGCTCCCCCCGCCCTTATGAGGGGCGGGGCTTGCCGACCTCCCGACGGAGCGAGCGGGGTGGTGTAGGGATAGGAGGGGGAGGGGAAGAGTGTGACTCTTGGCCGTGCCCTTCGGACGGTTCCGCTTCATCCTAATGAGAGATGTCGCGTCTCCGTCCGTCGAGCACGTTGCCCGGGTTGCGCCGTCGCCGTGGGCTGACACCCCATGACTCCGCATTTGCTGCAGTTGCATGACGCGTCAGCCCACCGCGCACACTAGGAGGCGGCCACACAAAGCGCACCTGATGGAATAGTGGCTACCGCCGCCTATAGCCGTTTGCAACATCAACAGTCAACGTGCGCGGGGCAACGATGCCGGAACGCGAAAAACGAGCAGGCAGCGGGGTCGGCAAGCGCAATGTCTTTGTAGTTTGCGCTCTCTATTTGAAGCATGTGTCATAGGGACTGATTAAGGCGCTGACAAGACCTAAATTGACTTTATTTAAACATTATTTAAACGAAAACTATTTCATTTTGTAAGGCGTGTAAAATATATGTTAATATTCACTATATACTTACCTACTTGGAAAAACTTGCTATTTCGTAAAAAGGATTCCATGAAATCGGTTCGATGAAAAACAAAAGTGAAGTTACGTCTTCTAATCCTATTTAGACGGTTCTATAAGGTTTTTTTTTAACGCAGATTTCTATAATTAAATACACTATTCTGTCATACTAAAACCAAACAATTTGCTAATTTATATTGTTCATGCAATGTGGGATCTTTTTTAAACTTCATTTTTCTGATTTTCTACGTATATCGCCCACATGCCGCGGTCGTGCTTCTCGCTCCCTCCAATGCAAACAGACATTTTCCGCTAAGACAGTTGCCTGCCTCGATTGCTCAAGGTCATTAACTCTTGTCAGCGTCTTAAGAACTTGGTATCGGATGTTTTACAACATGCTAGACCACTGGAATCAAAAATACCTATTATTTCTCCGCTACTGTTCGGATAAAAGATTATGTGCTCAATTAATCCCGCTATTAAGAAATAACTTCATTCAAGGGCTTTGTTATCGAGAGCCCTCATCATCTCCTTAGCCTGAGGCCCCGAAAAGGTCACGGGTCTGTGGATTGTCATCTGAGGTTAATCTGTGTGTTAAAAAGTTGCTCAGTCAAATGAAATTTATAGAAAAGAAAACTTTTAGGTATTTCCTTCGGGCTTGAATGAAGGAAGCGATTTTAACTGCCTACGATTTAATTTAAAGGCTCGATGAGGATAATTATAATTAATTATCCTTGTCACTTGTCTTGTTTTCCTAAAAGCATTCAGGTATCACTTAATAGGCTCAAGTTACGTTCCGAAACAGGATATTACGCCGAACTTCAGTCAAAGGTTTTAATCGTGTCATAAAACAGTTTGAATGGAAATTGTATGAAGTTTGGCTAATTTGGAGTTGGTAACTCAATCAGTACCTACCTTTATATTTGTACGAAATTAAAGCGATTTCGTTAGACGTTGTGTTGTTGGAGTTTTGTGGACGGATGGGGGGCGAAGTGGGAATTAACGCGACGTTGTTTTTGACGTATAACGTCTTTCAAATCACAACGAAACAAACGGGTCCAAGTGAGAAAAGTGGAAATCATTAATGGTAGGGGCTGGTGCAATTGTCATGTACGTAGTTTAACGGATTTGTCCAGAAGTAGGTGAGCCGTTAATTTTAACCCGGGCTTGTCGTTAAAGGCTACATCTAGGTGGTAGGGCCTGGTTTCAGCCTGGATGGCTACCACGACCCTGTCTTCTGTATGTCACAAAACTCGCAAAAAGCATCATTGAGGTCCGATAATAGATAAGAAAACGAGTACCAGTCTCACTCTGACCTGTTTGTCAGTGTATGGCAATATGCCATTGGCAGTTTTCAAATGAAGCACGCAAAATAATCTTGAAGAGTTCGGAAAGCTAACATGATAATATTTTTAACCTCTAGGGTGCTCTAGGTTAAGAAGGACAATAGTAGATTGTTAACCGAGGGCTGAAAAACGCCCATTTCTGCCGAAATGTTTTGGCGCTCGAACGAAGTGAGCCCGTTAAACATGGCTACCGAAATTTTCACTATAGAGACGTTTCTCTGATACTATGGCATGATAACTTGGCGCCATTTTTAACGTTGATTTGAGTCCACCTAATTATTTGATGAAACCAGTGATGAAACCCGTTTATATTTCATTTCTTATTTTCACGCAATGTTTGTTAAACGTGACAATCATGCCAGCCAGTTATTTCAGATACGGATTCCTGCTGATTTAATGTTTTAAACAAGAAATATTTAGCTTTTTTCTCTACATTTTGTATAGTAGCGTTCATTATATTAAATATTATAGTTGTTTGGTTTAAACATGATAGAAACGCGTTCATTTTAAAAGTAATTGGTGTGGTGGCTGTAGACTTTTGCCGTTGCCCAGATTCAGTGTCACATAAAAAAAAGTGCTTTTAACCTCAGCAGCTCGAACAAGTAGACTTTGCTGTCAGAAATTAGTGAGCAAAATCGTGTTTGTTTCACTGAGTGAGACAAAGTATTTTTTTTTAATTTCTTTTTTTTAATCAGTTTATCCCATCAGACAATCCCATCAGGCAAAGGTCTAAGCCATGCAGCCACAGTGTCATGTTTTAGTTTAATGTAATCAATTTACTATTCTAGATCAAAATTATTCAGTAAGATATGAAGAAAAAATAAATAAAAGTACCTACTTGAAAACAAAACGAATTAAAAACTTCTTAAAATGAAGTTAAATCGTTCCCACTCTTTTTCTTTTTTTAAGTTTGAAAACTGCGAATGGTCATTTTATACTGCGGCATCTTAGTAGTACCTACTTCTTATACTAAAATTCGAACAATATCGACTTAATTAGCTGTCTTCTTTTCATTAATTTAAGAAAAGAGGGAGAATTATATTAGGCAAATCATAATGCGAATCTATTTTCGAAGAAAAAAAAACTGTCCTTGATACGTTCGGATACGCGCAACACATCAGTACCGACGTGTATTTTTAGACATTAAAATTATAAGTTGAGTTACCGTCTAAAAATCTTGTAATTTTTGAAATTATTTATATTTCATATAATCATGTAAATTACAATCATGTTAAACTAAAGTTTTAATTTAAAGTAAATTAAAAGTTTTCAAATATTACCGAATAAATTCGAAATTTATCATTGTACTAGTTTCCGAACACACGTTTAGAAAATTGCCGCCATTCTTTATTCATGTCTTTCTTCTTCATTTTCGACAACTAGCTTAAAGTAATTCTTTTAAAACAAAATTCAAGTAATAATTTGAGTGAAAGGAGTGAAGAAGAAATGCTATTTCATATTTTTCGTGTTGTATGTAAGTATTCTTTGCAAGTACCTTTTATGTGTTCTCGCTACTGAGGTGAAAAATTGTATGTGCTACTCGAGAGCAATTTCTTTTACTTCTCGTGCCTGTGAGTCCTTCGCTAAGCTCAATATTCTAAATTAGAATCACTCGCTAAACGCTCGTGATTCAACTATAGAATCTTTCGCTAGCTCAGGACTCAAACATGGCACTCGAAGCAAAAAACAATTTTGCTCTCTTGTTGCACAAATAACTATTCTTCTTTATCGCAGCGATGAGCCACTTTCTGCACGCTAATTAAGAAAACAATGACCTTCTTTTAGAATATGAGAAATGAAAAATAAGCAACAATACAATACAATACCTATACTTTATTGAACACCACACAATCAAGGAACAGTACAGACATAATGTAATTACACAAAAGGTATGACATACATCCGGCGATCTTATAGCTTAATAGCGATCTCTTCCAGACAACCTTTGGATAGTGGAGATGAAGAAAAACTAAGTACCTTGGTAGGCCTACCATCATTTTTTAACTAAATATTACATACTGAGGGGTTTTGGAATCGCTAAGATGCCTAAAACACGAACGCCCGTTCGCTGGGAGGTTCCATGCATATGCAAATCCAAAATGGCTGTCTCTTTGCATTTTTTATGTGTGAAGCGAATTCTATTGAATGTTCCGGAGCGGTGTTCTGAATATCGATTTATTCATTCATTCATTCCTATACATGTGCAAGGTTTGGGAAACGTACAAATTCTGACAAATACTTCAACGGAAAGTAACGTGTTGCCAGCCATTTATAAAAAAAAAACACTTCCATTAACTCCGTCACTCGCACCAAATTCGAATTCCGAAACATTTCGCGCACACAGGCGCAGACTATTATGCATGTGTGTGTATATTACAGACAAGACTTATGTCGAGACTCATTTGCTAAAATATCGCGCTGTAGGCGCACTCATAGCTTTCAGAATAACAGCCACAGTGGCAATGAAAACAGAACTTTAGACTGTGGAAAACAATGCACCTATGCTTCTGTGGTAACCTTATAAAAATAATATACGTACCTACTACCTAATGTATGATTTAAGGTCATTGATTATTTTTAAGTCACCAATTAAAAGATATACAATACTATTGTGTAATTGTTTTAGATGACTATCTAAATGTATTACCAGCTTTTGTACCATTTTATGCACATAAATATGTTTGAAGTTTGATGTTCAATATATTATATTGTTGTAACTCTTATCTGTCTGTGGGTCTGTCTGTTAAGTAGCTCTCCACGCTTAACAGACAAATATACAGACAGAGAGACAGAGAGTAAGTTACTTGCATGATGTATATTTTGATACACCGTGTAACAGTACTACACTGACATGTACTTGACTGCTTTTAACTACACCGCTTTACGAAGAAAGGTCTCCTCTATGGCGTTAAAGCTCTATGGGGCTGCGGTGATGAATGCACCAAGTTTGTACGTGTCAAGGCGCGAGTGAAAAAAAAACGCGTAACGGAAGGAAGGCGCGCCCTGATTGGCAGCTCGCGTGGCGGAGTCGAACGCCTTTTCAAAATGGAACGATTTGATATTCGAATGTGAACCCGTGTGCTATTTTTCTCCGGCGTCCGTAGGTTGCATTGCGAAATTTCTTATGTAAGGAATAGTGTGAAGTGGTAAAAAACGATCTAGCTAGGTATGACATCCGGGAAAAATCATTTGTAGGTATTTTCACCCGAGCAACGCTCAGTCGCCCAGGTATTAAGAAGGAATCATTGTAAAAAGAATTTATTTCAAATAAGAAACCGTTTCCATTCAAAATATTCTAAAGATAAGTAGGTAATAAAACGAGAGACCGCAATGTGGAGCTAGTCACAGAATATTTAACAGTACTACATACAGAATGGCCACGGAATCACCCGCCTGAATCTAGCCGGCGCGCAAGACGCACCCTACTCGCTCTTACCGTCATTTCTTTCATACACACACATTGACAAGTGTAAAAACGTCCTCGCACACACACAGACGTCCTCGCACGCAAACATTGACACATCGTTCGAATTGTGTTCGAAATCGTGCTTTTATAGGCCGTATCCGCCCTGTGACTAGGTCTTACTTTTTTGCACGATTAAGGCATTCACTGCCACTTCTGTTTTACGAACTTTCGCCAGGTGCCACATCTGTCCTTAAGGGAACATTGCAACGCACATGTGCGTTCAAGGCACTGCGGGAAAGTCAGCAAAACGCACATATGCGTCGGTGGCAGTGAATGCGTTAAAAACCGCAATCGACCGGGCTTCAGTGACAACCCACAGGGGTGATGATTGAAAAATACGCGGGATTCTTCAGATTTTCGATTCCGAATAGAAAATCCCATTTTACTTTCCCTTCGGTCATCGCAGCAGCGAGCGATCGCGACGCTGGAAAAAATAATGGGTTTTTAAAGTGATTTATTGGCGATGAACTTTCTAAGCAGCCAGTATTATTTTTCATTGGAACTTTAATGGATAGCTAAATCTTTACACAGCTACGTTTGTCAGTAATTTAATGGGTACGTGTTTTAATAGTACATTGTGTATTAAGGGCGGTAAACGAGAAATTGCACTCGAGAGCATTTATAAGCCCGAAACCGAAGGGGCTTTAAAAGGGCTCGAGATTGCAATTCCTATACCGCCCGTGATACACACAATGTTTTTCATCATACTTGCGAGAAAAATAAAGGAAATAAGTACCAAGTTATCATTGAGAAAATACAAGTTTGAAAATCAATAATTACAACAAGGTACATTTAAAAACAAAGAAAAAGGTTTGTTCGCTATGCGAACAGTCGGTCAAATTGCGTTTTTGAATTCAGATCATACTGGCCACTAACAATGGTGCGGAGATTTTGTATTATTTCGGAAAAAAACAATTGAAATAAAAGGCATTACGGCCCGTGGGCTCATAAGAAATCTCGAAAGCCCGTGGTTACAATATGGGCCTTAGGACCGCTTTGCCTGTCTGTAATGACACCGTTTTCGAGCAAGTGTGATGGATGAAAATTAATATTAGAATTTAAACTTTATACTTCGTCATAATAGTCGTTGAATCTGGTTTTACTTGTATAAATGTTACGTAATAATAATGCAAATAACAAATATTGGAATGTTCCTGTCATAATAAAATAAAGAAAGTGCAATTAGAGCAATTAAAACCAACATTTGAAATACGTAATTTATATTCGATTAGACATCACATCGCGCCATTAAATTCAAGTGTCAATCCAACGGCCATAAAATCGAAATCGGTAGGCTTAAAGCAATCCAACACCCTGTATTTACGAGTCAAGGGCCCGGTTTAACAACCTATATATACAGGGTGATGGCACTATAAAAACTGGCATACACTGGTAAACGTTTGACGTGCAAACCGAGGCCCATAAATACTTTGCTACGGAATTAGGTGTTATTTTGTTTTTAATGTTGGCCGTCAAAGTTTGCTGTTCGATCGCGATCGTTTTTTAAATGAGGCTGGTATCTTTGTATGGCCAGTATCGAAAAAGTCCTAAATAAGTGATCGATGCGCCGATTCGAATTCTTAAATTCGTAAATGATGTGAACATCATGAGAAAAGTAGTTCATACATGCCCAAGTAACACTAAGAGTTAATTTTGAGTGCTATAAGGGTGGTATTATGGCGGTCACTAACTCTAACAGTGTTAGAAGAGCGCTATAATAGGTGGTATATCGGCGCTATAAGCCGATATAGCACCGATATAGCGCCATTTTGGCATAACTTTTTAGCGCCTTAGGTGCTATAATAGCGCTATAACAGAGTTAGTGGCCACTATCAAGCGCTACAATGGCGCTACAAAAGCGGTCACTAACTCTTAAAGTGCTACAGCGGCGCTACAATAGCAACCACTAACACTTAAAGCGCTACAATGGCGCTACAAGAGCGGTCACTAACTCTTAAAGCGATACAATACTCCATAATTAAAGCTACTATCGCTCTTAGTGCTAGAGTGGCGCTACAATAGCCATTACTAACACTTAAAGCTCTACAACGGCGCTACAACAGCGATTACTAGCTCTGAAAGCGATACAATACTCCAAAATGAACGGCTTAAACTCTTAAAGTGGCGATATATACATAAGGTTATATCGAAGAATATTTTAGTTTGACAGCTTATAGTTTTGTTGCATTTGTAAAGTGTCTTGTGATAATTTAATGGCTGAAAGTGAAGTTAAATTAAGGTACTTTACATGTCGTGAGTGAGCTTGTGATTCCACAGGAAATCAATTGCGCAGGTAAGTTTACTGTGAAATACTATACATATTATTATCAAATTCTGAAAGGGCTTTCATTTTAGTGGCTTTTTGCAGAATCATAACAAATGTATTGGTGTAGAGCATTGTTACAAATATGTAAATATCCGATAAAAATAAGTTTAATGATTCATTTTCTTTATAAAAGAACATCGGCATTCCGTGTCTATGCTATATACTTAAACATTTAACAATTCTATAGGTCATTTGTAATGTTTTGTGTGTAATGTAGATTATTTTATTTATTTATTACTTCAATAGAAATGGCGGACCTGTATGGGCCGCCAAATGAGTGGCTTTTAACTCCTATACCTGCACAAAGGCGCTATAACTCACTCATGGCTCTACAACAGTTCCAGAAATCTCTCTTGTAGCACCCAAAGTGATATAATTGAGTTTTTATCACTTTAAGCGCTATAGAAGTATTTTTAACTCCAAAAGAGTTCGCTAGCACTCTTCTACAACTAAAGCTCTTCTTTAGAGCTTAGGGTGGTAATAATCACTATAGCCTGTAAGGCAGCAGGCTTCAGCTGTATAATAGCGATAACAGGCGCTCTTCTATCGCTGTTATAGACCTGAAGGCGTTAGTAGACACCACTATAGCACTGTTAGGGTTAAAAGCACGAAATTATATCCTTTATAGAACTTAAAGAGTTATATCATGCTAAAAGCGATAGCACTAACTCCGTAACCTGCACAAGAGTGATTGTAGTCGCTGTTATACGAGTTTAAGCTTATTATAACTCTCTTATAGACCCTTTTTACGCTCTTTAGTGGTAGTAAACTCTATTAAGCCTTTTGTATCGCTGTAACAGTTAATGGTGGCTATTGTAGCACCCTTGTAGCCCTTAAGGCTATAAAATAAGCTCTATATGTCGCTAATGTGTTACTTGGGTGGCTTTAACATATGAACTATCGACCGCCGTACCTAATTTAAATTCTTCTGTTTTGAAGAGTTAGTTTTAAATTTTGTACCTATACATAGGTTACCTTTCAATTTTCCTTATTGTCATGTGCCGAACAAACGCAAGACCAATCTCCAAGTCTACGTGGGCTCTATTCGAAACGGTACATATAGGATGTGAAGTGGAAAGACGATCGCTGACAAATTGATATAGAAGACTAAAATTAAAAAGAATATAAAATACCAGTCAAGTAGGTAAAGGAGTCCTAATAAGAGCACATTTTCTACCTTTCTGTTATAGCTAGGTATATCAGTAACATTCCTTCTCGGTGAATAGGAAGAAAGTGTATTTTTACTATGGGATATGGACGCTACGTACCCCTATGTACCGCTTCGAATAGAGTCCCGGGCAGGTAATCCGCTGGCGGCATAATTCAATTTGTCGTAACGCTGAAAAGCTACAAAGGGAACCTGTGTATTTTTCAAACAAATCCCCGGCAAAAGTTGCCGGCGCCTTTTCCCCACTATCTGAATTGCAAATCGCGCGATGACGCCGTCATACAGAACTAAAAGTGTCGGCAAACTTCGGATTAAACTTCCAGGTACGTAGAAACAAAAACCTCACTTACAATTATGATAATTCGGCCGCATCGCGCCGGATTGGATTTGCATGGCGGCTATCCGTAGCCGTGTCAACGGCGGCGGCTGAATAATGCAGCGCAGCGCTACTTACCTGCCATTAACATATTTATTAATAAAATAAATACGCACTCCACGGAGCATCTTATTGTTAACATGGTTGGATTCTGACAAACTCCGCGCGAGCTTATAGTGAATTGTTAACTGAAATGAGGTAATGTATGGCATACATTACGCGAATTGAGTTAGCGCGGTGCGACGCTGTTCATTACATTAATGTGCAGAATTAAACATAAATACGATGTTGTCAGGGTTAAGTAGGTGTCTGCCGACGCGGCGCGATCGTTCACATGGCTCTACTATTTATTTATTGAATCAAATCTTGCTGCTATCGTTTGATAATACTTAGAATGTATTATGCAAGCGTTATTAATAAACTTGATCGTTTCGTACAGGTTCCAAAATGTCACTCAAAATGTCAGCTGTTTGTTCTCAATGTGGGGAAAATTTAGCGAATTCATGAATAATTACACTTATGTTACTTTGCTCTCCGTCCAATAATGACAAACTGCATAACATACAGTTATTGCATTAAAAAATGTTTCTATCCACTGAAAGATTTCCCCCGACGCCCGCGCGGTGCGAGTGCAGTAAATTCTGCCCAAATTAAATACGTGGATTGCAGGTAAAGCGGGGTAAAAAAACTGACCCTTATTTATTTACCCCTGGGGTAATTTAGGGACATGTGAAGATTTCCTGTTTAAATTTTTAATTTTCATGGCAGCGTACGATTTTTAATAGGGTGATGGAGTCTTGGAACTGGTACCGAATGTTGTTTTCATAGGCTTGATAAATATAGTAAATAGAATAATAACTCGATTTTTGCAAAAATATAAATCCCGACTGCAAACAAACTTTTGATTTCACATATATATATATATATATATATTTTTTTTGTGATCCATTCATTCAACCCTTCATTTTGATACCCCATCAAAATGAAGATAAAATCCATCCAGCCATTTAGGCTACACAGCGTGCCAAAGAAATATACATACCTACATACATACATATATATATATATATACATAACCCTCCTTCTGGCGCAGTCGGGTAAAAACAGAATCTTGTACCTCTATTTTCAAAAATTCACAATATTTTACTAAGAGCACACTTTTGTGGTTATCTGGTAAAGAATACCATTAAGGGCATTCAATTCGTCCAACTTGTACTGCTTCATTTACAACTTTCTTTTGCTGTGCATTAAAGTTTAAATAAATAAATAGCTCCTCAAAACAGCAGAAAAACAGCAATGCAACGGTGGGTACAAATCACGCGATGATAAATTATTCTGTATATTTCCTAGGTACTTGATATTGCTTTTACAGTAAATACCGCTTTACTTTAAGTTTACGCTGCAATCATAAAATATATTTCAGCAAATATTGTGCTAAATGAACAATAACGGGCCATTTTTCGCGGCACGGACTGTCAACCGCTGCGTTCGCTCAGACACATTATGCGCCGCGGAACGCTGCGCCAAGTTTCTGGGCGCATTCTGAATTATGCATGCATTCCCAGCACATTAAACCGATACCACCGCGGTGCGCAGATTAAATATGGACACCCTGTTTAGTCATTCCGCCGTGCCAACTAGAGGTGAGATCTGGCTGTTGCCTATGTTACGTCGCTTGCCGCGATAATTTGAATTTCGAGTTCGAATTTCAATCAATGTCCGTTCAATTGGTTGACGACAATGCGCCAACCAATTAGATTCAATAGGTATTGTTTTGAACGTACGCTATTGGCGGTTGTATCTAGTTTTTATTCATTTAGCGCAGTTCGGATTGAGAGACTGGTTACATTACAGCTAAAACACAAGCTGAGTAATATCTCTGAAATGACTAAACTCACGTAGACGTAGTTCGAAGTTGGGATATTTAGTTGGTAGTGACTATTGGGGAAGTTTGGAATGGATCAACCGCAGATGTTCTAAATCTGGCTGGTACCTACCCATCTACCCATAAACTAAATAAATGCCTTGGAGTTTAAATATTTAGGTACAAATTCTAGGCTAGGTTATACGCTGAAAACAGTTTTCTTTTCTATTGAAATATTTGTCTCGATATAAATACTGCATAAAATAGAAAACATATATAACATAAATAACTAAACTTACGTGAAATACACAGTTGCCCGGCAACGAGCCAAATCCGAAGGTGAGATTTCAAATATGATGCGAAATTACATGGCGACTTGGGAACAATGAACTTACTTAACAAAACACGAAATATAAATAAGATTTCAATTACAATCATGTTGCTTCCATTTCAATTAGCTACAGCTACATGAGAATGTTTAGAAAATATAAACGAGATCCAAACACAAATATTGAAAAAAAATCGTTTTCTGCGAATTTCTGCGAATCTTACATTACGCCAATTAGTCTCTGGCAGATGTGCCCTACGGCGAAACGCACCTTTTCCCACCCACATAAGCCACCTATTTTAAAACTGACACGAATTTTCCCAATAAAAAATGAACAAAGTCCAATCGATAACGATGTAAGAGGTAAATGTAAAGTTTCATGAAAACCATCTTAAAACTTGCAAGTAGATACGAAAAATTCAAATATGTGTGTTATTATACCACCGATAAGCCACCGAGGGGACTTTAGGTCAAATACTTTCGTGGAGACTGGAAGATGTTTTCGTGGGGAAATCCTTGTGGATACTCCCCCATCCCGTGGAAAGCAGGGTGGTTCTACCCAGCTCCTACAGGCTTTATCCCAATCTCGTAAGCGGAGGAACAGCTCGGACCAGACCCAAACTTGATAGGTTCTTTTAATTTTCAAGTTTCAGACGCGACTTTTTCTACAGACTTATTATTAGTACAGATGTCAGTGACGTCACGATCACAGCAAATCTGCGATCTCTCCGTCATCATGGAGGAATGTAATATCGCAATTTTCTTTGAACGCCCCATACTGATAGTTGTCCTCCAATATGGGCATTCTGAAATATTAATATTGAGATTTTTACTTTGATTATCTGAGACAAGGCAAACGCAAGAGAAACGAATAAAAATTGATTTGATGTAGGAAAGTTCTTAAAGCAAAAGTAGGTTTAAGTAGGTAAGTGAAATAAGTGAAAAAAATACACACGTAGTTTGAGATTATGTATTCTTTGTACCTATATGAGATTATGAATATAAATGTGTATGTGCTGATGAAACTTGAATGAAAGGTTACTGCTCGGCTGCACCGCTGAAACAAGAGGGTGTTTTTTCGTAATGTCCTAAAGTACCGCTAACAATGTTCTTGTAACTCACGACAACGCTCTCACCGGGTCGTGTGAGATAAATGACTGCACACACATATTTAAATTTCTCCACATATTGTACTCTCTTGCTCTATTCTAGAGCTAAATAAATTAACAGCCCATTTGGCGATATTTGAAATTCAATACCTAACTATCGCGAACTGTATCCACGATTACCGGAATCAATATAAAGCCAACATGCACGGGCCGCAAATGCCACTCGCTTGCCGTGCATCGACAATTCTATGAACAATATTTTCACTGGAACTGTGATCCAGGACAAATGTAGGCTAGGGTCGCACCGCGCATTTTCGATTCTTGTGAATTTCTTTATTTGTTTTTTTTTTAACTAGATTAAGGTTAAAGTTGGCATTTAAAACATATTGTAGCTCACCAAAAATACGTATGTTGTATGTGGTTTTCATGATTTGCTATAATGGTTTAATTAGTATTCCTATAGTATATTCTCATTTTTTGGCTGAATCATTTTGGCTACCTAAGTACCTACCTCTCCTCAATTTGCTCAAAGATGAGTTGGATTTTTTTTTCAAATAGATAAGCCCTCCTCCTTATTATAGTCAAATGTTTGTCTTCTCCGTATTATGAATTAATTATAGCTATTTCAATTAAGTTGTAATTTTTTAACCTATTTGAAAAAAGTATTAATATGTACTTCTTCTTATTTATTTATATGTCCTTACTTTCAGAAAAAACTAAGTTTTTTTTCTAAATGTGAGAGTGAAATTTTAAAAGAATCCAGCAAACGTAAGCTGCTGCCTACCTAGAGCGAACTTACGGCTCTCTTAAATAGATTGAAGTTTCTTGGAATAAAAATTGTTTAACAGTTCATTTACAACAAGTGTACAACATCCAATTCCTTGAGTTTCGCAAATAGATCGTTAATTTGTTATTTTCTTGCACCTGACAGTTTAGTGCGGTCGCGAAGTACTCGAAGACATTTCCGGCAAGCGGAGTCGCCGGCAGCTGCCAACCTTAGGAACGACGATACTGCTCAATAATGCACCACGATCGATCCCTACAACCCTGCTAGTTACTTGAAACATCATACTAGCGACTGGAAACTTTTGCGATTGTTCCAATTTTATAAAGAAGGCATTACAATTATACCTACACGTAACAATATTTTTTCTAAATCTTTTTTTTAAGTTTTTAACAGCCTGACGTTATGCTGGATCATAGGTTCTCGTAAATAAAATGAAGTATTTCTTCATTATTGCGTCAATGAAATAAAATAATAATGTCTGAAACAACAGCAACACCTGAATAATATTCTAAATAATATTCTCGTTCATAATAGGTACCTACTAATATTATAAATGCGAAAGTAACACTTCATCCGCTAGACCGATTTGGATGAAATTTGGCATGGAGATAGATAGTTAAGAGTTCCGGCGAAGGATATAGGCTACTTTTTATCCCGAAAGAACGCCTTAACCGAATCCTACGCGGGCGAAGTCGCGAGGAGAAGCAAGTCTGATTACGTTAGTGAAATGTTAAAAGAGAAACTACATTTCTAGCCCTATCAATTGGAATACGCTTTGTTGGCAGCCAGGCATACATGCAGGTAGTCAAGACAACCCAATTACAGGTTCCATTGTCCAATTTGACTTATTAGTGTTCGACGTAGAAGCGGCGTCGGCTGCTGTAATCCGGTGATAGTCGGGCAATGAGATTGTGGCCAGGTATAGAGCGACGACTTGACTAGACGTCTTGTCAATCCGGGCCATGGCATATAGATAGTACCTAAGGACCCGATGCCACAATATAGGTAATTAATTTACTACTACTACAGCCAATTTGCGTTCCACTGCTGGGCACAGGCCTCCTCTCAGAACGAGGCCCACGCGGGTCCAGTGCGGATTGGGGACTTCACACATATGTTTAAATTACTTCGCAGATGCGTGCAGGTTTCCTCGCGATGTTTTCCTTCACCGAAAAGCTTTCACACATGAATAAACTTAGGGGAGCGAGCCGGAATCGAACCCCCGACCCTCTCGCTTACCGTCTCTCATCCGCATTATATGTATAGAGGCGGGTAGGTCGAACCACTAGGCCACCACGTCTATTAAAAAATCAAGGTAACTAAATCAATACTTGGCTATCATAATCATTTAATCATTTAGGCCCGGTTCCTATATCCACGAAACGCCTCGTTTTGCCTACGGACGGTTGATTTTTGACATTTGTTCCATAGAGAATCTGTCAAATTTTAACCGTCCGTAGGCAAAACGAGGCGTTTCGTGGATATAGGAACCGGGCCTTAATGAAGTTCCAGTTTGTGAGAAATCATCGATGCATTGACGCTTGGGACGCCAGAAGCACCTTGCCTAATGCCAACAACGACGACATTTTATAAGGTGCCAAAAAGATTCTTGGAAATTCATCCCCTCAGTAAAGTCCTTTGAAAATAAAAACCTTAGTGACCTATTCCTCGCAAGCACGCAGTTAACCGTGCATTATTCTCAGGTGCGATATTAACGTCAACAGCGGCAGGTGGCGCAACCCACGTTCGATACTACCCTCATTAAATAAAAACTACGGCGACCACATTACTCGCTTCTTGCACAATTGATTCGTCAGTCAAGAGGTCGATGACATAATATGAAAAAAAGTAAAAAAAAAAAAAACCCAACACACAAAAAAAACTCTAAAACTAACAAATAATATGAGGAAAACAGGTGTAGTCAGTTGTGTCGATTTAGCGAATTTTTCGGAGTAAATTCTTTTGTTGCAATCTGCGACTACACCTGTTTTTCTCACTAAGGGGTCCCCCGACTCTTACGACGCTTGGAAAATAAAAATATTTGAAATTACATAATATATGTGACGATAATAATTATATTAGATTTAAAATATTATTTGTTTTTTTTTGTGTTGGGGTTTTTTAATTTTTTTTAATTTTACTTGTCCTTTTTAAAAAAGGATGTTCTTTCAATAACATTGAAGTAATACGGTACCAAATTTCGAATCGATAGGACATATGGAAGGTAGTCAGATCCCCTCATCAACTATTAAAGAGCTGATGATCTACAAACGGCTAAACAGATTTTCATGAAACATGGTTCTGGATAAAATTATCTATGACACAAAAAAACTAAACGAAAATCGGTTCATCCGTTTGGGAGCTACGATACCACAGGCAGATACACATACACACAGACACGTTGAACTTATAACACCCTCTCTTTTTGCGTCGGGGGTTAAAAAAGAACAATCAAGACAAGAAATCTTCTAAAATCCTATGTGAAAATGAAATGTTCCTATGTACTTGTTAGGTACAAACTAAACTTAAATTAACTTTTGCTTGTTATGTAACTTATGAGTAACAGTACAGCACGACACAACTTAGAAGGCGCGCGGTGAAGCACTTAAACCGTTGAAGCAGAGTCTATTTTTGCTTAATCCACGCGCCTTCTAAGTTGTGTAAACCTGTACCTATATTCTCATCACATACCGATGTGGTTTGGGAATAAACATTGGTAACATTTGAACGAAAAGTAGATCGACAATTCTACATCAAGCTCTCTGGCGACTTTCTGGAGTTTGATTAAATTTAACATAATTATTATATTACTAGCCGTTTGCCCGTGACTTCGTCCCGTGTAGACTTAGAATTTGCGTACCCGATGATACTATGCATATAGGTAGTTATAGTTGTAAAAGTATTGAAAAACCAGGTTTGACCCGTAGAAAACCCGTTCCCGTAGACATGTCGGGATAAAAAGTATCCTATGTTATTCCCAGAGTCTCAAACTATCTCCATACCAAATATCATCCAAATCGGTCTAGTCGTTAAGATATGAAGGAAGGACAAACAAACAAACACACTTTCACATTTATAATATTAGTAAAGATTTATGAACATTTATAATCTGTATAATGTTCCCGTACACTAGATACGTTACGTATGTTACATGGCATGACACACTCTTGCAGCTACATTTCTCCAAATGTAAAGTAAATCTCTAAAGTAAATACCGTATTTGTCGAAAGCGCAGTAGCGTGTAGGGTAAATGCACCAATTATAGCCTCGAATCGCAGTACGCTCTTAATTCCCGTTTTAAATAACCGACGATTACTGGCATTTTTCAGTGCCTGGCACCGACGGCACCTCGCACCCTCTAGCCGCTATCTAATACTCTTTGATGGGTATTTCGTAGGGCCATGCCTCAATGATTTGCTTTGTGCGATAAAAAACAAACGGTTTATATATACGAAACGAAAAATACGGACAGTGGATATTAATTGTTAATAAGGTTAAAACGTATTCATAAGTAATTGCTGTAGTTTATATTATTTTGCAGAATGTAAAATGGTGACATAATCATCCTTTAAAATTAGTAACTTATTCTCCCATATATTTGCAAATTGTGTGTGAAAACAATACCTAATACTATATAGTAAAACCTGAAAATTAAATCACTGAAACTATTCGTAGCTACTAAGGTTATAACTTAGTATCATGTGGTCTCTTTTTAAGGTCAAACCTTTCCGTTTGCCATAACAAAAAAAAAGGAACAATAAAACTGTTAATTGGATATGAACTTAGAAATAATGTTATTCCAAATTCAAACGCAGCATGGCGTGGCGTGTGTCGGAGCGTTCGTGCTAAAGCTTATGAATATATTTTCTCCAAATTACGTCCACGACTCTTAATAACTTTAACGACTTGAATGTACTAGAACTAGTTGTTTCAAGGAATAAGTTGATCCACATGGTTACCGTTTATAATGATCGGTAGTGTATGTACCGAATCATTTACACGGTGCGCGCTATGTAAATCACTAAGAAGATAAACAGTAATATTATGCAATTTATATACAGTGCTTATACCAAGTTTTGTTTTCAAAATACCTGATAGAATCAACATCAACGTCATCAACGCAAGCACAGACAATTTTTAGTGTAAATCAGACTCAAAAAATAAAAATAATGATAAACGTTACATGATGTGTTTTTGTGATATAAACAACAAGACTTACGACAATGTCCGACGACAGTTAAAAAAAACTCAACCAAAAAATAACCTTTGTTTTTAGAGTGGGCAATCACTGGTCGTGGGCAGTTACAGTCTGGTTTACCCTACCACGTTAACTTGTTTTACGATATAAATTGATCTTCACAATAGTCATTACAGCCCCAAATGTCCACAAATACCGCCATTCTACCCATCATCGAGCCACCGAGCCCGTACTGACTGGCAAGAACACCAACTTTTGAACCATTAATGAAAAGAAGATATTGACAGCGTTTTTTCCATTTATCTCTCCCCTAATTTAACTTTCCCCAATGTGGAAATCTGCGAGTCACGTGTCTCGATACACATCTCGCATTGACACGTTAATGCTTGGACAAAAATAGGGAACGCGCGTAATCCAAAACGACAAAACTACATCCTTGCGAGAGCGAACATACGACCTTTCGGTATCACGTTCCCATATGGCATTAACAGTGTCGTCATTTGGAATGCTGTGTTATCTCTATCGGTGTTGAGTTGATAATCCATTGTACCCTGATGATTGAAGACTGCATCTGCGTCTGTATTGAAACGCCCTTTCTAAAGGATTTGAGTTAAATTGATTATTTTCGCGAATAAGCTTCAATTCAGGGGTTTACGTATGAGGTACTTTTATAGATCCTTTACAATGTTTATGTTGTGAATTCGTTTTTTTTTATTAATAACCATATGTAAATTAGAGCTTTAATTTTATTAAACATGGATGTCTGAGTATAGATTACAAGAAAAAAAAAATGGAAATCTCAATTTCCTATTTCATGTTCTATCATTTAAGAATATTATTCGTCAGCTATTTAAACCTTATAAAAAGGAAACAACGTATGAATTTTAGCTCAATTTTCATGCCTCTAGAACCCTTTTGTTCTCCATTTACAAACTAGCAAACGTGTGAATAAATTCTGCGGGTAGTCGCGGCAGCGCATATTTACATGTCAAACGACCCTGCGCCAACCGGCACGGGGCTCTGGCCTATAAAGCGCCCGATTTTCCATGTACTACGTAAACTTTATACACCCATAATTTGTTACACTCAAGCATAACATAACAGAAAAATTTTCTTCTGTGAAGACATTTTCTTCATGTTTTTTTACATACTTTTTCAGTAATGCGTACGTCTCTTTTTTTACCATATGTTCTAACTGACAAGGTTTGACCTACCGACTCTCATGCAGAGGGTCGGAGGTTCGAATCCGGCTCGCACCTCTGAAATTATTTATGTGCGAAATTCAATTTGTATTTACCACTGAACTTTTTGGTGAAGGAAAACATCGTGAGGAAACCTGCACGCATCTGCGAAGTGATTCAAGGATGTGTGTGCAGTCCCCAATCAGCACTGGACCTGCGTGGGGACTATAGCCCAAACCCTCTCGTGGTGAGAGGAGGCCTGTGCCCAGCAGTGGACCGTAAATATGCTGTTGTGGTGGTGATGGTGGTAGTCCAGATCCTCTTTATTATTTGTCGAGATGCGGCTGTCATGTAATTCGCTACTATTCTTTTTGCCCAAATACATAGAATCTACGCTACAAAGGAGTCTTTTCCATCCAAACGAATCGGCTTATCCCGAATTAATTCCCTGAAAATTTGCTACATAATTACGTTCAAAGAAAATGTACCTTCTACGATCAGCGTTTTGACATGCTGACCAAAACCAACTTTGGATATCGTCTTTACGGTTCAGTTTTGTTTGTTGGTATTCCCCTACTCCATAGTAGGGGGCACAGTGTAATAAACCATACAGTCGGTCGACAAAGACGTCTTGAGTGAACAATCGTGCGGGGGGTGCAAGGGCGTTCCTGAGCTGCTACATATTAGGCTTGTGTAGTACATGTACTAAGTACTAAAAGGAATAAGTTCTTGCTACTCTACTAGAATGACCTATGCCCATCTCATTCCTGCTCTTAGTACATGTAGCACACTATCTCGATTGCGCCAAATCGAACCGAAACACTCCGAATAGCTCCGATTAACAGGGTTTACTTCAAAAGTTGGCAACGTCGCAAATAGTTGTCGAATATTACTTAATGGAAACATGAATTATCGCTCTATGGTTGAATAAAACATCAAGTATGGATTGCAACAAATAATTGCTAATTGTTTGCTGTAATTTCGTGTTCCTATGATAACATAGGAACACGAAATTTTTAGGATTATGGAAGTGCTATGTTTTGAAAACTTTCTATTGCATTTTCCATGCATTTTAATGTAATCTTATCATTTGAATGCCTAACCAATAAATATAAAACGAGACGCGTCATTCAACCATAGAATGATAACTTTTCAGTAATATTGAGAAATTAATAAAAACAGCGAAACATTTGACAGCTATATGCGACGATGCCAACTTTCGGGATTAAACCCTCTTAAACTAACCGCCAAGCGCCAGCCGATTCAAAACTCACTGAGCGCTGGACGATAATGCATAGATTATTATTATTATATGTCTCTGATGTACTAGTGTACTAAAATAACTAAAAGACCGAACTAGTACATTTGCACTATTGTAACTAGATGAGAGCGAGCAAGGTGAACGAGCAGGCACAACTCTACTACCTATTACAATTAAGAGGGTTTATTCCGAAAGTTGACAACGTCGCAATAGCTGTCAAATATTTATCTGTTTTTATTAATTTCTCATTATTACTGAACGAAAAAGAAAGAATCGCTCTGTTATTGATTGATGCGTGTTGTTATATATTTGTTCGGTAGGCTTTAAAATGATAAAATTACATTAAAATGCACAGAAAATGCGATGGAAAGTTTCATACGCTAATACTTCTATAATACAAAAAATTTCGTGTTGCGATGATAATGGTTGCAATCCATGATTAATGTTTTATTCAATGACAGAGCTCCTTGTTTTCACTCAGTCATTCAGAAATTAATGAAAACAGCAAAATGTTTAACAGCTATTTGCGACGTCGTTGCCAGTTTTAGGGATAAACCCTCTTATTTCCCTCGTCCCTCACCCCGCGGGCGCCATTTTTCACAACATTAAAGCCATCGACCTACTGTATTTATTGCTACCCTGTGGTATACTGGGGTAAGGATGAGTCGGCCTCAAAAGGAACACGTGATCAAATGCTGATTGCAATGGGTCGAACCGCAATCATATTTTAATATTGTGTATTTCGGTGGATTATATTTAAATTGTGTCTCTGGGGTGGTTTTAGGCTTAATTAAATGAATGTCTGTGGACGATGAGTGGTTTTGCGATTGGTTTTATGTTAAATATGAAGTTAGGATTAGGTATAAAGACCTGCCTAAACGAAAGTCTTAGGATTCTATGCCGTCGGTGGAGATTCTTTAGAAGTTCAGAGCTGTCAGATTGTAAGTATAATTGGATACAAAAACTGTATAATTAGGTGACTGATTGTATCCTGGACACTCATGTATAATTGGATATATAAAACCTAAATGAACCAACGTAGGTAAATTCACATCATAAATAATCAATTTTGTGTATGTGAAGGACTTTTTTGCAGTGTTTGTAACCTGACTTGCAACTTTATATAATTTCAGAATCATATCTGAATAATTTGAAAATTTCTATTGGCAGCCCTGAGAAGTCACGGCAGGACAAAATCTAAATATCTATTCTGGACTTGTATCTATACCTATGTCCAGCAGTGGACATCTTTCGGCTGAAATGATGATGATGATGATGATGATGATGATGATGATGATGATGATGATGATGATGATGGCTTGTATCCACTAGTTGTAAACATCGGCACAACCCGCCCCTTGATGGGGTAAATTGTGCCACTCTGACTTTTTGTTTAATATAGCCTCTAAATTAATTAATCTTAGATACACCTTCAAAAAGCATACGGTTATAAAAACTACATTAAATTTTACATTAGATAAACTCCAAAGCATTATTAAAACTTTCACAGTGTATATCTTATTTAGCATCTTAGTAAAATCGGCACTTTGAACCCCGCCCTCCCCTACGCAGAAACATTAAAAGTTTTTCTCTTTATAATACGTACTTTCCTCTGGTCGTCATAATTTGCTTTTAAAAATTAACATTTACGTGAAAGTTTTTACTTGCAAATAAGTAAAAATCGGATGACGGAAGTCGGATCTAGTACGTTAACTAGGTATCTACTTCTACTGTACAAATACTTCTACGACTGTAACGATGTATACACACTACACCGAACCGATGCCAAATAATCTGTCCGGACGTAATGCGAAACCGATCTTACGCTAAAATCCTGTTCCTAGAAAGAAAAAGCAATAATATTTTCTGCGGCTTTATAAAATCACTATCAAAATAAGCAGCAACAGTGCGGCCCATTGTAAATAACGCTTTTAATAAAGCTGAAGAATATTGCATAAAATCTCATTGAATAAATTCCAGTAAACCGTGGTTATATTCGTTAAGCCGCCGTTGTGAAACCCAACAAAACTGGCCTCGTGTAGTTTTCTTTTAGAAGATGACGCCTGGCACAAGGCGCAGATCCTATCATTATAAAAAATAGACAGCTGAAAAACAAGTTGGACGTAGTAAAGAGGTTGACCTTGATTGACAATGCTTGTGACCGCTTTGTTCCACGTCTGTAGAACTACTAGAAGCATAAAAAAATCTAGGGTATACGGCATACAGGTTTTGAAGTGGACACTGGACCCATTGTGATGAGCATAATAGACATATCTCTGAGAATCACTATCTCAATTAGAAGTTTTGTGTGACATTTATGACAAATGTCACGGAAGACTTCTTTAGGTGGCATAAAAAGTGAACTTAACATCGAGCTCATATTGTGAATCAGTCCATTAAGATTAATAGTTTTTTTTTTTTACTGTAACTCACTCAATTACCTCCCATCGCAATACCCTGCACTTGTCATGAGACAAAGAGGTTAGTAGGCATGTCACAAATTTTCGCTCGTCTAACCGCTTCCCGCCCCCGCTATCGTCTTAGACACGACCTTAAGTTAGGCTCGCCACTCGCGTCGACGTTAATTACAACCAACATTAAAATTAAGTACCATCCCCTAAGTAATAAAAGATTTTCGAGGGTACTTGTGAAAGTTATATGTTTAGTTACTGTAACTGCGGGTTTTGGATGAAATTTTCATGTGTAGATACGTAATGTGACCGTGCGTGCACTGAATACCGTTCACTTCTCTGCAGTTTTTGTCAAACGAATTCACCGAGAGAAATTATATTCCTAAAAACCTAGCCCAAGGACGTCTAGAACTTGGAAACTTGTTCATTATTCCTTCTATTACTATCTCCAACTGGAACAAAACAAAATTTGGATTAAGTTTGTTTACATTATTAGTTTTATCTGATGTTTCTTTCTGTTACAAGTTACAACGCACCTGCTGATATTCCTTGGTGTGACCTTATTATATTTCGCTGGCAAGGAATGCCTTTGGCATTTAGTCCGCGATTTATGCAATTTTTGAACTCACTAGTGTGCCATTTGTATTTTACTCCTTAATTGCATGACTTTCTCGGTTTTATGAGCTGAGACCCGATTTCAAGGTACATATATAAGGACATACCTAATTGATATCTAGTATACTAACGCGAACAACATTCGATCTTGAGCTCTCCTACTCGGTTCATGTCACACCAAACTTGCTCTCGAGATAGTTTACCTACTTGTGATCTCGCTAATTCGGACGGGTGTTAATTACTATGCCGACATATAGCGATGTATCGAAGTCGTTTGTCTCTGTCAGACGCCGCTGCGCCTTGGCATTAGGCCGATACGGCCGGCGACAAAACGTATCATCCACCAAGAAAGCACAATTTCACCTCTATCGCTAAGAAATAACGTTCGAATTTCCGCTAAGTACCTTTCGAATTACCGAACTATGATTTTTACCTGTAGAAAAAAATCGAAGCTTGTAATAAAAAACAAAATTGGCGCACGATCTCAAATGAAAAACAATTCTAGATTTAAAAATGCGACTAGAAGAACTTTAAGATTCGATTGTAAAACGATGCACTCCCCTCTTCTCTCTACATAATAACATCGCCTCGGTGGAAATTAAGTACAGAATACTGTTCTTGATTCTGGGATGACCTGTATATGGAGTTTGAGACTGTTTGTCTTCAATGTTAGTTAAAGTGGTACATGTTTTTACCACATTCCCTGCGTCAACAAAACCCGAGGGAGCTTTCTTGTCGTCCTTTTTAGCGCGTGTCGACCAGCAGCCATGTTGGCAGCGGCCCTTATGCGGGCAGCGCCGGACCGGTAACGGCAGGCAGGCCTTATACGGACACTTGAACAACGACCTGAAGTGGACAACCATCCATGGCTCAGACCTAAAAGTGAAGTCAAAGATTTAATCGCAAACAGACACGCATAACGATCTTCGCTTGCATCTGTACCATGTTTCCAATTTATAACTATCGAACAGGCAAACAGCCAAATGACATCATAAAAAAATGGTAAACGCCGCGCTATCGAAAATATTTAAAAAACATACCTACACTATTATTTATACATGAAACGGCTTTAACGATGTGGAGGAAATTTTAAACAATATTTAAAATCTACTATATTTAACTCTTATATTATAGAAGTTAACAGGGGCGAAAAATTTATCTAGCCAGGTCTCATACCTAGGAAAACTCATGTTGACTCTTTACTTCAACGGAGCAAAGCACGGTCGCCCGTCCTACTAAGAGATAGTGGGTACGTCTGAATCTGTCATAAAACGGCATTCTTAAGTGTTCCTGCCAGTCGAACCTATCGATTTCGTTTAAAAAAACCCAAACTAACGCAAGGGTTCCTGATCATAATCTCTAAAAGTAATATCCTCGGGAGTCTGCGGACGGAGGGCACTTTGTGGAGCTTTTGCAAACCTCGCGGACACGAAAGCATTAATCATGTTAGAAATGGCATATCTACTTGTTGATCGGCACAATGTGTGAGTTTGACGCGTATTGGCTGGGATTTACGACTTTTAATGTCATGGAAGTTTTGTCTTATTGTGTTATACGTCATAATCATAAGTATATCTTGGGAATAAGAAAATGTGCCTAACTACAATGTTGTCGTTTGACCTGTCATTTTAATATTTTGGTTAAGAGCTTGTTTAAAGCAAAATATTGTTTTTTTTTTCATTTTGTAAACAATAATATAAGTGAATCTTACATATAGCTGTGATGCAATATCATAAACCTCGATTCTGCGTTGAATCATGCGCCAAAGCGAAAGCCGACAGACTGGTTACAACCTCATATATGTATGTAAGTACCTATAACTTACACACATCGTACTCAATACTTTATATTTGGAAGTTGAGAAACAACCTTCTGCTGATAAAGGTGTTGGTAAGTTCATTTACCAATACTGGTGCTTGATCGAACCATGTAGGCCGATAAGTCCTTATAAAGGATCTTTATAATTGAAATGCGCTACCCAATAGATGCAGTCCCTATTATTTATGATCTTGCAATACTGTTTGATAAAATCAATGATAAATAATGGCTTTTATATATTTTTATGACGTTGTAATGCAATTCAGAATGCAATCATTTATTCATCAGACATATATGTATAGATTCATTTCCTAAATCAAACTTAAATAACAGCCGTAAAATCCGTACAGATGGTCCCCGGAATCCCGATCCGAATTAAAAATTGTAAGTTGAACTTTTTCACGTATTTACTGCAAAATACATTATATGTAGGTACATGATAATTTTAGTCGTATGTGGTATGATTCTCTTAGGTCGGTAGGCTGACCAGACCGACTGAAAAACAAAAGATGGCGGTGTTCATTCATAAATTCAAAGTTCGAACGTTAATAGGTCAAATTCGGAGGCACGACAGTGGGCGACCATTACACAGTAAAAACGACCGACAAAGCGGTCGTGAGCCGATGTCGTGGCGGCGCGTGGCGTCCGGGGCACGACACGGGAGCATAGGGCCGGCTCGAGTAGCACGACAGTCAATAATGCGAGTAATGCGACCGAATCAACCAATAAGCCTGCTTGTCCACACCATACGTCTAACACCACGCGCCATATTAATTGAGTCGTGCCGGTACGCATTGTTAAATGCATTCCCGATTTTTGTTTGAAATTACAAACAAAAATCGTAGGGTCCGCGAACCGGTAGACGAGCTGTCGTTAGGCCTCCAACAAGATGGAGTGACGACCCTGTAAAGGTCGCGGGAACGCGGTGGATGCGAGTGGCACAGGACCGGTCTGAGTGGCGCGCCTTGGGGCCTCCCCTATGTCCAGCAGTGGACGTCTTTCGGCTAAAATGATGATGATGAAATCTGTCAACGTATCTTTCATTTATATTGCACTTTAATGTTTTTTGACAACCGACTAATAAGTAACTAAATAGACTTAAACATTAAACAGCGCTTGTCCTCCGTGGTAAAGTCTAGAATCCTCTCTTTTTTAGGGTTCCGAAGTCCACAAGGAACCCTTATAGTTTCGCCATGTCCGTCCGTCCGTCCGTCCGTCCGTCCGTCCGTCCGTCCGTCCGTCTGTCCGCACTATTGCTCGGAGATGCTTAGGTCTAGAGAGCTGTAATTTGGCATGAATATGCATATTAGTTACGCTGACAAAGTGGTACAATAAAATTTTGAAATATATTTTTTTATAGGGTACCTCCCCTACTCGTAAAGTGGGGATGTAATTTTTTTTTCTTGCGTTCCCCATGGTGCGGCATATCGTTGAATAGGTCTTAAAAAAATATTGTGGGTTTGTTAAAACCATTTTTGATTAAGTGATGCGTTTGTGAAATATTAAGCTTTAAAGTGCTATTTTTTGTTAGAGTCACGTGTCCCCCCCCCCCTGCCAGCTAAATGGTGGTATTTGGATGGCTGAAAAAAATCACGGTTGTGGCATATATAACGTAGTTGAAAGAAAAACTATCAGAGCTAAGTAGGCTGTACAAACTTACGAGTAATAGTCGACCAACTTATAATGATGATTTTTCTCGAGCGGCAGGGGCGTCGGGCGGGCACGTCATACCACAGGCTAGCTAGATGCTAATAAGTCTTAGAAAGGTACTGTGGGCATCCTCAACTTCGGAACCCTATAATTTGCGCGTGGCCCGACACGCACTTGGCCGGTTTTTCGGGCATATATCGAGACGTGGAGAGTTTTCCATCGAACGACTGGTAGTTCAGGGCAGGGTTGAGGGCACCAGGCATTGTTCTATTATAAGTAAGTAAGGATTCACAACCAGCCGAAGACAATGGCCCGTCAAAACGGGTGCCCGAACAACTCGGGCACCCGTTTGGCGCTCAGTAAATTTGACACTTAAGTCTTATAGTGTTAGGTTTACTTTTATATAAAATATTTATCTTGACAATATTATAGAGGAGTTATTGGCATATTGGAACGTATTTTCTAATGTCAGTTTGCTCCATGTATTTTGACATATTCTGTTAGGCACTGTTCGTCTATATGTTATTATAGGTCAATGGCACCAGGCCACGCGGTAGATCCCCCATGAGATAGACCGACTTAGTCGAATCCTCTACAAACCAGCCCGTGCACGAGAAGTCGAGAACACTAGACGCGCAGCCGTGAAAGAGGAATGGCGCCGGGTGGTAAAGCTCGCCACTCAAGACACGACGACCACGACCACTCTGCCAAGAGTGTAGCGACAAAGAAGAAGAAATAGACTGGCTCAGCGACCCAAAATGGATCTTGGCCTCCGAAACGAGCGTTCGCCACTGTGCTCTGTTCTGCGCCACTACTTGCCAGTTGATGACTTGGAGGTTGAAGCGACTAATAATACTAATATTTTTGTGTGTATGTATACTGTGGAGACTGGCCGAGTATAATCGGTGACTTGACACATTTTCTTTCAAAACTAGGTAATTTTAAGCGTAGAATTGTGTCGCATTTGTTACTTAGTCTTTTGATATCCATTGTAATGCAAGAATCTCTGGAAATATAACATGAAATATACATAAAATCTGAGCTAACACCAACCCCCCTTACATTTGGTGGAGGTGCGGGGTAGATGCTGCAGGCACGGAGATCAGCGGTGGAACCCGAACACAAGAAGGCGATGTCTAGCTGATTAAAATCTCTAAATCTTGCAGACTGGCCCTAATACTGCCCTAACACTTCCCTAACTATGAAATAATAGATTTCGGAATCGAACCCCCGACCTTCTGCATGAGAGGCGGAAGGTCGAACCACTAGGCCACCACGGAAAACATCGTGAGGAAACCTGCACGTATCTGCGAAGTAATTCAAAGATGTGTGTGAAGTCCCCAATCCGCACTGGGCCCGCGTGGGGACTATAGCCCAAACCCTCTCGTGATGAGAGGAGGCCTGTGCCCAGCAGTGGGACGCAAATAGGCTGCAGTAGTAGTATACTTATTATGTACCTATACTATGATTCCGGCCTTAACTCGTAAACTACTTGTCTATCTAATTGCCACAAAATAGAAGGTGTAGATTACAACACGGGTCAACCATATAGGCAACTTTTTATCCCGAAAAAACGGATATTTCCCTCGGAAACGCATTTAGCGAACTCCACGCGCACGTAGTTGCTGTCATAAAAAAACTGTAAACCCATCAAACTGTGAATTTTAACATCCATGCTTATATTATCAGCGCGAAAGAAAGTCTGTCTGTCTGTCTATTACCTCTTCACACTTAAACCGCAGGACCGAGCGAAATAGTTCGATTCCCGAGGAATGACATAAGCTACTTTTTACCCCAGAAAAAAACATAGTTCCCGCGGGGTCGCGATAACCGAATTCCGGGGCGAAGTCGAGAGAAGAGCTAATAAATAAATAACACACACAGTGGTTCGCACCCGATAGTAAACGACGTCTCAATTATCAATATTATCATGCACGGGAAAATATTTTGCAGCTACAATTTCACCGTTATTAAAGGAAATTCGAGTTCGCCGAACCCGAACGTTTTAGGGTTCCTTAAATTGAAAGAAATGAAATGAAATGCTTTTAGCTTTGAATGTTAATTTTACTGGTACATGCGAAGGATAGCTACACCAAACACATTCACAATCCACCATCCCTACTTTCTCTTCCTTCCTTTAAGCCCTCCCATACCTCTATCCGCCTTTTTAGGGAATTATGGAGTGAAATTAAAAAAAAAAACGGCCAAGTGCGTGTCGGGCCACGCGCAAAGTATATGGTTCCGAAGTTGACGATGTCCGCAGTACCTTTCTAAGACTTATTTAGCGTCTTAGCTAGCCTATGCTATGACGTGCCCGGCCGACGCTCCTGCAGCTCGAGAAAAATCATTGGTTTTTAATCATTTCATAAGTTGGTCGACTATGACTCGTAAATTTGTACAGCCTACTTAGCTGTGATAGTTTTTCTTTCAACTACGTTATATATGCCACAACCGCGATTTTTTTCAACCATTTCAACCATTGCCATAGCTGGAGGACACTCGACTCTAACAAAAAATAGCACTAACTTGATATTTCACAAACGCATCACTTAATCGAAAAATGGTTTTAACAAACCTACAATATTTTTAAGATCTATTCAACGATATGCCACACCATGGGGTACGCAAGAAAAAAAAATTACATCTCCACTTTACGAGTAGAGGGTACCCTATAAAAAATATATTTCAAAATTTTATTGTACCACTTTGTCAGGGTAACTAATATGTATATTCATGCCAAATTACAGCTTTCTAGAACTAAGCATCTCCGAGCAATAGTGCGGACAGACGGACGGACATGGCGAAACTATAAGGGTTCCTTGTGGACTTCGGAACCCTAAAAAGCAAAATTCTAAATATAGAATTCAAGACAAACTTCAAACGATAATTGGTTTGACTACATCGGTCGCGTATAGTTTCTTTTTCATAAGTCACATAATGAATATTTGCTTCTACGGAACCCTTCATAAGCGACTCTGATTCGGTCTTACCCAGTTTTTTCCTCATTATTTGCCAAATAACGTCTACGGAAGCTCTCCGGGGCTTCGTTGACACTATTATAACAATATTCCGAAATAACGGTTATCACTCTATATTGCCATATGCCCTGGATCTGTCTGTTATTGGACGATCAAAAATCATAGACCTTAATATTCTTATATGTGATTGGACAAAATTTAACGAGTTTTAGTATTCATAACAGAAATGAACTTTAGATTGATTTAAGTGTAAATAACACCATGAAAGCAGGTACTGTTGTGTGAATTAGGTATCTATTTTATATGTATTTTCGCTACCGATCAAAATAGTTGTCGTAGTTTAAGTTCAATATCCACTCCACAGCATATAAACGTATCATATTCAGTATTTTTTGCATCAGGTACAATGCAATACGAATTTTTTGAAGAAAATAAGTATGTCCATACCAAAGGGTATGGACATACTTATTTTGAGTTTGAGACCCCGGCAATATAACATATCTACGATATTATTCCAAGTCTACGCAGATGAGATCGCGGGTAACCGCTTTATAAATAGGTATATGTCTATTTTTAAATCAGTTTATATACTTCGTTATCAGACTATACATCCCTTCAATGTAATTTTAGTACGTATAATTTATACATGTGATGCAAATGTAAACTTTGTAACTATGTGGAAATTTTGAAAAAATGCCTTCTGCTTGAGTTTGTTGCGGCGCTTCTTCTCAAGCAATGGGTCTAGGAAGCGCTGGTAAATTCTTTTTCTGACGTGTAAAAGTACCCCTATGTGGCCAATTTGCTGAATCAATGATTGAATTTGAATTTGCTTCTAAACTTTTCGATATTCTTCAAGATATCTATTGTTTTAGCTTCCTTAGAATTTGTCGAGGTAATCATTATCTCATTTTGACCCTGCCTTTATTCTGTAGCCATTTTCAGGAAAGGAAAATTAAAAATCTACTTTCTAAATTCGGTTATAGCATCCCCGCGGGAACTTTGCGTTTGTCCGCCATAAAAAGTAGCCTATATTTTGACCCGTGTTATAATCTAACTCAATAATGAATTTTGTGGTAATCCGACCAGTAGTTCTCGATTTAAACCCGGACATACATTAGTTAGAGATATTGTAAACAATAATGTATAAAGACAGCTTAATAAAAAAACAAGAATAATTTTAAACTCATATTTTTAAAGTACCTATTTTATTAACATTTAAATAGCCTATGTGGCCAATTTGCTGAATAAATGATTGAATTTGAATTTTATCAACCTCTCATCGGACGGTCAAACTTAACATGAAATAATTCCAGAATTCAATTAATTTCACAAAACACAAAGTTGCGGAAAGTAAACGTCTATTCAATCTACTCGTAAAAGGAAATTGTTATTGCTAAAAATAATGTTACGATTGGCATCGAGATTCGCTTATTTCCTTAGTGTTTTGAAGGAAGGTCAGACTAATAGATACATCGTGTATTTTTGTCGTTGGCTGCTGGAAATTTGGCTTGAGATGTCACTTTGGGAGAAGATATAACTCGTGTTCTCGTGACCAGTGACCGACATTTATATTAGAAAGTAACTATCAATTCTAAATCAGTATGTAGGTAATAAAATTAAGAACATACTAAATTCAACAACGTTACATATACAAGGGTTTTTTATATTAGATTTGTAAATCATTTATTCGGCTAATAAAATGTTTTTTTTTGACTTAACCTCCCAGTTGCTTCGCATTCGCGGTAACAATATTGTTTCCAGCACACAGGTACTCATGTGGACATATTTCAAATTTAGATGATATTTGAAATGTCCCGCCCAAAGGCCGGGCCGTTAAACGGTACAAAACGTCGGCTGCCGGCTCCAATTAAAACGTGGCGTCCGTCCGGCCGCTCGCAAGCGTTACGTTAAATGCGTCTACCTCTAATTGGCCGCTTTTGTCCGCGACTGTACTTTTCCCAACAAGGGAAGGGTTTAATTGATGAATGGGCTTATTTATTAAAGTTAGGTTTCACTTGCCCGACGTCAACGATTTGATAATACTCAAATTGGTAATGTACCTGCAATGTTAAACAGGGATGAACAGTGAATCGGGTCAGTTTGTATAGGACTTAGCATTCAAAGTGACCCGATTTCATTGCGGTTGAGTGTATTTTAGAGAACTACTGGCATACATATTTAGATTATTTATACTTTAAGGAACAATGTATAAAATATCAAGAGTGGAGTAGGAATTAGCATACACAGTGGGTACCAGGTTTAGCAGTGGAAGGCTTTACTAATAACATAGGTATTTTATGTGCACCAAGCGGGTTATATTTATTTGACAATGGAGGATCTCCATGTTTTTTTTCTGGAGCCTTGGAGACTATACATCTCTAAGATCTTAGATTTAAGTTTAAGTTAACGCATTCACCGCCACCGACGTATATATGCGTTTTGCTGACTTTCCCGCAGTGCCTTGAACGCACATGTGCGTTGCAATGTTCCCTTAATGACAGATGTGGCACCTGGCGAAAGTTTGTAAAAAGAAGTGGCAGTGATTGCGTTAAGGACTATATATATATATATGTATTTTACATCACCCTTGGCCGTAAAGTGGGATTTTCTTTAAAAACTTAACCTGCGATCTGGGACATTTACGAATTCACCACCTAGGTCTGTAATGTACTATTATACGTATACCTAATGCAAATGTAATGTGAATTTGTATGTGTTTTTTTAAGGCCTTCTGCTGAGTTTGTTGCGGCGCTTCTTCTCAAGCAATGGGTCCAGGAAGCGCTGGTAAATTCATTTCAGACGTGTACAGGTGCCCCTATGTGGCCAATTTGCTGAATAAATGATTGATTGATTGGTCGGTAATTAAAACTATTTTTGCAGTTTCGATACTGTTACGGTACCTATGGCACAATCTGTATTTAGGAAATTATTTAACTGTGGTTTCATAATTTTCCCAATAAATATATCTATTTTCCTTCTTTCCAGGCATGCTGAGAACCACGTTCGACCGCTCCGACCACGAACGTGAGTACACAGCCTGAATACACCTGGAAATAATATTGGGGGAGCAGAAAATTCGCATAGAAAAGCTCGATATAATAGCCATCACTTTTTTCCATTCAACGGACGCATTATTGAGTAAATCCATCAGTCTTCCCAGCGCAGTGGTACCACCGGTCTTAGTGACAATCGAGTTGTGAGTGAGAATCGAGTGAGTCATGAATTCGAACTTTGATATAAATGTACCACAGTTCTTTGACAGTACTACTTCAGCCTATTTTGCGTTAACACGGCCGTGGTGGCAATCAATGCATTTAATAAGAGTTATTTTAGATTGACTACTTAAATACAAATTTTCTTGAAAAACGATCAATAATGAGTTGTTTTCTAACGGCTTTATTCGTCCTTCCAACAAGACGGTAGAGGTTTTCCAATAATCGCTCTGCTCGAAGTAGCGTGCCTCCCACTATTCTTCTATATTATATTATCTATACTATAATAAAAGAGCAGAACCCGGCGTGTCTGTACATAGAAAGAAAAGTTCAAAAAAAGGAACGGGGGGTCTAAAGATGACCACAAAACAGCGATTTTTAGAAATCTTTTCTGTCTGTCTGTTTGTTAGAGTTAATCTCCGAAACTACTGAACCGATTTGAATGCAGTTTTCAAGGGTAGATAGAGCATCATTTAGAGCAACATATAAGCTATGTTTGATTAAAATCGGATGTCGGAAAGAAAAGTTATCGGCAATTTTATATTCCACGCGTACGAAGTCGCGGGCAGAAGCTAGTGGAAAATATAATCAGTAATATTGTGAGCAGCGTCACAATCTTTTATACTTTAAACACGCTAATCTTGTATATTCTCTGTTTATTTATTCATCCAAGCGATCTCAGAAACGACTGTAACGATTTGGACGAAATTTGGCATATAGAGGTTTACGGGGGCGGTATCGGTGGTATCGTTTTGCGGGAAATCGTTCCATTATGTGACTTTTTTCTCTAGCCTATTTGAAATTAATATTATTGTATGTTTGATTGTATATCTTTCTTTATAGTATGTAAAAAAAAACGAAGCGCTAAAATAGTATGTACTTACCTACTTCAGTATGGTTTATCTTTAAATAAAACCGCATCTTAGTATGAATCAAAGCTTTTTCATAAATACTACTTATTAGGTAGGTACCTACTTTTACTCAATTCAAATTTAACCAATTGTAATTTGCCATTGCCATATTTTTCGTAAGTCGTTGTAAATACAGACATGCACGGAACTTGAGCAGTGACCTTCGATGCGCAGGAGTGGATATCTCGATTTTTGCAAAAAATAAAAACCCGACTGCAAACAAACCTTTTATTTCACATATATTATATGTATATATTTGTAATCAGTTCATTAAACTATTCATTTTGATAGCCCACTCGATAGGCTTTTAGACCAAAAATATTTTTTGGAAAAGTTTAAAACGCCTCCAAAAGTCAACAATTTTGATTTTTGTAATTTTGATATTCCCAGTGTCACTCTCATAATTAAGTTGAAACTAACGACATCTCGCAAGCTAAAATCCATCAAGCCATTTTGGCTACACAGCGTACCAAATAAATATACATACTTACATATATACACTCGAAAAACATAACCCTCCTTTTGGCGCAGTCGGTTAAAATTAAGATCTCATCGGCAGAGGAGCGCGGGACGTGTGCGCTCACGCTTATTGGCCCTTCAGTCGTAAATATGCGCAGAAATCCCCTCTACCTTCGCTACACCGCTCAAGATCTTTGCCATGACCTGTAACAGACCTGAAACAACGAGCGAGCGTGCGCCCGCACCCGCCTATAAAAATAAGAGAATTTATTTGTCAAGCATAGGTACATTGATAGATGTCAAGTGAGTATCTAAATATATAAAACTCAAAGGTGACTGACTGACTGATATAGTGATCTATCAACGCACAGCCCAAACCACTGGACGGATCAGGCTGAAATTTGGCATGTAGGTAGATGTTATGACGTAGGCATTTGCTAAGAAAGGATTTTGCGAAATTCCCACGGGAACGGGAAAAAAACGGGATTTTACATTTAATATTTCTGCGCATACGAAGTTGCGGGGAAAAGCTAGTTATTACATACGAGCTCTATGCCTTACCCACAAGTGTATAGCGTACGCACTGAACGGACTTCAAACCACGCCATAGCAGATCCAATTAAGCCATAGATTAACAAACAACAATAAATTAACGGAGAATAAGCTTCGCGCAATCTCGCGAGTGCTCCAAACTCTACCTACCACGGCAACACGAACGGAAGTCGGCCGCCAAGTCGCGCGGTATTGCGTTAAACGCGATTGTTGACGAGTTAGAGTCGAGTTAGCAAGTTTTCGGGCATGGAACTCGCTTGCCGAGTTGGTAGTTAACGAAAATTAATTTCAGTAACGTTCCCGCTTTTGGTAGTACAGTCAGCACCAGAAGTAGATAAGCTGTTCAGGTATTCAAAATGACCTACACACGGCCTTAACGTCTTAAGAATAAGGTCGTGTGTAGGTCATTTTGAACACCTGGACAGCTTATCTACTTCTGCTGCTGACTGTACCTAGTTTTAGAGTATTCAAGAGGGATAACACAATGTAGGTATTTAGGTTTGTAACAATAAGGTAAATTGCTGAATAGGGTAAATAAGATACTTTTCAAATATTTCAAGATATGGAAATTAAAGACATGCTTTCATAAGTCTTCTACACTTTAGTTAATTATTAATTACCTATTTCATACTAGCTTCCGGCCGCGACTGCGTCCTCGTGGAATTTGGTAACAGGCGTTCCCGCAGGGAGTGTTATAATCTATTTACTCCCATATTCAAATTTGTGGCGATTTGAACGTTAAAACCGGACAAACATACAATACATTATACTGGCCACCAGACTTCTACAAACTTGTTATTTTAGATATCTCTCGACTTACAATTTTTTTTTTTTGCGGTGTAAGCAAACAAACGGCAAAATTGGCAAACTTGTACAGGACCCGGCGATAGATAATGCACGTCTTTGAAGAGAGAGTTGGCTAATTTCGGTTTCGTAGAGCGCTGTCACACACTTCCTATACCAACCTACGTCACGTTACGCTAGAATCCCGAGCGAGGGATTCTAGCGTGGAATGTTGAGCTAGCGAGGAATTCAAGTTTTGTCACCCAAGGCATAAATATTTTTTGCTACCGTGTTGTACACTCTGCTTTTCACCCCTCCTAAGAGAAAACCATTAGATACTACATCATTGTCATTAAATTAAGTACAACAAAAAAATAATACATTTAGAAACAAACAAGGTTAATAAAAAGAAAGTGTTACGTGCGCTTATCATAAATTCATGGGTACATTTCGCAGGCGAAAATGGTTTCCATATTGAAAAATCTCTCTAACTACTTCATTGTATTTGTATTTTGTCATGCTCCCACGCGTTGCGTGCATAATAATAGGTAAATAATAATTTTGATACATAAATGTGAATAAAAAAGACATTTTATGACAATTTCGCACATGTATCAAACAAAGTGTTTTAATACATTTGCGATAAAATGAAAAAAGAGCAGTGCAATTCATATTACGTACTAATAATTTACATGTATGTTACATCGGTATTATCATATATTGAATAATTTAATAATCATGAAAACCGGCCAATTGCGTGTCGGGCCACGCGCAAAGTATAGGGTTCCGAGGTTGACGATGCCCACAGTACCTTTCTAAGACTTATTTCTCATCTTAGCTAGCCTGTGGTATGACGTGCCCGCCCGACGCCCCTGCCGCTCGAGAAAAATCATTGGTTTTTTAATCATTTCATAAGTTGGTCGACTATGACTCGTAAATTTGTACAGCCTACTTAGCTTTGATAGTTTTCCTTTCAACTTCGTTATATATGCCACAACAATGATTTTTTTCAGCCGTCCTAATACCACCATTTAGCTGGCAGGGGGGGGGGGACACTCGACTCTAGCAAAAAAACAGCTTAATATTTCACAAACACATCACTTAATCGAAAAATGGTTTTAACAAACCTACAATATTTTTTCAAGACCTATTCAACAATATGCCACACCATGGGGTACCTACGCAAGAAAAAAATACATCCCCGCTTTACGAGTAGGGGAGGTACCCTATAAAAAAAATATTTCATAATTTTATTGTACCACTTTGACAGCATACCTAATATGTATATTCATGCCAAATTACACCTTTCTAGAAATAGCCATCTCCGAGCAATAGTGCGGACAGACGGAAGGATGGACGGACGGACGGACAGACATGGCCAAACTAATATTCTAAATGTTTCAAAGTGGAAGTGTGTGACTCTCAGGTATAATATTGGCTTCAGTAACGTAAGTAGGCAGATACATATTCTTATTAGCATTACACGCAAGCCGCGCTTACAAACGCCACGTGCCAGTTCCCATGTTGAATAGTTATTCCTTTTCATAAAGAATGACAGCAAATAGAGCTCATGAATACAATATTAAGATAACGACCGGCGTTTTAGAATCAATATTTACTGACGCAACTATTTGACTGTAATTTAAATATATAAAACTCAAAGGTGACTGACTGACTGACTGACATAGTGATCTATCAACGCACAGCCCAAACCTCTAGACGGATCGGGCTGAAATTTGGCATGCAGGTTCCTTAGGGAACGTAGGGAAGCGCTAAGAGAGGATTTTGCTAAATTCCCACGGGAACGGGAAAAAAACGGGATTTTACATTTTAATATTTCTGCGCATACGAAGTTGCGGGGAAAAGCTAGTAATTTATAAGTTTATACTTATCTTGTTAATACTTATTAGTGTGAATGTTCTCATCAATTGTAGCGTCTTCGCAAACTTATTACGACGTCAGATGGTTGTACCTGTAAGGAAGGCTCAGCACACGCGATGAAATTGACGCGATGACACTGCAACGAAACCCCTTTGAAATCCTTGGTTTTATTCTAACTAGTTTCAGGCGTATTCCACATCCGCCGCAACCTAAATTGTACCATACAATGTGATGAAATTATCACTATCATTTCGATTTTCTTTGAGAACAGACATATGTAAAATGTCTAGCTCAAGTGATGAAGAAGTTGTGGTTATGTATTTGTATCTCAGACACAGAAAGAAATGTAAAAGAAGAACTTTGGTGATCACATGTGGATCACATTACATCCCTACATTGAGAAGAATATTAATAATTACAAAAACTTGATAGAAAGTTTCTGGGCAGTTATCGTATGAGCAAAATTACATAACATACTACATACGAAAAAAAAGGCCAAGCCGATAAAACGGAGACACGAGTTCCCTGCACGCCGGTTTCATGCGACTGATTTGCAATGCGTTTTAAACCGGTTTCTAACTGGATGCGTCATGTGTGGTCTCTCAAAGGAGTCTCATAGATGTTGCATAGATGCATGGTGTTGATGCATAAATGTTGCAATTTCGTTGCAGTTGCGTTTCACCGTCTGTTCTGAGCCTATAATGGCAGAATAACGTTTACTTGCAGCAATAAAAATTAAAGTCATACCTAGCCCAAATCCAGTCACTAACATAGAACAAACATAATATGATTAAGGCTCATTTGCACTAACGACACTAATCTCGGGTTACCATTTATTTATTTATTATTTCGGGTTAAGTTAATATAACTATCCTGAATTAAAATGCGAAGTATCCCAAGGCGAGGCGTAGTTCTCATTATTCAATTTACTTCGAACAAAGTATTCGAAAGTAAGACGAAAACAATCGTTATTCCAGAAAAGCACCTGGCGACTGCTCTGCGTTCGAGTACACTCAGAAAAATTCAAATAACAATACAAAAACACATTTAGAACACGTTCAAAAGAGTCCAACAAATGAAAGAGACACTCAACACAAATGACTACCTGAATCACTTTTCAGTTTAACGAAGGGCAATGTCGTTAAACGGGAAAGGCTCGATTTAACGGAAAAACTCCCGTTATCTATGTAACGATCGGACATTATTTCAGTAGATATCTCCCCGAAGTGAATTTGCATTATTTTTTTATCGCCAAAGCGGCTGACACTCGGAATATCCGTTAAACAATGGCGGGTGATTCTCCGTTTTACAATAAAGGTTTGTAACGTTCCGTGGTATGAAAAATCGTCGTTGTTATCGTTAGCGCGGTAATCGACGTTCCCCGACGCTCGCCTTTCACGGCGCTCACAAAACGTTCGAGTAGGTACTTTAAATTGAAGCAAGTCGCTATTAATGATGTAAAAATGATGGTGCCTCTTACAAGCCTGATGTTGGGTTCAATACGTAACTCTGCAGACACTTTTTACTGGACAAAAGTTGAGAATAATGTCGTATCACAATACAGGGACGCTTTCGAAGTATGGAATCTTCGCTGAATCAAGCGATCTTAACACACGACAGTCGTGTTACCAGTAACTGAGTCATGTTGATTCTTTTGAGATCAGCTCAACCTAACATCTTCAGATTGATATTGCCTTTTTAGGGTACCGTACCCAAAGGGTAAAACGGAATCCTATTACAAAGACTCCGCTGTCTGTCCGTCTGTCACCAGGCTATATCTTACGAACCGTGATATTTAAGACAGTTGAAATTTTCACAGATGATGTATTTCTGTTGCCGCTATAATAACAAATTCTAAAAAACAGAATAAAATTATTATTTAAGGGGGTTCTCATACAACAAACGTGATTTTTGCCGTTTTTATAGATAACTAGCTTTTCCCCGCAACTTCGTATGCGCAGAAATATTAAAATGAAAAATCCCGTTTTTTCCCGTTCCCCTGGGAATTTCTGGAAATTCTTTCTTAGCGGATGCCTACGTCATAACATCTACCTGCATGCCAAATTTCAGCCCGATCCGTCCAGTGGTTTGGGCTGTGCGTTGATAGATCACTATGTCAGTCACCTTTGAGTTTTATTTTAGTATTATATAGACTAGCTTCTCCCCGCGACTACGCCCGCGTGGAATTCGGTTATCGCTTCCCCGCGGGAACTACGCGGTTTTCCGGGATAAAAAGTAGCATATGTCCTTTCCCGGGATCCCAACTATCGCCATGCCAAATTTCATATAATATGGATGTTACGGAACCCTTCGTGCGCGAGTCGGACTCGCACTTGGCCGGTTTTTCATAATAAGTTCTCAACCCAACTGCGTATCTGTGAGCTATTCGTGCCTTGAAAAGAGGGAGCGAGCTATATATAAATTATTTTTCTCTCTTAAAGCCATAGGTATATTTTACGAGTGTGACGAGAGAATTTCTGGAAGGCGAAATGAGACGCGCGGCACGTGATTGCCATTTTGTAAAAAATGGAACATGTTGAATTTTACCTGAAAAACCGGTGGTTCTTACGTTTAAATTTATTTGAGACATTACCCTCTCGCTCTCGGGGCAGTTAGCTGCGCCCGGGGATACGTTTTCCCGTTATCTGCCTACGGAACGCCGAAAAGAACCATTCGTATGTTAATTTTAATCGGAAACCGCTGCTCAAGGAATCTCGCTTCATAGTTATGAATGTTTCAATTACTTTTTTTATAAGAAGCAGCAAATAAATTTAGATTTCATTTCTGATAACACATTTAATATATCTTCCAAGTAATATTGTTTAGGTGAGCTGATTTCCCCAATCGGTGGCCTCATTCACAAATCGAATAATACTAGTCTACTTATGTTAACTGCCGATTTCTTTTTGTGTGATAAAACAGATTCATTGGTAGTGAAAGTGTTCTAACGAATTCTACACAACCAACACATCATCTACAAACAACACATTTTCACGCGCTTATCAGGCGTTGATTCCTACGGGAAATCACGCAAAGGCTTGCTCAATAAAGTCTATATAATTTAAGAAACCTAAATATAAAGCCAGACTGCCATAAATTTCCAGATCCAGACTGGGGGTGAAACAGTCAGAACACGCCGATTTAAGAGCTCATCTTCAGTCAATTTAGATCCCGAGATAGCGCGCGGACTGGCCAAGTCAAAAATGGCTGCGGTTTGCGGAAATCCTTTAAAATGAAAATAAATGATCGATAGCTCTCGTTGCTATTTAACGTTGAAAGCATCGGCACTGCGATAGGTAAGACTGTCGTTGATGCAAAACTTTTCGCACTGGCCACTTTGCATTTTTAAAACGCGATTTTATTTTTAACAGCCAATTAAAACTTGGATTACGCTTAGTTTCCCTCCTTTTGTTTACCTTTTAACTACAAAGTTTTAAAATTAATATCCGTATTTTTTACTAAATAAGAATTTCCACTTAACTCCACGTTTTTGGCTCGCTATATACCTTACACCACACGTCCTCCCCCCAGCGCATTCACGCCATTTTTCCCGTTAGATATTATTATGACCGCCGAAGGAGCCGTTTGCCGGCCACTTATAATTTGCGGGTGTTTGGTATCTGGTATCCTCGGGAGGGCAGTGTATCGGCCTCGGTTACAGCACATACGTGTGTGTGTGTGTGTGTGTGTGTATTGATGGGCGGCGTTTGCTTACGAATTGATTATCTGTGAATTCGACATTTTAGGGCTAATATGTGGGCATGTTTTTTATAATAGCTGGTGTTTATTGGAAAGGGATTTCCATAGGTATGGGAAGCATTGAAATTGTAAGATAAAAAACGATTATTTTATGATGACCCATATTTATATTATTTTTATACAAATAATAGATTTATATGTATGTTTGTGCAGTTTTCATAATCATTGCATCGCGGCATAACATGCGTAGGTAGATACAGCACGACACAACTTAGAAGGCGCGCGACGAAGCACTTAAGCCGATGACGCAGAGTCTACTTTTGCTTAATCCATGCGCCTTCTAAGTTGTATAAACCTGTACATCTCATTTCTCCGTTGCTCAGTTAGTTACGGAAGTTTTATACGCCTACATTGATATCTGTAAAGAAGGTATATGTCCAAACTACGACCGGGAAAAGTTATTTTATTGTATTTGAATTCCCAGTTTATCTTGGCCAGTACAAGTTGGCGAGTTCTTGAACAATATTGTTTCGCCGAGCTGTAAATACCCGGAATTAGAAACAAGAAAATCTCAAAACTGCGGTCAATTTGTTGGAGAAGTTTCATTGAATTTGATTATAACTGCTCGACGAAACCAGCCAGTGTTAACCGCATCGGTTAACTTTTCAATTGCACTGAATTTAATGGAATAGGCGTATTTCAACTCATCCTTGGAGTCAGACAAGGAGATGTAATCTCTCCGAAGCTGATCACCGCTGCATTGGAGGATGCCTTCAAGGTGCTGGACTGGAAAGGACGAGGCATCAATGTAAATGGCGAGTAAGTACATCACTCACCTTCGATTTGCCGACGATATAGTAGGTATGGCTGAGACCATGGAAGACCTCAGTGCTATGCTCGCTGACCTCAGCAGAGTTTCCGATCGAGTTGGTCTGAAAATGAACATGGACAAGACGAAGATCATGTCCAACGTCCATGTTGTGCCAACTCCGGTAATAATCGGAGGCTCTGCGCTCGAAGTTGTTGACCATTATGTACCTGGGACAAACAGTCCAGTTAGGTAGGTCCAACTTCGAGAAAGAGATCAATCGTCGAATCCGACTCGGCTGGCCAGCGTTCGGGAAGCTTCGCAGTGTCTTTTCGTCCAAATTACCGTAGTGTCTTAAGTCGAAAGTCTTCGACCAGTGTGTGTTGCCAGTGATGACTTATGGTTCCGAGACGTGGGCGCTTACGATGGGCCTCATAAGAAGGCTCAAGGTCACCCAGAGGGCCTTGGCCTGTCCAGCAGTGGACGTCTATCGGCTGAAATGATGATGATGATGAACTCATCCTTGTAAAATAATTGTATTGAAACTGGCTTTTTTTTAATCTTGTCTTTGAGAAAACGCATATTTCGGAAATAATTAAGGCCGCAAACGAAAATTATAAAATTTTATGAGCCCGATAGATAAGAAAGAAATTAATTAGACTGTCTAAACAAATTACCCACTCTTTTTGTGCAGTCATTACGTTTTAGTATATATTGACATGACGACGTCTTCCAAATTGATGAACGCCGGCTGCACCCACGAAAAAACATGACGCAATAGTAGCGTTGTACCGTCACGTGACGTTATCACGTATAAAATTATCATCCGTAAATCAGTTTTTTTTTTTTTTGATGTTTGACTGGCATCTCGTAGTTTGTTACACCTAAGTTAATATTCCTCCATCATCATCCTAGGTTCCTAGCATCATCATCGTCTTGTCCAGGAGCTCGGTTTGAGAGTTAGAGGTTTGACAATGAGAATAGGTAGCATTAGACATTTGCTCCTTTTGTGTGCCCAAATACGCTGTCAAACAAAGTAGCATTAGATCCAACTGCGAAGGCACTAAAAACTTATTGATTAACATTTTTATCGCTGCTTAATTCAAGTAATTCCGTCCATCGCAGTAAAACCCAACATTGTACGAACTGAGCTAATTTTGACAGTTGTCAAGTTACGTTTTACTACTTAGAACTCTGTCTGTTTGTTCTGCCTCTCGCTTCGCATTAAAGGTACAGTCGGATTGTAAAGTTTTTATTATCGGGGAAAAAAGGGATTGTTGACGCATTACTCTTTCACGATATACGTGAAAAGAGCTAAATTGTTTCAATTAAAAGGTGCCTTCAAAGGAACAAGGACCGGTCTGAGTGGCGAGCCTTGGGGGAGGCCTATGTCCAGCAGTGGACGTCTTTCGGCTGAAATGATGATGATGATGATGAAAAGGTGCCTTTGTACTTTTTAATTACACACGAATATGTAAGGGAATGCTTGAACTTAAAATCCTAAATTGAAGTGTCTTTTGTCGTGGCTTTATACCAAACTAGTTGACCCCGCGGACTTCGTACCGCCTTAGTTTTTTTTTATAAACCTCACGGAGCCCGAGACCTTTCCAACGAATGCAAAACCGTGGAAGTCGGTTCGTGCGTTCTGAGTTATAGCGTCAGGAAGGAAAACCCGACTTATTTTTATATTATACCAAATTAGTAGCCGAGTACTGAAAGTTCTACCCGCGGGGAGGGAGGGGAGCGATGGTGCAGTTGTCTAGTAATTAAGTGGGAGGACATGAAGAAAGGATCACCATACTTTCTTTAAAGTAGACTTTATTTTTGTTCTCTTTACATTTGCACTAGGTACAGTTTATTTGCTCACGATATGGCGCAAGTGTTGTGGAAATCATCCGTTACAAGGGGATCCTGAAAAGGAGGATGGGAATTTGTTATAAAATTCAAGGAAGAAGTCGCCGGCGAGAGATGGTTCGAAAATAAAAATACAATTACCTGAGATAGTCCTGAAACAGTATCAGGAACAATCGTACATATATCAACACAGACCAAACATCTTCTTATATATCTATAAAAATGAATCGCCGTGTGTTAGTCTGGCTAAGGCTCGAGAACTGCTGGGCCGATTTGGCTGATTCTTTTTTGTTTTGAAAGAAAAAAAATCGGGAAAAGTCAAAAGGAACAGCTAAAAAAAGGATCGCCTACGGGTGATACAAGGTTCACCGAGTCAACTAGTGTTTAATAAAAATAGGAACGATAGGAGGTACTTTATGGTCACCCTTCTCTTCTAGGTGGAATTATTCTTATTTGTTGCAAATAACCTCTCCTCTGATGATATTTAATGAGGAACGTACTGCGGATGCGACTTGTCTGACGCCGCCATTTTGAATTCATGTGTCATTTGAAGCCCTGATTGAGTCGAAAAATAATCGGTTGTTTCTTAAGCTTTGTATTTTTTATGACCAAGGCATTATACATATAATAGATGCCGATCTAGATCTTTGTTCTTATATTATTATTTTAATGAAATGTTATTAATGAAAATGGAGACTTTTCTTAAAAAGAACTAATAAAGTCAATATTTTGAATGCGCATTTTAGAACACCTTTTCTAGAAACATCGAGCTTTTGACCGGATACCTACATGACTTGCAACCTTCTAAAATGTCCTCTGTTTAAACTTTTCTGACACCACGTTATTATTCAAACAGGCGGTTATGGACTGCCTCCATCCATAGGCAGCACCTAGTTATGTTGAAAATAAACACCAAAAAGTTAATCACATTCAATTATTCAACAGCCAATAAATTAACCCTAACAATAATTAATTGGACAACGAAAACTGCATCGACAAAAGACCCATTTGGAAATGGCGAAACAAAAAACAATTGTCATTCTGTTGTCGGGGGAAATTCGCCATTTTCGCACCAATTAGGGGCGTCGCGTCAGGTATCAGGTATTCCAACTCAATAGCAATTATTCCCCACTCGTGAAGAAACCGAACGGTATCTAATTGTGGACACAGACGGCGACGTGTTAAAACAACGGCCATCATGAAAAAAAGTATTTTATAGAAAATATATAATTTGTACAATGTACTATTACTTTGATGGACTTTTGGTGTCGTGGAGAGATTAAGTATTTGGAATGCTTGAAAAAATGATCAAATTTTGATCAACTTTGCAAGAGCTAGATTATCAGAACTCTGTGTACGGTTTCTTCTACCTATTGGATTGGATATTGAGGTAATTGCCCAACATCATCATTAAGTTCACAGTAATACTAAAATTAAACTTTGAAAGTGCAAGCAATATCTTATCTTATCTTTGATTTTACGCAAGACTTCCGTAGATAGATGTAGGTATGGTTTGTAACATATGCATGAGTAAGATAATTCTGCTGCCGTCAATCTTGATACCTTTTTTTTATCGGAGTGGAAATGCATTACGCATACCCCCGGGCTGGGAGAAGCCACCGGCGTTATGTGGGACTCTCCCACCTCGCCCCGGCCCCGAATGGGAAGGAGCTCGGCGGGCCTACCCACAAAAAACCACTCCGGCGTTTCCGCACTGCCGTTGATGGGGACGCCATGGGATCGCAGAGCATTCGACCACGACGCCCGAAAGGGCACCATCGCCAAATGGACTTCTCCCACGGGCGACTAGCCTTTCGACCCATCACCCAAGTCCCAATCGGCGATCAACTGGGTGAAGGAGAACCGCTCCAGCCCCCAGTCAACCGCTGACATAACACGTGCCGCCCTGAAAAGAGCAACACCCACCAAACGGTTGCGCAGGCAGCAGGGTGCCATAGGCCCCTCTGGCCGGCATCCACACTCCCCACACAACCCCCCCCCCACTCCACACACGCTATCCCCCCCACACACAACCCCCCACAATTACGCCCCTATAAAAGGGGACGAGCCCAGTCGCCAAGCGACCGGAGCCCCGGACGCACCGCCCTGAAAAGGGCAGCGCGCCCACCCGGCCTCGTCTGCTGCGCCCGCGCAGAGAGGCCCTCCCGTCGGATAATTGTTAGCACCGCGAAGCAATCTCTGCGAACAGGAGATCACTTACCGTTGCCGCCAGGGCGCACCGGTCTGCACTCTACCCTTTCTCCAAGATCGAAATCAAAGGGAAGTGGTAGAGCTCAGGCACACGAGGAGGTTATCCGACCTGGCGCCCCTTGCACACAGCACATCTCGCGGCCCTGAAGTCATCGGAAAATTAACTCGCATTATCTTCAGGACGAGATAATTAAAATCATAATCTGCGTGTTAAAAATTTGATGGCCGCCTAAGAGATTTATTCAATAACGAAGTTCCGATACTTAACTGCCGACTTAGCGGTTTTTACATGGACGTCACTTGACTAATTAATTTGTATTTGTCAGGTTAACCGAGTTTCTTTTTCGAAGCTTCTTTTAAACTAGGGATGAATGTTTCGTTAATTTTTTAAGCCTCGACGCAAAAAAGAGGGGTTTTATAAGTTTAACGTGTCTGTCGGCGTGTCTTTCTGTGGTATCGTAGCTCCCAAGCGGATGAACCGATTTTCTTTTTTTTTGTGACATAGATAATTTGTCCCGAGTGTTCTTAGCCATGTTTCATGAGAATCTGTTGAACCGTTTGAAGATCTTTACTAGTTGATGAGGGGATCTGACTAACTTCCTTATGTCCGATCGATTCGTTTGGTACCGTGTTACTTCAATGATATTGAAAGTGTATGGTAAGGTAACCATGACGGTCGGGGGTTTTTAATTTTTTTAATTCATAGTTATATCTCAATGACAACATTTGTAATGTTAATATAACGTGCCCTTTGAAAGGTCAATTTCTACGGAAAGAGCCCTAAAATAGGAAACTTACTCGACAGGGCTTAAATCTAACTTGAACAAAACGTACTAAATACTTATTTATAATTTCATAATATACAATAGAAATACTTAGAAAGCATTCTGCTTTCCCAACAGCCCATAGACTATAGAATTACGTCTTGAAAACTCTCAAGTCATAGGCTGCATTGTAGACAGAAACAATCGGTTTTCTTTGAAAGATATTATCTCCATTGCGTGTCACGTTCGATATCTTGACTCTCATTATGCAATTTCGACAAGGCATCAATTCCAAGCTTGTGTAGTATAAACAGGCTCGGAATTGAAATCTAGGTACATGACATTACCAACCATGGTACATTACCAACCACGTCAGCTCAGAAACGTACACTGCTTGATCAATGTCCTTTGCCATAAAATTTGGTAAGGGGGCAGATTATAACACGGTTTAACATATACAGGCTACTTTTTATCCCGGAAAAGCGCGTAGTTCCCACGGGATTCGCGGGAAAATTCTAATCGAAGAAAGAACACGAGGACGACGTCGCGAACAAAAGCTAGTGATTAATATCCGCAGCAAACTAAATTTAGCATAGTCTTCTTCTAGATATATACGTCTACTACTACTACCATTACATCCTATTTGCGTCCCACTGCTGGGCACAGGCCTCCTCTCGTCGCGAGAGGGTTTGGGCTATAGTCCCCACGAGGGCCCAGTGCGTACTTCACACACATGGGGACTTCACACACATTTGAAGTACTTCGCAGATGTGTGCAGGTTTCCTCACGATGTTTTCCTTCACCTACGTGTCAGAATAAAATCAGGCTCTGTTCAAACGTTTATCTGGGAGTATTTAATATGTGCTCGAGCGTATTCTAAAGCCCGCGAACACAACACATCGCCGGCGCCGGCATCGAGCGATAGTAAATATCCCTCGCACCATTACACCTGAATTCCAATTCTTTTTTAAATTTAGTTAACTCCAGCTGCCGCGCGTTCCGCTCCGGTTTATAGCATACTTATATATCTCGGTGATATATCGCCTTTGCTTCAGATAATGCCTTTTTTCTTCACTTTTTCACGATATACGGAATTTTGCTTCTTTATTGTTTAAGTAGACTGATTTAGTTTATGGTGAAAACTGCTTTTGAATCGCTGATTTGTGTGATCTTTGATCTTGATTTGCTTGGTTTGGCTTAATTTAAGTTCACCTACTATAAACAATACCTACAATAAAATGGTTAGTGTCGCTGTCGACGTATTTAAATTGATATCATATTACGAGTATTAGGATGTGGTTGTCTTCGTTCACACCTTTCTTCTTTAGGAGAAACATTGTTAATTACTTCTACCAACCACTGCTTTAAATATCTACCAAAGGTATTTACTTATTAGCATGATTACTTAGTTTCGCTATTCTATACTATTGCATCTATAAGTTTATCTATTTTTCTGAGCTTTTTAGCCTTTTAGCCTTTTAGCTTTTCTTTACCTCGAACTATTATTTACCTCTAAATGTATGTATCTTTCAAGCATGCTTATAATTACTTCTTACGTCTCTATTATTTTGTAGGTAGGTCAGTAGGCATACAAATAAGGGAGATTTAAACCGTCAACAAAAATGACATTTATTGTATTTTTACACTATACATAATCTTCTACTATATAAAAATGAGTCGGGTTTTCCTTCCTGGCGCTATAACTCCAGAACGCACGAACCAATTTCCACGGTTTTGCATTCGTTGGAAAGGTCTCGGCCTCCGTGAGGTTTATAAAAAAAACTAAGGCGGTACGAAGTCCGCGGGGTCAGCTAGTCATTAATGAAAAGCAATAATGTATGAAAAGATATAGCGGCTATATATTTAATGCTAATCGTTCCTTGGAATGTCTTCAGTGAAACCAAGTGAACCTCATCCTAACTTGTGCTACTAACTTGTATGTTGCTACGCCAGCTACGAGGTGCTACGCCGTAGCCCCGTAGTGTGGGAGACCGTGTTCAGCTTCGTAGCGTTAGCGCTCGCTACGTGTGACGTCAAGAGTATACAATATACAGTTAACAAGCATTAGTATTTGCACATTTTGCATCCTATATCCCATAGTAGGTAAGTTCAAAAGTTATAATTATTAATGCTCGGGGAGGCACAAAGCCATACGCATCACGTAAAACAAAACAGTTGTAAAAGGCAACCGTCCGGAATGAGCCTGCGATAGACAGAAACAATGTTGGTTATATCTTTTTGATACCAGTTATCATTTTTAACTCGATGCTACAGCCTTGTATTTCTGGTTTCTTGCACAATAGGGTATCACACTATTTTTCGAAATGTGGTTTATAATGATCTTTATAACGGATTGAATCACAAGATTTTTTTATTTCGAATTTCTGAATGGGATTAATACCTGAAAAAGTACTTTCAAATTTTCGTTTTAGCGCTAAGAAGCCATGTTTGCTTGATCTGCGACGTCACTAGGATAGTAAATATAGTTACATAGCAACCAAACAAGTGAAGTCGAAACTTAAAACGGCTACTTGTAACGCTTTGTTTACAATATAAGTGACGTCACAGCAGCTAACAATATGGTGCCTACCGTTTTGGGACAGATTAAAAACAACATTTTTTATAAATGTAATTACAAAATTATTTATGCATTTTTATGATTAAAAGTCGATGTTTTGGGGAGCATTTTTTATATAAATGCAAAAGTAACTCTGTCTGTCTGTCTGTTACCTCTTCACGCTTCAACCGCTGGACCGATTGCGATGAAATTTGGCATGGAGATAGTTGGGATCCCGGGAAAGGACATAGGCTACTTTGCAAAAAAAAAATCGGGAACTACTGATTTATGATAGACTAGCAACAGACAGACAGACAGACAGAGTTACTTTTGCATTTATAATATTAATAATATGGATAGATGTAAGATGTGATAAAATGTAACAAAGTTGCCAAAAAAAACTCAATAACTTGATGAAAGCCTTTACGAGTAAGTATTCATTATTATTGAAACCTTTCTTACATGATACAAAGTGCGCTCGAATTTCAAGACAATCGCAATTAAGGCTCGTCTAGAGCTTAAAAGCCTTATTTGCTTAGTTATAATAGACATCTAAAGAATAAATAAATATTTGACGCATGGCATTTCTGAAATCCGTCCCGAAAATTCCAAGAGCGTTATCACACTTGCGATTCGCGAGCGAGTTTTGTATAGAAGCGAACACGCCGCGAGTTCGCCGCGTACGAGTTTTGTATTGAAAAACGCTTTCAACTCGCTCGCAAATCGCAAGTGTGATAAGGCCTTAAGGCATAAGCTTTATTCGACACTAGCTTTTCCCCGCAACTTCGTATGCGCAGAAATATTAAAATGAAAAATCCCGTTTTTTCCCGTTCCCGTGGAAATTTTGCAAAATCCTTTCTTAGCGGATGCCTACGTCATAACATCTACCTGCATGCCAAATTTCAGCCCGATCCGTCTAGTGGTTTGGGATGTGCGTTGATAGATCACTATATCAGTCAGTCAGTCAGTCAGTCAGTCACCTTTGAGTTTTATATATTTATATTTAGATTGAATATGCAATCTTTTTTGGCAAACATTTTCAATCGTGCTTTAACATTTATTCAGTGTTGTTATAAGGTCGACATAACTCCCTGTCAACAGCTAAAACGGTGTTTATTAAAACAATATGTGTTATTACTGGTACGTATTGGTACCAGTACCAGTAGCGACACACACCGCCCCGCACCAACACAAGTTACCTCACGCCGCCCGCGGCGAACGTGCACGTGTAGTATAGCAAAACCACGCGCACACGCGCACGTATATGAATAACATAATACTTTAGTGTGCAGATTACCATTGATCTTTTCGGTGAAGGAAAGCATCGTGAGAAAACCTGCACGCATCTGCGAAGTTTAATTCAGGGGTGTTTGTGAAGTGCCCAAACCCTCTCGTGATGAGAAAGATACAGCAAATAAAACACACGGAGAGCATTAATTATTCTCAGTAATATTCGCAGTTTTGGATAAATCAATTAATGGTAGGTGCACTTGCCCCGTCTAAAGAAAGTCAATCCATGCTTTATCATAAATGTGACAGTGTGTTTGTTTGTCTTTTCTTCAGGTCGAAACAACTGGACCGATTTGCATGCAAATTGGTATGGAAATGACATAGGATACTTTTTAGCCCGATATTTCCACGGGAACGTGTTTTCTATGAGTCAAACCATTTTTTGGCTGTAAAGGGGTTAAAGAGCTGGTATTATAATACAATATGGCAAAACTTGAGTGCTGTGCGGTTCACCTAGTTGCTCATGTTAGTAGAAACTGGGGCATGCAATTTATTCGGGGAACGTTCCTGGTTAGCGGGATCGTCGACGCCACAGCCTTACAATTATTTAGTTGACTCACATAATTCAGGTCCAATAGGCATAGGTTACTTCGCAGATGCGTGCAGGTTTCCTCACGATGTTTTCCTTCACCGGAAAGGCAAGATGCATTCAAAGATGTGTGTGTAGTTCCCAATCCGCACTGCGCCCTCGTGGGGACTATTAGCCCAAGCCCTCTCGTGACGAGAGGGGGCCTGTGCCCAGCAGTGGGACGCGAATAGGCTGTAGTAGTAGTAGTAGTAGTAGTAGTAGTAGGTATAGGTTTAGGAAAGCGCGGGCTGGTTTTTCGCAACTCGACTTCTGCATGCGCCTACTTTGCGTGGTTTTGGGCTGGCGGGGCTACTCCTGCCAACCCAGCTCCTGAAGAAAGCCTAGCAGACCCTTGATGTTGCCGACGACTTCCTGGAGCGACCTCGGGCTCCCGAGGTGTGTTGCCCGGTACGTTGCTACTCCAGAACACTCCAAAATTGGCTGATTTTTCTGCCTTTTTTCGGGTCCAATAAATGAGCTACAGCGATTTCCATTTATGGTAAACTTGTGCGTATTTTGCGTGTATGTTAAGAAGTACCTATAAAAGAATGTAAGTTCGGTAGTACTAGGGGCTATTTTGGCTGGTAGAATTTTGCTTACTTTTAATAATCAAACAGTAGGTGTATATTTGTACATGTGTAGAAAAGCCGTGGTGCACTGGTGGTTCGACCTACCGCATGCAGAGGGTCGGATGTTTAAATCCATCTCGCACCTCTGAGTATACTTGTTTGCGAAATTCAATAGAAACTGCTCCCGTTCAAATCTAAATATTTAATTTGTACAGTCGAGTTCATTAATATGTGTACACTTTTGGACCTTATTACAACGTGGTAAGGTGCAAAAGTGTGTATATATTGGCGAACTCGACTGTACCTTAGCGTAGACCTTAAATCAATTCGTCTTTTCAGCAAGTCGATTGCTACAAAACCGCTTCCGCTTGTGTTTTGCAGGCACGCCAAGACCAGGCCTTATATGGCAGCTGAAATTAAGACACATGACACATTGGCCACAGACGCGTACCTAAGCCCAGAATGCGCAATTATAAACTAATTTGTATAAAAATCACTAACACTGCAGTCAGTCGGAAAGTATAAATACATATAATTGACAGACTAAAATAATGTAAAGGTAACGATGTTTTTATTACGAAATATTATATTTAATGAGTGGAAAAATGTTTTCTTACCTTTGAAATTTGCTACAGTAGACTAGGGTATTACATATTTATAGCACCAAATTAGTTGTAATTGGTTATTAGAATTGTGAAAACGGAGATATTCCAACGTAGATTTTTCGAATCATGATCGTTTTATTTTTGGCATATTCTCGTAAAGGACATTTTAATGAGATACCTACCTTGAGTGAATAGCAGGAGGTATAATATTTTACAGTCAATTGTAATCCGAAGCTTTAAAAAATGTTAAGAACGATTTAAAACTTTAAACTTAAGTACCCATCTGAATGTTGTTCAGCCTGAACCTGAAAAAAGCAGCATTTTAACTTGAAGATTACCTTCGACTTTGCTCGTGAATTTTTCATCTCCGCTCTCAAACCGCTCTGTGCCGTCTAATACAGCAGCCTCAAGATAAATCGCGTATTCTAGATATCTACATTCCCCAACTATAATATATGGGTAATGTCACGTTAAACATAAATGGAAAAAATGCAAAAATCTTCCATTACTTTTGCTGGCCCTGATTTTTGATCGGCGCGTGAATGATGAAAAGCTTGATGCAAACTAATATCTAAAAATAAAATTGTTGGTTTAATTTTCCAGGCAAGTACACTTTATGAAAACATCATCAATAAACTGGGCATTGGTTCGAAAATTAAATCTTTTCAGTCGATAAGTTAAATTTCATTAACTTTAAATATATAAACCTTATTTCTCACGAGAGAGAAAGGGTTGATAAGAGAAATCTTTTCAACACGTATCCACCCGCTGCTGAATAAAGCTCTCCTTCAAATTTCTCCACTTTCCCCTCTCCTGTGCTGTTGTCACCCACCGCGTCCCAGCAAGCCTCACGATGTCATCCTTCCATCTTGCCCTTTGACGTCCAACGTTCCTGTGCCCCGTTCTAGGTCGCCATTCCGATACCTTTCTATTCCACCTGTGGTCTTCACTTTGAGCTAGAAACTTATTTAAATCGTGTTAAATAATTAACCTCGGTCTGTTTATTAGCTATAGGACCGAAAGCGTTTATTTATTAAATAAGGTTCCGTCGGCTGTAATGCCTCCGTCCGCTCGCGACAGCCGATGCCACTCATTTATTAAAGCTCCCGCTGCTGCGGCTAGTGATCCATTTTTAAGTGGATAATTTTCAGTCTAATATTCAGTTAGTAACGAATTCTCCACTAGCCGACGTATGGTATGTTACAGAGTTACAGTTATTTATTTATTTTAAACTCTTTATTGCACTAACAAAAAAATGCAGTGTATAAAAGGCGAACTTAATGCTACAAGCATTTTCTACCAGTCAACCTCACGTATGCGTGACCAAATAACTAGCGGCCCGTTCCAGATTCGCACGCGTAGTAATTCAACAAATTATATACAAATACCTTCCTCACTAATTCCTCTATCTTTTAGTGAAAACCGCATGATAATCTATTCAGTACTTTTTTTCGGCGGTGGACTTTACTTTATTATTACGTTTAGTGAAGTTGATAATATCATCGACGTAATAACTAAGACAACATTTCATATCAATCGAAAAATATTCCACATTTAAGAGGGTTTATCCCGAAAGTTAGCAACGTCGCATATAGCTGTTAAATGTTTCGCTGTTTTTATTAATTTTTCAATTTTACTGAATTAAAAAAGAAGTTATCATTCTATGGTTGAATGACCCGTCTCGTTTTATATTTGTTGGTTAGGCATTCAAATGATAAGATTACATTAAAACGCATGAAAAATGCGATGGAAAGTTTTCAAAAGATAGTACTTCCATAATCCTAAGAATTTCATGTTCCTATGATAATTGTTGCAATCCATACTTAATGTTTTATTCAACCATAGAGCGATAATTTATATTTTCATTCAGTAATATTCAGAAATTAATGAAAACGAAATATTTGACAGATACTTGCGACGTTGCCAACTTTCGGAGTAAACGCTCTTAAGTCATCGATTTGCAATATTTTGCTATTTCTAACCGAGTATTTACCGCGTTAGTTTCAAATAAAATTACAGTAATTCCGTTTTGCACAACTAGTTATTACGTCATCGAAGCGTGCACGCGATAAATAGCTTACAGAATTAAAGATCTCAAGCAATAGTGGAACTTACGAGGTTACAACAAGGCGAACTGCAAAGCCTCCTTAGCATTATTCGCGAACGCGAGCTATCAAGCACTTTCGGAGCACGGAAAGCTGTAAATTAAATGTAAGAAATCTAAACACAGGGCAGTAACGACAAGTTGGCAGGAGCCTGCCCCCGCCGTCGGTAGGCGCGGCACGTCCCGCTCGTGGACGCCCGCCAGCTCTCTCGATTGTGAAAACAATTTCGATCGCCGGGTCAACGGGTTAAACTGCTGAAATCGGAAATGGGTTAGAGGAGCCTGCGTCCTTGTATTCTGAAAAGAAGAGAAGTTAGTTAAATTAGCCACTTTATTTCGAATAGGAATAAGAGATTCTCTCATCATTTAGGTGCTCTGCTGCCGTAGAACACTGTTGTGTCCAAAAGAGTACCGAAAATAAGTAATAGAGGCGACACTTACTCCGCTTTCGCTCGATGCGTTAACGTTAACGCCGCTCAACAAAGCAAGCAAGCATAAAAATACCACTCGCCGCTTACACATTTACATTCGAACGTAAATGCTTGCTTCAAACACCTTACGAGCTCTTTTACGAGGCGGTTAGGCTGTTTTATTGCCCCGCTAACCGTGCTCCGAAATAGGGCAGTACATTTTTCAACAAAATGCATCTCGGTGGATGCCAAAATCCGCAGTCACGCGCGCCGGCCGCGGCTCCAAGAAATACCGGGTTAGGTCCTCACACTGCCCGCCAAACGCCGGATTAACTTCGACTTGAAATTGCAACGCCAAATCGGATCGGGCTTAAATGCTGAGTAGACTTTTGAAATTTAAATTAGATGAAAATAGGTCAGCGTGGCTTACGTAATCTTATGTGCTTTTTTTGCAAACTCAAAAAGAACTGTAACAGTTATCTAAGTCTTGGAAATAAGTCACAAACATCCAAAATATGTAGTGTGAAATATTATGATACTATTCACGGGCAAGTTACATCGAATTTGACACGTTACAAAAGAAAAGTCTCGAGGCAAGACGTAATACAAATCACCAGCCTCCCCTCCAATAAAATTGTTATTTGCAATCGTATTCAGAAACGTAGAAACTATCCTTTTACAAATTTACCTACAGGAGTTGAGAAACAAAGCCGTTCTGATTCGATTTAGCAGCGAACGAACGAGATCTTCTTTGATGTGACGAATCAAAGGCAGCGATCCGACTGTAATACACTTAGCCGGACCATTTCAGCTCCCCCCCCCCCCCCCCGGTGCCTCCCACCCCGTGCAGCACTGCAGGGTTCAATAAGATTTTCATTAAGCGTTGAAAACTTTTTAATGAGTAAGGATTTTTCGCTCAACCCTTCAATGTATCATTTTGCGTAATGGATTTTTTCCCGCATTTTGTCGGGTTTAACGGTACGCGTGCTAATTTAATAACTTTGTTGCTATTTCAATACACTTACTTATCCTATTCATTTGAGTCGAGAGTGACCTATCGCCTTTCAGTTTAATATCGGTTGTTATATTTCTAGACAAGCAACCATCAGTTATGCCAGAGATTATGTAGAACTAGAAAGATATATAAAAAAAAAGTTATATCGTAATGTCATACGTATTTGTAAAAGATATAAGTAGGTACTAAAAATGCCATTTTAAATATAAACTAGCAATTATAGCGCCGTGACGCCTAAGCGCAGGGATAGGGAATTTCCATTTCCCTATGTAACGTTTCGAATAGAGCCCCTGATCACACGCCACTAGTTCCAGCGACCCACTGTGCACTGTGCTGGCCTGCCCACTGGCCCCGGCAAGCTGGCCACAATGAAGGCATCAATCATGTGGCGTGAACCGACGAAAGCATATCTGATGCCCCTATTCGTGCCTACTTATAGCTTATTTCCGTGCATCGATTCGCTCCGTATATATTCATGAAATCAGATGGAGTGGAAAGACTTAAGCGGTGTAAATATGTAAAGGTTGAACCGTGGACCCGTATAACAAACTTAACGAGCATACAATAATTACAATTAACTTGAATTAACGAGTAAGTAAGTAGAAAAAGAAGAAACATTTATTCGCAACAAACACACGACATAGAAAACAAAATATGAAGAAAAACACAGTATAGGTAAAAAAAGACGAAAGTTCTTATGATTTGCCACGAAATGGTCCCAGCTCAGCATCCAATACAATAGTGTTCACAGCACTTTTTGGCACATATCTTTAAAGTACTTACACATAAATAAATATTTAAAAATGAAACACAAAATTTCTAATGCCTCCAACTTCTGCGGACGACAGTAATTCAATTAAAATACCTAGTAGAGACACCCGCAAGCCCCGACTAGCTCGGAATCAAACAAAATGGTTATTGTTAGGTCTTTAGAAATCAGATACTACTCGGTGGGGGCGGCTTGCCCCCCTCACCCCCTTTAGGCCGCTATTTCCTTCAGACGGCTATCGGACATGCTACGTCGCTCCACGGCCGTGGCCGCACAAAAGGGCATACGTGCATTCTAGACTCAAATGCCCTTTAAGGCGAAGCAATATTGGCTGTACGGTTCGGCCTGCAGTGTAAATAAGGCATTGGAATGTTGGATCTTGATATAAATGCTCGATTTGAAGATGAATTTAGGTCTTGGCATATATTATGAAGCTTGTAAGTTTAGGTTTAGTTTTTCTCCATCATTCTCTGCCCCTAAAATACGCACTATACGCACTTATTCTCTACTCTTGAGTAGGTATTTTTGTCCACTTGACATTGTAGCACTGCGAAGTACAATTTTTTTTTAGTTCAGTCAAGCTTTGAAATGCAGAGCATCGTTTCAGTTTACACAATGCATTTTTAATTGGTGATCCAATTACAATTTGAGTCAAATATGAAAGTTTGTGAAACCTGGCCTAAGGGAATTTATGATTGCAAAATATTTTCATCAGTTTATAAATTGTTATGATAATATAATAACTTAAATTTATTAATATATGGAAATAGCCATGATGATCGACAAACTTCGGTAGAAGATGGCACCAGCAAGAAGAAGAAATTTATTAAAAAATATATACATTTTTATTTTTATGTGTGGATGTTTTATGTATCCTGCCGAAAAAAATATTGCATTTGACTTTAAAAAAAATAACGGTTTCCGTTTTATGAAGTCCGGATTTTGTGAAGTCCCCAATCCATAGTGCGACGTTAGGCTGTTGCGGTGGTTTGTGGAATAAATAATATCTAAATCTTTGGACAAAACCATCCGGCATGCACGTCCATTTGTCATTAATTGTGCCATTGTCCATTAGCGACGTGACGCAAGGGCGAGAATCGCGTGTGAACATGACGGACGGAGCCAATGAATCGCGAGCATTATTGAATAAACGGCCAGGGGATAAACGGACTAATGTTGTAACTGGTAACTGAGATATATGATCTTGTCGACATGTTGCCCGGTTCTTATTGAAATGACCAAGATTTTTTATATCAACTACGTTTACATTACTTTCAGTAATGTACTTAAGTACTTAAAATTAGTTCTTCATTTTAAACTTAGAAGTGATAGTAGTAAATTTAAAGCCGTGCATGCCCTTTAAACCACTAGTTTGACCTACGCCTCTCATGCAGAGGGTCGGGGGTTCGAATCCGGCTCGCACCTCTGAAATTGTTTATATGCGAAATTCAGTTTGAATTTACCACTGAGCTTTTCGGTGAAGGAAAACATCGTGAGGAAACCTGCACGCACCTGCGAAGCAATTCAAGGACGTGTGTGAAGTCCCTAATCCGCACTGGGCCCGCGTTGGGACTATCGCCCAAACCCTCTCGTGATGAGAGGAGGCCTGTGCCGAGCAGTGGGCCGTAAGTAGGATGTATTGGGGTTGTAAATTTAAAAATCATAAAGTAGATAAGTCATGCCTACTCAAAAATGGGTGCCGAGATTCTAAGTAGTTAATTGAAACCCTCTGCATTGCTACCACAGCTTCATTATCTAAGCCAAAATCGTTAACAATGTCTGAATAGTAATCGCAAGATCTAATAAGGACGTATCCTGGGGGCAAACATGAGCTTACATAGCTTATTAGCTTCCAAGAGTTAAGTCGGTTTTGTATGTCCCTCTAAATATAATAAACTACAGCGGATAAACCTACCGCAGTCTCGTTTAGAAATGGAATGCCCGCTTAGACTGTTTCTGGTTTACTGAACACATTACAAATTCCTTAATTACTAGAACACGTGCAACTATTATATGTATCTGGAAGCTTGCAGCTGCACCCATATGCTTTTTACCTTATGTAGCGTGTGTAGTCAGCTGGCACTATCACCTATCACCGCAAAAGAATCAGATTTGGCTAGACACACTTTCTATCAGTGGATCGTCCTTTTTAGGGTTCCGAAGTCCACTAGGAACCCTTATAGTTTCGCCATGTCCGTCCGTCCGTCCGTCCGTCTGTCCGCACTATTGCTCGGAGATGCTTAGTTCTAGAAAGCTGTAATTTGGCATGAATATACATATTAGTTACGCTGACAAAGTGGTACAATAAAATTTTGAAATATATTTTTTTATAGGGTACCTCCCCTACTCGTAAAGTGGGGATGTATTTTTTTTTCTTGCGTACCCCATGGTGCGGCATATCGTTGAATAGGTCTTAAAAAAATATTTTGGGTTTGTTAAAACCATTTTTTGATTAAGTGATGCGTTTGTGAAATATTAAGCTTTAAAGTGCTATTTTCTGTTAGAGTCACGTGTCCCCCCCCCCTGCCAGCTAAATGGTGGTATTTGGATGGCTGAAAAAAATCACGGTTATGGCATATATAACGTAGTTGAAAGGAAAACTATCACAGCTAAGTAGGCTGTACAAACTTACGAGTCATAGTCGACCAACTTATGAAATGATTAAAAAACCAATGATTTTTCTCGAGCGGCAGGTGCGTCGGGCGGGCACGTCGTCATACCACAGGCTAGCTAGATGCTATTAAGTCTTAGAAAGGTACTGTGGGAATCGTCAACTTCGGAACCCTATAATTTGCGCGTGGCCCGACACGCACTTGGCCGGCTTTTATTTTTTATGCCATAGGCAATCGAGCGCACATTTCTAAAATATTACGTCGCTGGCTTAAGCCGTACGTTTTCTATGTGACACTCATTATTAGGTATATGTAGGTAGATTTAAACGTTTTCTCATGTAACTATAAAATATGCGATCAGTGTTTCCGCAAACCGTCGACAGTTGAATGAAAACCTCAAGCCCTTTATCTTTGAGCCTCCGGTTACTAACGCAGTTGATACGCTTGACATCCTACTCGCACTAACAGCGCCGGACCGACTTTAAGACTAAGCAATTTTACATTAAGAAAATTCTAAGCGACAAAATAAATTTCCCTTTACATTGCGTTTAGACTCGTTTTTGCACTCGAAGACCTATCTTTATTTGTATGTATGTATTTATATAATTTATGTATATGTATTCAATTCAATTCAATTCAATCATTTATTCAGCAAATTGGCCACATAGCGGCACTTTTACACGTCAGAAAAGAATTTACCAGCGCTTCCTAGACCCATTGCTTGAGAAGATGCAGTGTAGGCACTTTATATGTACACTAGCTTTTGCCCGCGACTTCGTCCGCGTGGAATTCGGTTATAGCGTTCCCGAGGTAACTAAGCGTAGTTCCGGGATAAACACTGACCCCGTGTACACTGAACTTAATAAGTAGCCTGTTTCCTTCCCCGGGACTCGATTATGAACGCCACTCACATTTAACTCGTATTGAAATAAATGCATATTTACGTCACAAGAGAAAGCTTTCTGCCAATGTTTGTTTCCAGGCCTAGCTTAGAAATTTCATACAGACTTTCAACTCCTTTAACCCCTTTAAGGAGGAATTTCCAAAAAACTTTTCCTACTTACATCATAAGAGAAACTTTTCTGAAGTTACATACAAACGTTTAAGCCCCTTTTTATCCCTAAAAGGCGGCACTTTTGAAAAATCCTTTCTTGGTGCTTATCTATGTCATAAAAGAAACTTTTTCGACAAATTTCATGTTTCTAGGCCTAGCGGTTTCGGCTCTGCGTTAATCGATCAGTCAGTCAGTCAGTCAGTTTCTTGTTTTATATATATATAGATATATGTATTTTTTGTTGTAAGTATTACTTAATGGCTTTTATTGCACCGCTACAACAATTTCTGCTTTGCCCAAAGGTTTAACTGGTAAATAATGCCTTATAGCATGAAGTTCGCCTTTTGTATTAGTTTTTACCATGTGCAATAAAGTTTAAATAAATAAATAATATCCATTCGATTTTCAATGGAAATTTCCTAGTAACAGTTACTAAGTTCCTAAAAGAAATCCTAACTCGTTACGAGATAACATCGTCTGAATATCGCTATTTTTATCAGTGTCTGACCAAAAATTACATTTCACGCATTACAAATTCATTTTTGCATTTAATTTACATAATCATATAGAGTGGGCAGTGGGAAGTATAAAAATTAACATCCCAAAGGACGCCTTTTAAAAATCTTAACGTTTTGTGTAAATGACACTCACCCACTTAGCCGGGCGTCGTAAAAATATTAAGTGGAAGTACACTTTGTGTTCGTGACGTCACTACCCCCCCCCCCCCCCCCCATTAACATTGGACTTTTTTACAGTTCATGCCCGACTTAAAAACCCATAGTTAAAATCTCATGTGAACAGACAGCAACTATTAATATAACTTCTTTTACTAACTCAGGATCTATATATATGCTTGGGCAATCAAAACCTATAGGGTACTTCCCGATGACCTAGAATCATGAAATTTGACCAGAATCAAGGTCTTATAGCACACGTACAAGAATAAATCTTAAAACCGTCAATATTATTAGCTTATTACCTATATATTTTCATAGTAAAAAATGCAAATGTATTAATACAAACTTATTATTAACCTGTCTAACCGCAAATAATAAGTTTGTAATAGTAAATTTACTTACATTCATCCTTCAAGTTTGCACGGAACCCATGGTGCGCGAGTACAACTCGCACTTGAACGGTTTTTTTTTACAATGGCAATAGTTTTTAAACCAACCTTTTCTTTTCAGAATCGTTTCAGGTAGTATAATGACTATTACTATAAAATAAATAGAAACTGTAAACCCACTGTAAACCGATTTCCAATGTATGAGATCGGGTTGTTTGCAAAACTTCATTATGATTTAGTTAAGGCTTAAGTATTTATAACCTCACTTTGAGATGATATTATTTATCGGTTTTTCTAACTATTTTTCTACTAGTAGCTAACGTAGGTACTTACTCGTATTTTTTACCGACAATAAATTTCATCCTACTATATGATGCCGCTATACGATACGATTTACGATACATAAAGGGTAAAGGCACCCTCTTCCCCTTCGCAGGTGAATCGGTGATGAGCTCTCGCTATTTTTGGCCCCTTCATTTGTTCCGCCTGAGAGTAGAGATTTTCGCACTTTCCCTCCACGCTCTTAAATTCTATGACTCCTTAGTGGGTACTTATTCTTCCATAGATTAGCTAAATACTGCCATAGGACTAGACTACCTTTACGTCTAGGGTCAGCGGGTAACCTTGGTTACTTTCTGATTTTGATTTGGAATCGCTTCTTCGGAGTTCTTCGTCCAGCTTCATAGCGTGCTACCTACACTCATACAAAAATATTATCCAGTAATTTTCCTAACTAAACAGCTTATATTTCTCAATAAGTATACCTTATTATTCTATCATAGGAAACTAAATAGACAATCTTGACTATGTTGAATAGAATTTTAAAAATTTATAATAACTTACCACAAATATTAAAAAAGGAACAAAAAGAACAAATATTCATTTAAAAACTTAAACGAATTTTATTAAGTAAGGCATATATACAGTTAATGAATACTTAGAGGACAAAATAATTATATAAAACTAATAATACCCAATTAAAATTTATCTTTTATTCCCTATTATTTTATTCTATGTCATGGACCCTAACAGGGTCCATGACATAGAATAGAATAGAATAGAAATCATTTATTATATCACAAAAGACACCACCACCGACTTATACTAGGCTTAACTTATACTTATACTTAACTCTTACATAGTACTTAAGTTAAATGTAACATCTTGTAAACACCATGGCATAGCAATACATGAGTATGAGTAATTTTTCTGTTCAACATTGTCAAGATTAGAACTGACTTAATCAGCACAAAGTCCCTGATTTAAACTTATCGTAATCATTATACGAGAGGTTCATAGATTACGATGTTATGTATGTTATGAATACTAAACAATAAACAGGATAAGGCCATGTACTGTTGCGGCTAACGAGCCTGATAACGCGTTCTGTCGCTGAACACATTTTATCAGTGCGCGGCGACGGGCGGGTAAGGCTGTGCCTTGCTGCCGTATACATTTTGTAACTAGTCGCGACTTCAAGAAAATCTTTGTATTGGATATGCAATAATAAGATATAACACACTAATTAAATTTTTGTCTTTTCCAGGTAAGTTGCGGTTTTACCGTACTAGTTTTGCTGCGGTTTAGTAAGTCAGAATTCAATTTGAGTCAATTTGAATTAACCACAGAGCTTTTCGGTGAAGGACAACATCGCGAGGGAACCTGCACGCATCTGCGAAGTAATTCATAGATGTGTGTGAAGTCCCCAATCCGCACAGGGCCCGCGTGGGCACTTAGCCCAAACCCTCTCGTGATGAGAGGAGGCCTGTGCACAGTGGGACGAAATAGGCTGTAATAGTAGTAGTAAGTCAGAATACTCACACCAACGCGAAACCCTTAGAAATTTAAAGTGATTGTTGTAGTTTACAGAAAAAATACGCGTACGAAAAGAAGTCACAGTATACTATAGAAGACGAATCTTGTTGGAATATCAAAGAAAAGTTATAAATGTTTGCGTAAAAGTTTCTAGAACTGCCCCTCTGAACAAAAGTTGACTGTGTGTGGAAATTCCACTATTTATGAAACCTACAATATCTATACATATTTAAGGATTGTCACTTGTTTTTTTTTTTGTTTCTTTACATGATGTAAATGTGTAATTTGTGATGTATACGTTTAAATGACGATAGGGTATAGGGTAATCGTGTGTAGTTAGGTAGTACTGTATCGGTTGGAGCATTTGAAAAAGGTGCCGGCTGAAAAACAGCGCTGCACGAGTCCACACCGCGTGGGTCATGCAGCACTGCTGCTGCCGGGTCCTATTGCCACAGTTTTTTCACATTATGTTAGTTGTTATTTTTAGTGTTAATATAGTGGTCAGTAATTTTTCTTTTTTTATGTATTGTTTGGTTTTTTGTGGTAATAAACGATTTTCTTCTTCTTCTTCTTCTTCTAAGACTCGACGTAAATTGAGATCCGAGCTTAAGGCGTAGGTACACAATGGTTGTATATAACGCTAGGCGCAGTAGTGACTCAAATTGAGAACGGCACTTACATAAACGATTGAGATATTTATTGAGGGAAATTGTTGCGAGTTGAAGGGTCCGTGAAAGGGCTTGTTTTCTTGGTTTTTGAAGTATATATTTAATTTAACTAGGTTTATTTACTTGAATTTGAATGTTTATTAAGCTACTTTACTGCCTCGCCGGAGTCCTGAGTCAGTATTTATTTAGTAAGTATGTATTACTTGTAACTTTTCAGCGTATATTTTTCTAAGTACCTATCTTGCAACTTCCGTTTAAGTTAGATATCTACAACAAGTAGTATTCGAAATAAAATTAATTAGTAAAGTTAACAATTACATATAATTCTATACCTATCATCTCTCGCTGCCGCCTGTGGCACGGGCGCGGCCTTAGTTGCGGTTGTAGCGAATCGCGAAATTAGTAAAGTTTACGCGATCATTATTGGCGGGCTGACAAAGCGCCCGCACTGCCTTTGCGCTTTGACAACGCGTAATTGCGGGGGAACGAGCGCAACGAGCGCCCGCGCAGTTCCGCCCTTAAGACTAGTTCGCTGGCGGTAGTTCTTAAATTATCAAATCACAATAGCGGCTTCTTTGCGAGCAAAAGCGAAACCTGATTTTCTCGTTGAGCTTTTATGTTTAACAGTTGATTCAGTTGGTCGATGTAACTTAACGTAGATACGGTGTTTTAGTTGTATGAAAAACGTGACGTTTTCTACGTTATGAGAGTAATTTAAGTAGCACTTTTTTAATCAATCTCTCATTAACGGTTTGGTATTTTTAAGTTTCATAAATTGACAGCAATTTCAGTGTGCCTCTTCACATAAGCCTATGCCAACAAGCGCTTGTAACCTCAATCGAAACAAGAGAGACAGACAAGACAAGACAGAAACAAGACCAAAAAAATCCAAATAAAAAAACACGTCCCTCAAAGTATGTAAACCTTTAGCGAAGATGATGTTCCTCTAAATCTACTTCCTAAGAAAGTGCTCAAAACTACGAAATGCCGATATTTTTATATTATACTTTGACCTTATTATGAAATGAAATGAAATTTATATATTTACCTTAAAATTAAATACAATAATAGGTTACTGTGATCCCCACACTAGGCTGAGCCTGTCCCGTGGGAATCAGACTATGTGAAATAAGAAAATATAATTATATGCGGCAGAGAAACAAAATTAATGAAAACTTCTATAACAAATGAAGCAAAGTATCTCTTCCGAAGATGTTGTAACAATGTATATGTAAACGAACGAAAAAAAGTCTTATTTAAAGAAAAGAAAGGTTGTCAGCCAGTTGGCCAATAATACAATTACCAAGAATTAATATTATAACGGGGCAAACGAGCTGACGAGCTACTTAATGGGAGTATCCTAATCATCGTCGCCCATGGACAACTGCATCATGAGATGAGTTTGCCAATGCGTTCCCTTTTTACCCGACTGCGCACCGCAAAGGAGGGTTATGTGTTTACCTGTCTATGTATGTATGTATGTATGTATGTATGTATGTATGTATGTATGTATGTTTGTTCCTTTGTGGCACACTAGAGATCAAACGCGTGGGTCGATTTTAATGAATCATACGTCAATCGATTCGTCTGAATTGCGCGAGTGTCACTGAAGATATGAAATTTATCAAAATTCAAAATTGCGGCTACCAGACGCCATATTGTACAAAATAAAAAAATAAAAGTCAACCAACTATGGCATGTGAGGTATCGTTGAATAGGTATTTAAAAATCATTATTAGGTTTCTTTGACCATTTTTCAGACAAAAGAACCGTTTATGATTTATAACGATTCAAAGTTCCTTTACTAACCACGTAAAGTAGGTACCTACCTATCCACCCAGTAGTACATCCGTTCGAATTAGCAACACAGGAAATAATCTAGACCAACGAGTCTTCAAGCAGGTCACGACGACTATAAAATACTTAATAATAATGTTTTTCATAAATCTCAAACTTCAATCAAGTACGTACGCATGTGCAATGTAGTGTACCAGTAGCGTCATCTATCCGTTGACTTGAAGACTTTTAGTTTCGTTATTACATTTAAAGTGTCAATAGTGTGTGTGATACAGTGAAATATAACCTAATTGATTATAGGTACCAATTAGGTACACTATATAGTCAGTACTCAGCGCTCGTAAATAAATAAAATAGCTACCTAATACTCTTATGTAGTACCAGTAGCGCCATCTATCGGTTGACTTGAAGAATTTTAATAGGTTCAGGCTTATGTAGCGTTTTGAGCCGGGTTAGGTCTCTAGAGGGATTAATAATCAGTAATTTAGATCATCGCAAGCTACTTAATAATCCCCACGATAGCAACTCTCTCCATGAAATGACAAGATTGCGGAATTTACGGTCTTTTAATCCCTAACTAAAAATAATAAAATAAAAAAGTTAATTAAAAAAAACAAAAAACCCGACTGCGTAAAAACTAAAAAGAAAAAAACAAGACTACTTAGTTCAGTAGTAGCTAGGATTATGTTAAGTAATTGATTGCTATTGAGGAATCTAAAGATGCCTACAGTCGGGACCCATTTAAAATCTAGGTTAAAATGTTACAAATAATGGGTCCCGATAGTAGGCATCTTTAGATTCCTCAATAGCAGTCAATTACTTAACATAATCCTAGCTACTACTGAACTAAGTAGTCTTGTTTTTTTCTTTTTAGTTTTTACGCAGTCGGGTTTTTTGTTTTTTTTAATTAACTTTTTTATATTCATTTGCTATCGATATTATTTTTTGTATCATTTGTCACCACAGTACCTTCAAATTCGTTAAATGTTTCACATGTCTATTATATGTATTACATCTTTATACCTACTTTATTCAGGTCAAGCGTTCGATGTTCCTTGCCTTCTATTGGGCTGGCGGAAACCGCCTGGCTAATTAGATACTTGGGTGTTCCCCTCCCCCGAATACCTACCGTAGTTGCGGAACTCGCGATCGCAGCCGCGCTCGGCTTTCAAACGGCTGCACTCCGCCGAGCGTCAAAATTCATAGTGACTACAATTTTCGTAACCGCAAATTACGTCTTTGAGCGCTGCCGGAGTAGAACGGAAACAGCCGAAGTCGCTTCGTTAGGGGTCGGATTGGGCCCATTGTAGTCGCGCGCGGACAATGGCCGGTGACGCGCCGTAATCGCCGCTAAATAGTCCAGCATAGCGCAGCTTTAATTGTCCTGACGGAGCGTTTTCGCATTCCGCCTGATATTTTTCAAAGTGGGACGTTAAAAGCGTTTCACGCGTTGATAATTGTCTCGCAAATGAGCCGTTCGACTGCGAATGACGAATTAAAATTTTGTTGACGATTCGGTTTTTACGCCGCCGTAATTTTCGCGCGATGGAATTTTATGCGAATATCAATGCGACGGCGGATTTGTAAACGGTCGGAGTTTATTTTCTCAGTAACAGTCGTAATACTTACGCGCCGGCGAGAGCGGGGGCAAACGGCTACTGCATGCGGAGGCCGCTAATTGAAACTATAAATATTATGAAAGCCGACAGCTTCCTTCGCACAGTTTTTGTACACTAAGCGAAAAAAGTTTGAGTAAAAAATATTTCATGTTTGAATTAAAAAAGAGAGCTGAGCTTAAATTTCAATAGGTACCTAGTCTACTCTAGGGTCGATGGAAAACGAAGCCACATGATTCTTACTCGACAGTTACCACGGGAGGGATATACGTATAGATTGTAAATAGCGTTATAGATGAATGTCGTAAATTGCTGAACTGCCGCGGAAGCACACAGCCGCCGCGCAATGTACAGCGCGCCGCCGCCGCGCCCGCCGCGGCCCGAGTCGGTTGGGGTGGCGCGATAACCACTTTTTATACGCATAATGCCCGGGATCTCGTGCTAAGCTGATAGAATTGTGGTGGAATCAGCAACGCTTTTGAAGTTCTATTAAATTGTAACACTCACGAGTTCGCGCCAATGCCCCTGTGAAATTGTGTCTTTATTGAAATTGTCGAAATTACTTTTATTTTTCGCCGAGGGGAGTGGGATTGCGTAGCGAAAGTTTTCATATTTATGTATATAGAGATTAGCAAGCTATTTGAGTCTTTCTTTAGTTCCTGTTGACAGAGCGCAACGCTTCTCCGGAAGCTGTAACGAGATGGGTAAAACAAGCTTATTATCGCAGAGAAGTGTCAAACAGTCAGCCAAGAGCGCCACGAGTGTTTGTTAACCATTTCCTAAACCAAACACGTCCTGTGTGCCGTTATCAAACTCACGATGTAATCGAAAACAAATGTCGACACGCGTTACTGTCAAAATGTCACCGAATTTGACAGATGGGAGTAGGTAGCATTATTAAGCGTAGCCGGGAGCTGCAGATGATGCAATTTGGTCGAGTTTTCCCAATTGTTTCGCACCTGCCGGCTGAATAATGTAATTCATTTGCATATTTATGTTTATAAAAGCTATGAATATATGAATTTCTTGCGCGTAGCGGGTTAACTTGTATTCTTAGATGTTTTAGTCTTTATACTAGACTCGAATCTTAGTAGCATACAGCTGGATGTGGCGAGTAGTCGTCAAATTATGGTCATTAATTTCAAGTTAGTATTATTAGGATAATTCGTGGAATATGGACAATGGTGGGGCATGCATGCTCCGATAGGCTGAGCAGGTCTAATGGGAGCCATTTTGCCGCGATCTCGCTGGCACGATTAATGACGTCATCCATCACGCCGTCGCTGCACCCGACGAATTATTTGTTGTTAAAAATCAAGTTAATTCATCTCATTAAACTAAATTTGCTTTATATACATGGTGGGTCAGAAAATATGACAAATAATTAACCCACCGTTTCGGCTATCGATTCTAAATATATTGTATACCTAGGTCTTTAATAAATATTTTTTTTTAACTCAAAAAAAATCAAAGATCTATACAATATACTTAGAATCCGTAGCCGATACTGTGGGTTAATTATTTGCCATATTTTCTGACCCACCGTGTATATCACTATCACTTATGTCCTGAAACTACTCTTTTTAAGAAACGACATCTACTGCAGTAAGTTATCCTGTTTGACATGTGAAGTCGTAATCCATACTAATATTATAAATGCGAAACTTACTCTGTCTGTCTGTTTGTCTCTTACCTCTTCACGCTTCAACCGCGGGACCGATTTGGATGAAATCTGATATGGAGATAGTTGGGGCCTAGGGAAAGGACATAGGCTACTTTTTATCCCGAAAAAAAGGCAGTTCCCGCAGGAAAAGATAACCGAATTCTACGCGGGCGACGACTGAAGCGAGTAAATTATAAGTAACAAATAAAGACAGGAAATCCAGCTTATATTCGCCCACCCATTCCGATAAAAAAAAACAGGGCATTTGACAATCATCAGAGTATGAGGAAATCAAGATCCTACGCTACATGACAGTAACCTAGTTTTTAAAAAAACCGCTGGATCTGGATCAGTTTCACTACATTCTGTGTAGGGGATCCAATAAATTAAACGGCCAAATATGATCATTTGGCCCAAATGCGCAAATGCCGGGGTAAGCTGATGACCCGGCATTAGGCTAGATCTCTGCGCGAGCGCGCTCAATCGGCTTATGTATTAGTAATTACACGCTAAGCCTGGTTGACTGCGAGCCACAAGTCGTGCGTCAAATATGCGCGTGATGCAGTTAATTGTTCCCTGTAAAATGTAAAATTATGTAGACCGTACTAATCGTAACGCATTCATATTATGACACTTTCCAATGTTGTATGAAATCGGGAACTCTGACATTGATATTGTTACAGACGGTTTAGTATATTTTATTGTTTTTATTTATTGTCAATTTGATATTTTTGAAGGCTACCAAATAACAGGTGATTCGCAAGTCAGCTCCGGGTTCTCTTTTCTGAATATAAATGTCGGTTTATCATGTCTTAAGGTTTAGTCGTACGTTTAAGAAGGTAATTGTCATGATTTAATACTGGAGTCCTACAAAAGTCATTAAGTTGACTCCCTAACCCATCTAGTAAATAAAAACCGTCTGTGGATTAACCGACCTGTGCAAAAAAACGGGGTATAAAATTGCATTATAACCAAAACCCTTGGATAACGTTACACCTATAATAAAATAACAACCCTCTTAAAGGCTTTAGCTGGATTTTTCATTTTATTGACTACCAATCCTAAAGCCGAGTAAAGGCATTTTCGCTTCAACATCACTTTAGACTGTAGATTCTTGAAATTCAAGCGAAATAAATATTGTCTTCTTAAAGCATAATCGAAATCAACATCATAGAATTTGAGATTGGCACTAAAAGTAAACAACAAGTGTAAAAGTACATTATGAGTTGCAAAAACTGCTTAAAATAAACGTTTTATTTACTTATCTATCTATCTAAATTAGATAGTTTCGTCAGAAAGCTCCAAAAATGGGTAAAAAAGTAATCGAATAAATCCTTGAAGCCTTTCAGAGACATTTCTTATTTGATATTTTTACAATCCTTGAATCCATCTATAATCCAAAGGTTTTAAATTTCAAATTACAATTAATTGCTCTCAAACCTCACTTAATAAGTTTTTTTTTCAGTTAGCTTTAACCTTTAAAAGTGGGGGGAGGCCTTTGCCCAGCAGTGGGACACAATGGGCTCGTAATAATAATAATAATAATAATAGCTTTAACCAAAAGTCTATTGAATACTTAGTCAGTAGGTCCATAAACGAGATAGGTACCTACGGCGAATCCAGCCGACGATCTAACAAGGGTATTCCATCAGTGAAACTCCTCACCTCCAACGTTTTTATGTTTTCATAAATTTCCGTTGAGATCAATATTTTATATTCGCGCCCGCACGCCGTAAAATGGGGATTTTTTGCAAGTTCGCGCCCCGGGCGTAGGGCGACCATCGCGGAGCACCGGGCAGGACTTAACCGGTTAACACACAGCCGGATAAGCCTATAATCTAACTCTTAACTCAAATTACACAATTTTTAATAGTCAATATACCTACCACATGTAATGAAGTTACTTTTAGATGTAGGAAACTTCCGAATTATGTGACTAATCTTCATTTTTAAAATACGAGAAATGCTGTTGCTACTCTAATATGTTGACAACATTAGATACTTTATTTTTTCTCAACACAAATCCATGGACCAATTCCCAGAATTCCTTTTAAATTATAGAACGGCCAGATATTTAAGGATCATGAATTCATGATTATCATAGTCGGTGTTGTTTTTCACACTTTATTTATCTCGTCTGCACTTTAACGACTTTAAATTTACGGCCGTCGCAGCGATAATGACGCCTATCACTTGACCTTACAAAAAACGTCCGATTACCTCGCCGATACGTTTATATTACCCTCAGGATAAATAAAATAAAATGTCCCGGAGCGTCGAATGGAGAGGACCACCTACTCGGCTCGAGCCCTCTAGAGATTCGCCACTTGAACCGTTCGATACATTTTTCACTCGAATAATGTTATCACGTGTGTACCTTCGCCTTTCTTCACATAGTATGCACATTTTGCGGTACAGTGTAAATACAAACGAGAGGGGACTTCACACTTAGGCGCCGCTATCATTACGCATTCATGTTTGGTAGGTATTCCGTTGAAGTGTTTGTGTTTTCTGCTTCTTACCGGCCCGCGTTTCTTTTGAGCTGACTCTAAACTAAGAGTTGAAATGGGCGTTGTTTTTGGAAGAAAAGGCCCGAAGTTGCAACGCGTAGCGTTTATTAAACAGCGTCGGTGTCACGCTGAGCGCGTCAAAGCTCCCGGTGAATCCGAGCCGATCGCACCGGCGCCTGATTGCACGTGACACGGTATTACCCGCCGCTGTCCGGAGACGGACCTGGCTTACGTGATAAGTATTTTTTATTTCGGCGAGATAAACCACTGGCCGCGTCGGGTTACCGTAATGTCTGAACCTCACCGCCACCTGTCACTGCGACCTACATTTCGTGGTAAATCATTTTCGTTAAAAACGCCTTAAAATTCAACGATTTTCGTCCTTAGAATTGCGAGCTCATCAACTTAGTATGATGTTTTCCGTCCGCCGCGCACGTAGGTACTTTAATGCGAGTTCGCTCCGTCGCTCACCTGAGCTGGTCAATTTTAGAATCGATATTTATTTAGATGCAAACTTCTGTAGCAAATTCGAAACGTAGGCTTCCGTTTAAGCCTTTTGCGCCAATTGTACCTTTTTTTCTTATAGCGAATTCAGCTTCGCTTTTGCGATCTAAAAAGTCAATTTCATTAGCCGATTCCTGCAATGCAGCTTTAACAGAAATCGACACGTTTCGCCTCTCGACGAGCATTCTCTGGACGATTGTCAGCGCGGAGTGGAGTCGTCCCGAGGACCGCAAATTCAATGAACGGGCTTAGCGCTAGTTCTATGAACTCGATAAATAAGAATGGAGGGAATTTATATCGATAAATTCAGCCTATGATCGCGGCGCCGCGGAAACATGCCGTACGGTGCGAGGGAAGTTTGTGAGTGCCGCCGCATTGTTCGCACAGCAAAAAAATGGCCCACTGTGCAGCCACCGCCCGCTGCTAATCCTATTTGTCCAGGGAAATAAATTACTGCGACCGACCACTAATATAAACGGAGTAGGCCCACTGTGCGGTAACTAGTCGCAACTGATACATTTATGGAGGTATTTGTCACTGTATGAGATTTGTAGTATCGGGAATCAATTTGTGGCTAGTTGCTGGGGAAATGTTGCTACTTATATCACAAAGGTTCGCCTTCATGTTGTTTTCGATTTCGTGGTTACAATTAAAACTAGAGCAAGATACAATAATTAATAGAAACTGTGCTTCGAAATGAGACTACTGTTCGGTCACAATAAAACACAAAAATATAACTTGAGTGGACTGTATTAAAACAAAAAGAAATTAGCGGTTCAAAATACAATGCTCGCGGCTCGGCGTTCATAGCGCAACTGTCATTCTGACATTTCTACTTTATGTACGTCACTGTTTCGTACATGATCCGCCAAACAAGAAAATCTTAAATGTAATAAAAACTTATTTCTATTTGACAAATATTTTGTTTTATTTTAATTACCCTATGCTTAGGCAATGCTCCTGTACTCTACACTTGAGATCTTAGATCTATTAGTTTATCTAGCCTAACTTTAAAATGCTTAGCTAACAGATCATTAACTACATAGAAATATGTAATATATCACATTGGGAAGAGACTCACTGGTAAATCCTAATTATTACTTACACTTAAAACCATTTTACAAAAATGCCCTTCAGCATTGAGTACTTAACCCTTTTTTCCTTACTATAGTACCTTTTTACTAAGTACAGTAGTTATATAAAGTAAAACTTAAAATTAATTTTCAATTGGCATTACACAGACCTTGTATATGCTTGTTCTGATGACAGAACCCTTAGGCGTTCTTATGGAAAGTGCCCTCACTTTGCCATCAGCACCGGGAAAAACTTCAACAACCCTGGCCATGGGCCATCGCAAAGGGGTGACATTATCGCTCTTAACTATTACCAGAGATCCTACTTTAAGATTATCACAAGCCTGACGCCACTTAGGTCTATTTTGTAGCTGTACAAGGTACTGTTTATGCCACTGTTTCCAGAAGCTTTGGACCCTACGATTACAGTTGTCCCAATGCTTAGTAAGGCTCATCGGCCTATCTGTACAGTCAGCCTCAGGATAGGAGATAAGAGAGGCTCCTGTTAAGAAATGCCCCGGAGTCAAGTAAGGCATTTCCTTGACATCTGTGGTCGGCAAAGCTGTCAAAGGACGGGAATTTAAAATTCCTTCAATTTGCACTAAAACTGTATTTAATTCTTCATATGTCATGACAGATTCACCTACCACTCTCTTTAAATGGTACTTTACACTCTTAATTCCAGCCTCCCACAGTGAACCGAACACCGGAGAGTAACTCGGTATAAATTTAAAAGAAATTCCTAAATCAGCAGAAAATTGCTCAACAGCATTTATATGATCAGTACTAGACTGTAATTGATACAAAGCATTCAATTTGTTTTGAGCTCCTTTGAACGTACTAGCGTTATCACAGTATATCACTGCTGGTTTGTTTCTGCGAGCAATGAATCTTTTAAGTGCATTCAAAAAACAGTCTGTTGTAAGATCTGTGCACAACTCAATATGAACAGCTTTAACAGTGAAACAAACGAACAGTAAGATGTATGATTTTGTTATAACAGGCTTTCTAGCTCTTAACATTTTTACATTATAGGGACCTCCAAAATCACAGCCTACTTTCTGAAATACACGACTAGGGTTTATCCTGTCATGAGGGAGGGAACCCATTAATTGTTGAGCATTTTTAGCTTTCAATTTGAAGCAAACTATACATTTGTTCAACACATGTTTAACTTGTCTTATTCCATCAATGAGATAGTATTTTTCATTTAAATCTGACAAGACCAGCTTGGCTCCAGCATGCAGCAATTTTTTATGTTCCTTTTCTATTAAATAATGTACAATTTTAGAACCTTTCGGCAATATAATTGGATGTTTAGTCTCATAGGGAATGTCTGCATGCTGTAATCGACCTCCTACTCTTAAAATCCGCAAACCGTCCAGGAAGGGATTGCACGCCTCAAGATTGGTTTTTACTTGTTGTTTACTATCTAAGCATTTAATTTCTTCACTAAAGAATTGCATTTGTTCACATCTAATAATCATTTTTAAAGAATTTTCCAATTCTTGTGGCGTCAAATTTCCAAACTGGCGGTCTTCTAACTTACGTTTACAATTATTTGTAAATCTATAGCAATAAGCTATTATTCTTTTCATTTTATCTACATTTGAACAGTTTTTCAGTAGAGGTAGTTGTTCTACTTTCTGTACTACATTAGACACCTTTAATTCAGGGACTTCACATGGCATTTCATGGGTTGAAGGAGGTTGAAAATCAAGCTTCTTCAAGGCTGCGGGCCCGTGAAACCACAGCTCATTATCCTTCAACATGTGAGGCTCAACCCCTCGTGACAAACAATCAGCTGGATTCTGAGAAGTATTGACATAATGCCACGTGAATTCGCTGGTCATTTCGTTAATACATTTGACTCTATTAGCTACATATACTCCCAGCTTCAGCGGATTTGTTGCCAGCCAAGCAAGTACGACTTGTGAATCAACAAATAAACGTACTTTCACGTCAAAACGTGGCTTAATAATGTCATGTACCTTTTTTACCAACTTGGCTAATAACAAGGCACTGTTTAACTCTGCTCGAGGAGTAGACAATTGTTTGATAGGGTTGACCTTTGACTTTGAACACAAGAGGTCTACATTTACATTATCATTTGAGTCAACTATTCTCAAATATACACAGCACCCTTGGGCCTTGTTGCTCGCATCGGCGTAGCCAACAATGTCAATTGATTTTGCATTGGAAGTATCTAAATTCCGTTTAATAACAATATCCGACAATTGGTTCATACCGTGAGCAAAGCTTTTAAATCTGTCATTGAGCTGGTGAGACAGTGGGACATCCCAATCTGATTTTTCTAACCATGCGTCTTGAACTAACAGCTTTGCTGTGACCACAACCGGTCCAGCCAGACCCAAAGGATCGAAAAGCTTGCTCACAAATGACAATACATCCCTTTTTGTGTACTTATCACATAAACTTTGCTGGGGAGCGCTGATAATCAGCATGTCAGAATCTAGATCACATTTGAGACCTAATGTTTTTACATAAGAATTCCCTTCATTTGCAAAATGTACAAAACCCTTGGTTTGACACTCTATTGGTATGTCATTTAACAATTCTTTATTATTTGTGCACCATTTGTGCAATTCGAAACCACCCTTTTTTAACAAGTGTATAAGTTGATCTTTGGCTTCTAAAAGCTCGTTTACAGTATTACTCACTAAATTGACATCATCAACATATGTGTTGTTCAACAATGCTTCAGCAGCCAGGGGAAATTCGTCCCTAAACCTATTTACTAGCTCTAACAGACAACGTGTCGCTAAAAAGGATGAGCTCTTAAGGCCATAAGTAACCGTCTGCAATTGAAGACATTGAATGTCAGTATCAGGAGCTGATCGCCATAGAATATTTTGTAAAGGCCGGTGTGATTGTGTCAACAGAATGTTTCTAAACATTTTCTGAATGTCGCAATTTAAAACGAATTTGTACAATCTGAACAAAATCAATATACTGAATAAGTCATTCTGCACAACAGATCCATTTAGTAAAACGTCATTTAATGAAATTTTAGATAAAGAGTGCATGCTGCCGTCAAACACTACTCTTAATTTTGCTGTTTCGCTGCCCTCATTGAAGACAGGATGGTGAGGTAAAAAGAACACTGCCTCTTCCTCTAAGTTATATTCAGAGATATCGACATATTTGGCATGCCCCAGACGAACATACTCGTCAATAAAGGATTTATACTTGTAAAATAACTCATTATCTTTTTTAAATCTCAATTCTAAATTGATGAACCGTTTTAGAGCACATGCTAAGGAATTCCCCAAATGTAAATCTGTAATATTTTGTTTAAGTGGCAAAGCGACTTCAAATTTATTTTCCTTGAGTATTACAGTCTCTTGAAAGATTTTTTCAGCCAATTCCTGCTCTGAGCTCGCCTCAGTAAATACCTCAGGAACCTTTTCTGTTTGCCAGAACTGTGACACTGTGTTCTGTAAGTTAGTGATGATACAATCATCTAGTATAGGTCGCTCACAGCAAATATTTGAAGCTAAGTAGGTGCCAGATGCCCCACTGCTAGAACTGGGAACTCGCCCGGCGACTATGTAGCCGAAACGCGTGTTTTGCAGGATGAGCTGACTGGGCAGGACTGGCAGTTGCTCGCGTAGTAACACCTGGAAGAATACATCGGCACCTAAGAGCATCCCTATCCTATCACACACATAAAAATTGTCATCGGCTAATTTGACATTAGATGGCAAATTTAATTTTTCATTTTTGACAGTAAACTGCGGCATGTTACATGTAATATTCTTTACAACATGGCAAGTCACTGGTATTTGGAAATTGTTTGCAGTAGCATGGACTTTTACTGTAGTCTGTTGTGTAGTCATGTTGACACCATCACACACACCTGTAATCAAGGATTTGCTAGCCTGTAACTTACAACCCAGCTGCTCAGCCACTTCGGTGAGCACAAATGAAACCTGACTACCGGAGTCTAAAAGACAGCGCACATAAATGGGCTTTCCATTTTTATCATATAACCTAGCCTTTATAGTAGGCAGCAGGACATTGTCACTGCTATTAGTTAATAAGCTAATTTGACCCGCTGTTTGAGTTTGCAGATCACCTGTCTGCGACACAGTCGCACATTGTTGAGGAACATCCTCATGTAGTAAAGAGTTGTGTTTACCTTTGCAAACAGAACATTTAAAGGTGAACATGCAACGCTTGCCGGAGTGTTCATTTAAACATATTATACATAGACCATTTGAAGAAATAAATTCTTTTCTTTTTGAGGCTTCAGCAAGTTTGAAGCCTGGGCATTGATGCAGTTTGTGAAAATGCGAGTTACAGTACTTACATTTCTTAGACTTTGACTCTATATTAACATTAGTTGCACTCAAACTAGAACGGCGCTTGGGAGGTGTTTGCTCTCCCAGAGCTTCCAGGGCAGCGGCACGTTGTTCTAAAAACATTAGAAAATCATTCAGATTAGGAAGCTCATTGCTACTATGGCTTTCTAAATGGTATGCCCTTAGCGTGTATTGATCCATTTTTTTGTGCAATATGGCAATAACCAAAAGATCCCAGTGGGCAGTAGGTGCACCCAAGTTATTTAAGGCACCTAAATGCTGTTTAGTGTTTGACACTAAGGCACGCAAAGAAGCGGCTGTCGCTCTTTGAATGGGCAGCAAGTCCAACAAAGATATGATATGATGGTTCACCAGCTGTCGTTTGTTATCGTATCTTTGCTTCAATAGATCAAGCGCCAATGGATAGCTTTCAGCGGTGAGAGGCAAATAATCAATGAGAGCTAAGGCTTCCCCTTCCAGATGCGATTTTAAATAATATAATTTCTCACAAGGCTTTAATCGTGCATTCGAATCGATGACGCTTTTAAACATGGAAATGAAGCCAATATAAGCACCTACCTCTCCGTTAAACTTATGGAGTTCAATGGGGGGGAGGCGAAAACAAGGCGCTTCACCCTCACTAGCCGCAGGTGGGTTAGAGTTAGAATGTGGTGAAGCAGCTGGGGAAGTTGCATCCTCGATGATTTTTGAGTAATAAGCCATGAGCTCGAAAAACTTGTCCTCCATCTCTTCCACGAGCTCCTTATCGCCTGAATCTACCACTGCAATTTCAAGATGTAGTTCGTTATATTCATCGAAAATTTTTAATAATCTATCCCGTTTTTGTTTTATTAGAATGGGATCAGGAGTACCTATTTCCTCGTTCATTTGTTTGTGGAGGCGCGTTATTGCGCCTTTAGAATGTCCCCTGGCCGCTACCAGGCGTTTCAAATCGTCAGCCATAACTTATAGCCTATTATAGAAACTGTATAACTTATAGCTTAAACTAAAGGTATCTTTATTTTAAACACTTTTGTGCAACAACAACAAGCGAAAATATAGATTTTCGAAAAAGATTTAACACCAAGATGGCGGAAACCACGGGAACGAAAATTAATTTATAAAAATAATTTACAATGAATGTCAACAGGACAAAGAAATGACGCAACACGAACTTCGCGTCGGTAAAACAGCCTTCTTTGTCGATGGTCGCGCGTTTCGTTTCTCCTGCGCCAGACCCGGTCACTCGCCATACACGCCGGCGCAACTCCACGCCAAGCGATGACACTGCGCTGCGGGTGAAAAAACGCCTCTGCTGCGCTCACAGATAGCGCCCTGGCAACACTGGCCGGTTTTGAATCAACCAATGGCGCGCCAACACGACGAACACGATGACGTTGATGAATGTCAACCAAAGGAATGGCCGACACGCTTTCACTGAAATTCCAAACCACTATGACGTGGCCTCTGTGGCCCCCTCGCAACTTGCGAAAAAACGTTTATAGGCACAAAATAAATTGTTGAGCTGCGCTGCGCAACTTGCGCACACCGAACACTGACACAGTCACTAGTACACACTGTGCACTCCACGCCGGCAACAATATGGAGCTGCCGTTCGCACGTCCATGTAGTGTAGAAAAACCCGACGAAGCACTGATTTTAAGAGTTCGTAAGGACCAATTATGTTCGGTCACAATAAAACACAAAATTATAACTTGAGTGGACTGTATTAACATAAAAAGAAATTAGCGGTTCAAAATACAATGCTCGCGGCTCGGCGTTCATAGCGCAACTGTCATTCTGACATTTCTACTTTATGTACGTCACTGTTTCGTACAACTACACAAGGAAACACTTTGATTTCCACGTTAGACTTTTTATACAGTAGGTAGGCAGTACTTAGTACAGTAGGTATATAAATAAGCGAGTATTATCCGTGAGTTCCCGATGGAATACGCATACGGATACGTACGCGTCTAAAGAGTTTTTAGGATGAGTTTAAAAAAGCGAACAAATGTAAGGCGGCGGGGTCGGGTCGACCCGCGACCCGTTCGCCAGCGGGTCAGGCCCATTGTGCGGGCGGTGGGCAGCCGGCTGCTCCGGACGGGAACGACTCGGCTGAAGAGGCTTTATCGCATGCGTTATACATGCCCAAGATTTACATACAAGGCGATATCTGTTTCGTAACTGCTACATCGAAATAAAGTAAAAATAACCAAGTAGCATTATCGCTTATTTCTACTCTTTTTAAGTCTCAATGTTTGTAGGATTCTGGGCCAATGCTCTTTAAATTTTAAACATACAATATTATACCGACATACATTTTGAGGAATGTGATCATGTTGGTATAGTTACATTTTGCTGTGAAACATCTCTTCGATTGATACGGTATGCAAATTTCGATCGTCAACGTACCCGGATAGTTCCGGCTTGGTCACCCTACATACCCGGGTGCATTAGCGAGGGTTTCTTCCCGAGTTTTTCCGACAAAGATGGTTGCCCGGTTCCGGCCCCGTCAGGGCTCGCGATTAAACGCGTGTCATTTTGATTTATAGATGCAATTATTACACATCACATCGGCGGCGCCCGTGCCGTTGCGGACAACCGCATATTTACGGCAACGAATTTGCAGTAGGTACACATTTATTAATACATATCATGGTGAACGAAATGGATCGGTTTGCAATTACATCGATTAATCATAAACCTTAGTAGTGTAGTGTAAACCCAGGACAAGCTTGTATAGACATCCTATGACCCAAGTAGGTCAAAACAAGTATGTAAGTACCTATAACCTAAATAGTTACAAGTTACAACCACACGCTGCCAAACACATTTTTGCGATTTCACTAATAGTCGCGACGCCGAAAAAAAACCGTTCCACTTCCGAGCATAAAATCAAATCACACATTTCCCAACAGTTTTACCCAGAAGGCCTATAAAAAATAAATGTGTAAATCTTATTTTCGCCGCACAACACTTACGCAAACGATTTATTTAAACGTGTTTAAAGAAAGGGTCGCGATGGTCGAGACAATGACAAATTCATTCTTAACTCTACTACCGAAGTAAACCGCAACACGTTTCAGCCGCGGCGGAACGCAAAAGGGGATAAGTGATCAAATTTAATTTAAATCTAAAGCACTTGCTTAAGCCTAACGTGTTTAGATAAACGCTGTTGCACGAAATTTTAATGTTCTAGTGATTAATTTTGTTAGGAGAGTCGTTTCTGTATCGCTCATTCCCTTCTGACTACTTTCATTGTATGCTTTAGTTTAGCGCCGCAAATGTGTGTGATTGTGATTAATTAATTAATTAATTACTGTGCTGCGCCATTAATCTGGTTGCGCTTGTTTGCGGACAAACGCTGAACGCTGTTCAAATTAAACAAATACTTTAACTGTTAACGTATGTAACGCTATCACTGAGTGATTCATTAACAAACAAGAGAAATCGTAACAAAAACCAACAACTGAGATTATGCTATGGCAATGATGGGATTTGTCATTTTAAGTCTGGTAACTCTAATTCTAGTAACACTTCAGTCGTGCTACTTTGGAAAGACCGTAGGCCGCTCCACAATCCGGCGGCTTCTGCGAACCGCCACTGTCCATTTACCAAAATGTAAACGCAGAGCGCAAACAGCCACTCCAGCCCATCCGGCCATCCATCTCGCGCCGGACCCCGGACCAGACGGATGATAACCCGATACGAGATGACAATGATGACCCCGGCACCCATTCCTTCTACCCGTGTAATAGTTTTTTCCTCCATATTTTATCGCGGCCAGCCCTTTATGAGGGTTATTGGGGATGTCACTTTCGTTTGGACTGTGTACATATTTGATGCGTACGATTGATAGTGCGTCGAAGTTGGGTTTGGATGGCTACCCATTTATTTGAAGCACAAATTTGACGCTGAAGGGATCGGCCCTAAACGCTGAAAAAGCGGATCTACAAATATACATGGTATCCACATAATAAGAAATTTTTTAATGACGTTTGAATAGGCAGCGATGCTTATTCGCGCAGTTGTGGCCTATTTTATCAGTGTCAGACTGAAACCCTGGACTGAGATTCTATTGCGCGAAACTTCCGCCTTTTCCAAAGTTTTCTAGAGCAAGTGTCTAGGAATGTTTAGCCTGGTTATAAACAATACGACCCGCCCTTACGGATTCTAGTGGATATAAAATATTGCCGCTCTATGGCTCTTTTAATCCCAAAAACTAATGACATGCTCGCAACAAATTGAAGACATTACGCAGGGCGATGGCTACAATCAAACAAATTGTTTTAATAAGATAAAACCGAGGGGGTAACGCGTCTGACAAACAGATTTATTGCGTACGCGATATTTTTATGAATAGGTTGCAATCTGCTACCCCTCAAAATATTCTAGTTTATCTCCCCATAGTCTTTTTTATTAACATTGCCCACTCGTATGGGTTTCAGCATCGTAGTAAATTAAGGAAAGTGGATTTATTTAGGTGTATTTTCAGCTTTAAAGGTGAGCATTTAAAAAGTACTCCTGCCTACACATATCTGAGTACGAGCATTTACGTTTTTTTTTGACTTGTTTGAATTTATGAACGTAATTCAATAACTAAGCAAGGAGTTGGGGTTGACTCAAATAATTTACGCGCCTTGTCAGCAATGGTTGCTTTCTCTTTGGATTATGAGATTGTAATTTGATCCCGTCGTATCTTGAACAACGCCGCTTCATCATTTTTCGACGAAGGGTTCACGGCCAATTACGCAAAGAAAATGCACATTTTTTCGCGCCAACAATGGCGTCCCTTGTCTCTGGCAGACGCGTGAACGAGCCACTCCGTCGGTGTCGAATGCTCTCAGGATTCAAGATGGCGGCTGCAGTGACAAATGCGCATCATTGCGGATTTTAGGGGTCACATCCTGTCTCGATTACAAGGAGAGATGTTCGTTGCACTGGTGCTGCATTGTCGTTTGGACTTTGAAAAATATAGAAGGCATTACTTGGAAAAAACATTCAAGGTTGGTAAAAGTCAACTCTTAACTTCAACATTAACTTGAGTACAGTCGCCATCAGATATAATGGGAGCAAACGAGGAATTCATAAATATCTGAACACAATCTTATTGTCAGGACGTTAAGGCCCTTCCCTGACCCAGCATCGTCAAATTGCTCATTTAAGATCATACTTTTCTAAGAAATGTTAAAAGTTAAAAATATGAAAAAAACATATGTTATATTTGATTATATCATCCTTACATTGACAGCTTTCGATACACGTTTCACGAAACTTCGCTCGATACAATTTAATTCCAAAGTAACCTCTAACTCGGACCGCTAATCCAACTTTACTCCAGTTTATTATATCAAACAGTGTAAAACTAATTATAACACAAAAAATATCCATATTATATGCATACATCGACAGCTTTATAAATGCCATTTTTTTAGACGGTATTTTTATAGAAATTAAAACGTGTTAAAAAGTAACTAAATCGGGCGTTCTGTGCGTAGCGCTTTCTCTTTCACTCATCCCACGAGTGACAGTGATGGCTGAGCTGGGTCTATGAACCGCCTTAAATGGTAATGATAAGTCCGAAAGCACAAGCAGGTCGTTATTAAGAATCGTATTACATTAATTGCAGATATACGAGGGGCGTTCAAAATATTCTCGGTATTGGAATGAAAACAAACAAGTATGAACAGTTTGATATTTTTTATTTTTCAATATACTCCCCCCCTATGTTAATACACTTAAAAGATCGATCAATTTTTTTTTTTAATCCCTCATAAAAATATTTTTTATCCTTGGTATAAAAGTGCTCCTCTACTGCCGCCTTCAACGCCTCATCGTCAAAAAATCGATTTCCACGCAGATCCTTTTTGAGATTGGGGAACAAAAAGAAGTCGCTGGGGGCTAAGTCCGGACTATACGGTGGATGAGTTATAGTTCCGAACCCACATTCAGCAATAGCTGCCTTGGCAATATGAGCAGTATGGACAGGGGCGTTGTCATGCAGAAGCAGAATACCTTTAGACAACATTCCTCGCCTTTTTTCTTTTATTGCGTCCCTTAATTGATGTAGAATATTCGCGTAGTACTGTCCCGTGATATTTACACCTTTTTCTTTATAATCGATCAACAATACTCCTTCACAATCCCAAAATATTGTTGCCATGACCTTGCCAGCGGAAGGGACGACCTTGAACTTCTTGGGATGAGCTGAACCCATCAGGATTTTCACCACACAGGTCAATAAAATCGGAACAGCAAGCTGCACGCACATCTTTTTGAAGTCGAGTCAGCATTCGCGGAACCCATCTTGCACTGACCTTTGACATATTAAGATGGTCATGGATAATGTCATGTACGGTACCAATAGAAAGATTGGTTACTTGAGCTATTGATTTTATCTTCACTCGACCATCTTCCAATATAAGGTTTTCCACCTGATCAATATTTTCTTGTGAAGTAGCTACTACAGGCCGGCCAGGTCTAGGGTCATCTTCAATACTCTCCCTGCCACGTTTGAATTCGCTTGACCACTTTTGAATTGTAGATAAAGAAGGAGCAGACTCACGGTAAACACAATCCATTTCCTCTTTTATGGTTTTTTGGTTTTTACCCTGTTTCGTCAAGAATTTTATTACGGAACGATGTTCTAATTTCGTTAACATTGTTAATTCACTCATTGTGTTCGTGTTTGTTCAGAAATTGCAGAAAAACAAAAGAACATCTCGGTTTGAATTATACTTTTTTTTAATGTCAAAGAATGAACCTTACCAGCCAGTAACAAAACAAATTCAAAAAGAGGTTATAAGATATCAATACCGAGAATATTTTGAACGCCCCTCGTAGATGGGGCCTCACACCGAGTATTGCCATGCGCAAAATACAGAATACAAGTCTCAATTAAGTAAAATACCACATCATTTTCGTCGCATCAGGTCGTTTTATTTTCGCGAAGGATTTCAAAAGACGCCGGCTAATTAGCGAATGATAACGGTTTCGAATAACACGTCGAAAATGGAGACGCAGCTTTTTACAGCGTCGTTATCGAAACCGGTGGTTGTACGTTCCGACAAATAGACTTTTATGGTGTATTAAAGGCAATTTTGCCATTCACCGGCTCCGTGCATTACCATAACTCTGAGTGCACATGGCAACATTTTAGGGTTTAGTATGATTTTTATGGACTAGAAACTAGATTAATGTAACAATTGGACTGCCTGCATATAATGGAGTCGATAATATACAATTTACATAATAGTAAAGTAGTAAGGTAATTATGATATTATATCTAGTATCCACCAAATCCCCATTGGGATCGCTTGGGAACTAGGATAATAAAATAAAAATCATTTATTTCGGTCTATGTCAGATGTTAGTTGAGTACATGTAATCTTGAAAATTTGTGTTAGTACAAGGAAGCAATACAATAGAAATAATAATAATACATAAAGCTTAATGAAGCTCCACCCACCTCTGCAGCAGAGGCGAGTCCCACCTGTCCACCAACGCCTGCAGGATGCTATATCCTAAAACCCTCTAGTGATGGGAGGAGGTCTGTTAGCTCTGTTGTCTATACCTACTGGTCCCTCTGGACTTAAATAGACTGTTGTGGTGGTTATGTACTGTTTCCTTAAGATTGTATTTTTGATTTTGATTTAGTAGGTATGTAGAGATCTTCTACTATCTAAAGTACCGCGCCTTCACATTTCAAAACGCTTCAATGTATTTAAAAAGCACCACCAACACTCTCAACATATGTGTGCGTGCTGAGACAGCCATCAACTATGCGTTGAGTGTTGGTGGTGCGTATTAAATAATAATCTATACATATAATAAAGTTGTAAAAAATAAGCGTTTTGAAATGTGAAGGCGCGGGACTTTAGATAGTAGAAGATCTCTAGGTATCTAACGGTTTTAATACGTGAGTGATTCATTCACTGGTATTAAAAAAAGAAAATGTGTGGGTATAAGGCCTCTTGCTGGCCAGTTAGATATCGAAAAATCCATATTTTTTTTGTAAATGGAACCGCCGCGGTATCAAATAGCTGAGTCGATAGACGTTAATCGATCGCTGCCCGAGCAAGAAGCGTCCATCACGACGTAATTTGGATATATGCGAATCCCCTCCGGGCATAATCGCGTAAGCTCAATGACCCGAGGTGGGGTTGTGTTGCACTAAGTTTAGGGCTGTAATGTGCGAAATATTTTGTTGTGCTTTCTTCAAGTGCAACTCGTATACTAGAAACGTATGGACTGACACAAATATAAAAATTACCTCTATCCATACAATGCGTACACTTTATTGGCCACCACACATTCAAGAAACAGTACAGACATAATGTAATTACCTACCTACTAAAAAGTATACAGCAGGCGGTCTTATCGCTTAATAACATTATTGTTGTTTAATTATTAATTTTTAAAGTTTAATTACTGTAATTTGTATTTAGTGTGTTTTATTCTTATTATGTTCGACAGCATTTGCTTCGTTAAAAATGTCAAAATTTACCTTTTCACTTCCCTGTGGCAACTACAAAAAAAGGTATTAAAACTACAAAAGTGACTTTAATCCGTGCTTTGCTTAAACACATATGTGTAAATCTTGCAACACTTCAACTGGCAGCCCTATCCGGTGGGGGCCTATCATCAATCTCTATCAGGCTAGCGGTAGAAAAACGCGGGAAATATGACCGACGTGTGGACGCGGCACGTGAACGGTCTCTAATGGTAGTTTACACTGCGCCTAAGCTCCTCCAACCCCGTACCTGCAGGCACGGATCACTGGCATACTGAAACGCAAACTGCCTGTTAACTACCCGATGAAAAAAGTTCTGGCTTAAAAATGTTTGAACATGTGAGTGTTGCAAACGAGAGCATTATCACAACGTCACATACGTATATTAAACTTACTAGCTACTATAGTAAACTACCTACTACTTTACTAGACATATAGCGGGACTCTCTTTATTTTCTTGGCTCTATTGGTACTCACAGTTCCTCTGCTGCTATCACTGACATAACCATAAACGCAATTTAAAGGAACAGAATAATTCTCTTACAAGTTTATGCATGTGGAAGATGCGGAAACTTGTAAGATATTCATTTCGATCGAATCCAAAAATTGGATGTTTGCCTTTTTTATTCTAAATGCAGTAGATTCAAATGTTGGTTTAAGCATTTTACCTCACGTGTGACGGCGGGTCTAGTTAAAAAAAATCGGTTAGAATATGTGAAACCCGGATATAGTATGCAAAAGCAAGTTAATAATAAAATTACAAATGCCTACTATGCAGGACCTCTGATCGAGATCGCATTAGTCGGCCGGCCGTGACCGCGCGACAAATTGTCGCGCACGCCCAATCGACCGACGATTTATTCGCGGAACTAGCTCGTTACTCTTAATGAGTCGCTCCTTGGTTGCATATGGCGTTTAATATTTACTCTCAACTAGCTTCTGCCCGCGACTAAGTCCGCGTGGAATTCGGTTAGAACGTTACCGCGAGAACTGTGAGTTTTTCCGAGATGAAAAGTAGGAAAATACTCTCAGCGGTTTGTCCGTAAAAGCGCAATTGACAGACGGGCGAGTTATTACCCCGTTTTGACTTGATATAGAATCCTGTCATATAGATAGGTATCACGCATAAGTTATGGTGAGGAAACGTGAAAAGGAGAATGTCAGTCTAGTTAAAAAGCAGTAAGTTCAGTGTAATAAGTGCATATACATATGTTACTTCAATCAGCGCCAGATAGAAAAATGTTAAGTAAATAAAAACCACGACAAACTTACTTAACAAGTAATCTTATTGCCTACAAGCATGAAAAAATAAATGTTTTATTTTTATTTTTCGTATAACTTTCTTCTATTCTTGCTGTACCCTAGCCATGAAGCATCTGATAGTATCTTAAATAGAAATCGTTTTAGATTTCCATACTTAACAGTTACTTACAGTCGAATTCGCCAACATGTAAAGACTCTATTATACCTTATTCCATTGTAGTAAGGATCTCGTATGTAGGTCTGGAAGCGATTAATAAAATGATTGTAACGCGAACTCGGCGCGTCAGAACGCTCAATCACACGCGACATCCCCGATTCTAATTTACAAGCACCAATTACGACGAAACGTCGATTCTGCACCGTTCATTAGTGACAGGAGGCAACTCGACAAGAGTAAACGAATGAATCTGCAAACGGCGGGCGCCATTCTTCAGATAAGACAATTAAATAACTATCTCGGCCCATTTATCTGGGAGTTTGTTTGTTTGTTTCTATTAAGGCAAATTAACTGGCGTGGAGGTTAACTGTGGAGCTATCGGGATCGCGGGAATCAGTGCCCGCTCCTGGGAGACTCCGCGTACCTACACGTTCTTTTACGTCACCCATGGCCGTAAAGTGTGATTTTCTGCCCGGTACGCGGAGAGAAAATCTCACTTTCTGGCCAAGGCAAGACGTAAAACTTTTGACAAACCACGGGCGGTAATTCGTAAAGCCCCAGATCGCATGTATAAACATGCCCTCATCTTCGGTTCGGGTCACAAACACCTACGATCTGGAACATTAGCGAATTCACTGCCCTAGGTTTGTAATGTACTATTACATTATAAGAGATGTATGGCTACATGTAGGATACTATTTCCTGTACACATAAACAAATTTTTCGTCGACTTATAGAGCAGCAAAATGTTTTATGATATTGTTACACGCAAAATAGATCCTTGAATTTTGTATTTACAAAACTTTCGTATTTAATGTATTATGTCTACCATGACTTTCTTGTACTAGGTACCTATGTCTATGATTTCATCTCAACCGTGATATTCCTTTGTGTTGTGTATAGACTGGCTGGTATTGACAGCGTTTAACGCCAATTAACAGGACCCATTCGAAATCATCGACCGCAACTGCGGGAAACCACCTTCCGATCGCTAATTACGTTAACTAAGCATCACTGTAATGTAACACACCTCAATGTCACGATACCTATGCACGATCGATTTTCAACTTTAACACAATATAAGACTGCTCATGTAACAGCTCGACAGATGAACAAGTCTAAAGTGCCTATGCGACATAGCGTAAAGACTTCACTCCAGAAAGGAATCGCCCAATCCCAGAGCCGATGACACCCATGAATCAAAGCCCCCTCCAATCCTGACGAATCAGTCACCGCTCAACTGCATTCTTCCGCGGACAGCTAATTTGGACCCCCATTTACGTGTAAGTCGAGCATCTATCAACAATCCTACAGTACTCGCTATCGGAAGATTCAATGAATGATAACGAGCCTAATAAATACGAAGTCGGCTCCCCAAATGGCTGTAATTAATTTAATGGATTTAGACAAAGAAATATGTACAATGAGATAGTGAGATTAATGGTGCACCTCAGCATTGTTTCGGCCATTAGCAGATGTCGGGATCGTGAGGATATTCGGTTACCTACCGGCAACGCCAGCCAGGTTTTTCTCTATTTACTATATAGTGACCACTAATGAACAGCACGCGGCGCCTAACGAGCCGCCGCCGCGGACCGATCCTTGCCGCCCACGCCCGCTCGCTATCCCATCTACTTCCTTTTTTCCTTAACAAGAACATGCAAATTGACTTCTTCCATGACATGAAACAACCCTGAATTATCTTAAACAGAAAAGTTCACGACTCGTAAATTTCTCGTTCCTTAAAACGACAAAGAAACAAGCGGTAAATCTAGTTAAAACACTTCCAGCGCCGCAACATCAACAAAAGACACTTTATACCTACTGCCGTAGATAGGACAGATTACAATTTCTAATGTTCCATTCGTATTAGCATAACGCAGCCCAACTGTTATGTGTTTCAGTCGCGGACGCTCGGATGTGTTCCTAGACGAGACATTAGCATAGCCGCCTGTAAAAAGGATCGGAGTGCTTCAGGGAAGGGTGGACGGAGGCTTGATATCGGCAATCAGCGCGCCATAAATTAGTGGACAGCTCGCGTGACGGACCGACTTAGGCAACCTCCTTATCGAGCTCCGGAAACCACCCAACTAACTACTCCGCGCACTCCGCGCCCCTAAAAAAAACAGTCCTAAGCCAACGCACAAAAAAGTCGAAAGTCCCTCAACCGGTCGCAGACCACCGCGGTCGGTGGGACAATGTCGACTCTATTTTAAATCGCAAACGGTCCACGAGCGGCCGGTCGCCACAACAAATAAGGTAACACTGCCAGTATGTCAACATAAATAAAGCTGAGTGTCCTTTAACGAAGCAGACGTTGACGTCGGGACGCTAATAATGGGCGCGCGCGGGAATCTCGGCTGTATTGTTTAGGGATTAACGGCCAAAATGGCTTTGTGCCGCCCGGGGGTAGTAAATGAAGGTCCGCATTTAGCGGTCGTGGTGGTAGTGATATGGGTGGACTTCCTTTGTCTGGTAATCTTATCAGCGTGGCAGGCAGGCGTCTTGACATGATACATCGCCTCGCTATACATAAGCATACTTATTTTACATCCGCCTGGGCCAATATTGAATCCTAAGCGGAGCTGTTCAATTAGAAGCACCCGCTGCGGTTGATACGATGAAACTACGACGACGCCTCGAATATAGAAAATGCGACAGACTTCTAAACAAAATTCTCGGCCATATCCCGGGGTTATTTCAAGGTTTTCCTGACAAGATTCGCAAGATTGTTTTATGTCATTGGCAAACAGGCCATCTGAAAGCGGTCACTACGACACATGGACATATTAAAAAATAATAAGATTTCAAATTACTTACCCGAGGTCTAAGATGATATGCCTCTATGTCAGTAATTTACCCCCTTACCGGAACGCGACAGTGTGAGCACTCTGCTAGATATTGTAATACTGTTGCTCCGTTAATCACAGCGTGTGTAATTTTTATTTATTTAGCATTAACAAAATGGAATAATGAGGGACGGAACCCGAGCCGCGAGGTGAAGATTAAGGGCCGCGTAACGTCGTTAGGGCATCGGAGACAGTGACCCGTCTCGTTAATGCCTCCCAATTTTTCGATAATGCCTTTTAAATGTTCTGAGATCGGAAATGTAAGGGAAATTATAATAAACTAGCTTAGTAACGGCCCCGCGCTAATGATTGTCGATCCTCAATCATCAACGGAAGCCTGATTAATGTGGCTGCTGACAATTTAAATGTTGTCATGACGGGCGCTTAACTCGGGGAAGGGACGGAATAAGACGCTTCAACATGTCTTTTTTTTCATGTGTTCATCGATTCAAGGTAGGTACACGAATTAGCTGTTTCGAAATCATTCCATGGAATTTATTTCGTGTTGTATTTCTTGTTGCGCATTGGAACTTTAAAAAGCATTTCGTAAATATGTAGTACCTAAATGTGAATGTGACATGATGAAAGGCCGGCCGACTGCGCTGCGCCGGGATAGACGGGGCATCGACAGCGAAGGTCCACAAAAGCCCATCCGTCCGATCCCCTTCCAATCGCAAACTTTGAATACACCTCTTTCGACTATCGAAAAGTTCCCGATAATGGATTTGTTCGAGGACTCGATTGTTCCACGATGAATGGGTACTAATTAAAACGAAGTCACGACGACGCCGGACCAAGTTCCCGATTGTTTCCCAACTATAAATCGCGGTGCAGCGCTCATATAAATATTGTACGGAGCGCCGGCTAACTTCGGCGCTAAATTTAAAATTGAAATTGGGGAATCGGTTTGCGGACTCGCGTACGCGTTAAGTGTTTTTGTGCGGGAACGTTACCGACTGCTACTGAATTCATATCGCTTGCCGATGACTTATTTTACGAGAATAACAGAGAACATTTCGCATAGTGCAATCACACTTGTATACTGTTTGTTAGACTTTATTTTTTATCTATCTAAATACGGTAAATAAGCGAGCGAACCTAAGGCGAACATTCTGTCCATGTTCCACTACAGGTTTTAAAAAATAATATTTTATAGTTGTACTCATCCGCAAATCGCGATATAGGGGTAAATTCAAAATTACTTGTGGGGAATGTATGGACGTGGTATGGTTAGTGTAACGAGTTTAAGATTGTGAACATGTGTCACCGCGGCTGAGCGCGAGTTTACCGCCGCGGCCCTCCGCCGCCGCTCGTACAGTCGAGTTCGCCAATATATTCACATTTTTCCACCTTATAGCATTGTAATAAGGGCCAAAATTGTACGCACATGAATGTACTGGAGGCCGCGGAGGCGCAGCCGCCGGCAGTCGCGGCACGCCCGCCCCGGCCGCGCGATCCGATATTAATCTTATTAAAAGCGAAAATAAATAACTCGCTTCTTTTGTGCACAGTTCACTCGGGTGAACCGCGCTCTCTATTACGACTGCCGTCTGCTTCCTTTCCGTTCCCAATAAGAAATCACGTTGATCGGGGCGAGCTCGGCCGCAAATGAGCCGAAACACACACCCTTTATCGTCCAATAAGTAAGCGAACTTTGCTTTTCTTCAAGAAAATGCGGTTTCTAAACGGGAAACAAGAAGATGCCAGATGGCTTGAAAAACGCATAAAAACGAACGGCTTGGAATATGGATATTGGTCGCTGTGTGATTGCTGTATGCACGGAGCCACCGAGTCCATAAATAATATCGACTGTAAAATCGAGCTCCGGAACAGAAAATTCCGCGCTGTAAAACCGTATTTTCGTTACGCAAACGTGCCCGAAAAGATACCGACGTGGGACTCCGGATCCGCAAAAGCCAATTTCGGAAAAAAGTAGAACAGAAAAAAAGGAGTTTGCATCAGTAAGCGAGGAATCCCAGGGCGGCGTTCAAAATCGCGTTCCCTTTTTAAAGTTGAGACGATTCACGTAACGAGTGTCGAATTCTCGAGCCCTAGGGCCCCCTCCGCGAGACGAAGTGTCCCCCGGAGGTGCCTCGGTAATTACCCACCATTACAGACAAAAGACACGACTCGCCCGATTACCATAATTCCCAGGCCCCGAGACGGGATATAAATGGGCCACATTTTGTAGTAGCACCAGGAGTGACGTGTGTATTAATGACTATACTTGTCCTCTTAAATTAGGTGAGGGATCTGGTGATTTAGTTTTTCATTGGCGGCGGCGGCGGCGGCCCGGATCGACTCGCTCATTTATCCCCGCGCCTACAAATTGCCCTCTTCAGCTCCTGTTAAAAGCCCTTATGCAAATCAAATATTAAATTACAACAGGATTCTTCTTCCGGGGAAGCAGTGTAGGCATCTTTAATGACGATTACATTGTATTTGATCGCACGGTCAGGATGTTTTTCATTAGAGCGCTCTGAAATTGTTTTAGGTACTTGTAATTACTAGCGAGCGAATCGTTTGAAAGCCGCGGCCACAAAGAGCCGGCGATATTATCGAGAACTCGCCATTTTCTTTTCGGCAATGAAACGTGGGGGCGGGGTCGAAAAAAAACAACACAAAAACCCTTTTAAAATTAATTGAGTTTTCTAGCGGCTACATCGGCTACAATAAATTAATTAACGCTTGAAGGAATCTTTAAAATTTGTCGAGGATCAAAAGTTGGTTGCGCGGAGGCGGCGGGAGAGTGGGGAGGACAGATAATACTTCGATTTTCCATTAGCTTATATTAGCGATGGGAGAGGCCTGCCGCGCCCGCGGTTTGAGGAATGGCTGCTGTTTGAGGAACTAATATATTTCCTTTATAACGAACTACCGAAGCACGCGATCTTTGATCCATTTGCATGGCGCGGGCCGGCCGCCGGCCGCGGCGCCGTTATTTGTTTATGAGCCATTACGGGAAACAATATTCGCTCTTAATTGAATTTCAACTTGTAAATTTTCGTGGATAGAATTAATTGAATCTTTCCTTGCTATACTAATGGTCGCTTTTGTTCCGATCGCGAACTGATTAATTCTGTTAATGCTCTTAAATTAACAAATGAGTTTCTTCAGAATCTTACGTAGCCCATTTTGAGAAGTAGTTACCTAAGTGAATAACGTACCTATTAATGTTGAAGCCGTTGAGGAAGAGCCCGACCTTTATCCAAATATCGATGGAATATACCGAAAGTAATCAATAGTAGGTAAATCATGCAGCGCCTTTACCTACAATCCGTTCTTTGAATTTGTTCGTGTATCCTAATTAGCATTCCTATTACCTATTACCTACAATTTATTTACCTATTACGTTTAAGAAGCGACTTGGTTGCTTATTAGATTTTAGCTCGATCGTATACTTTGTAAATCTTGAACTTTCATTAGGTACTTCTCGGGCTTTAATAACGAGCGCGTTTTGAGTCGCCAATCTGCTCATCATAATTGGGTACAATACAAAAGAACAATTCATGTATTTAGTATGTACTAAATGATCATCTCATCTTGCATAACCACGCGCATAAGAATGTGGGTACATTCTCATTTTTTTTCATGGTCATTCTCTTTGTCCTCAGGTTGTCTTCTGGAAGGGTCGCGTCCGCCGCCCAATGTGCCCCCGCGCAACCCCACCATGTCGCGGCTGAACGGGCGCATCACCGGCAACCCCGCCGACCTGGCCGACTTCGAGCCCTCCTGCCTCGTGCGCACGCCTTCCGGCAACTTCTACGTGCCTTCAGGTAAGACCAGGTATCATGGCAGCCGATAGACAACCACACCCAAGGCTCGCAACAAGTCGTCGCTCTTGATGGAGGCCTAACGACAGCTAATTTTCCGGTATACGCGGAAGCCATTCGAGAACAATCGGGTCCCATCGGCCATACCCTCGCAATAATCTTACAAGTCAAGTATGAATCTGAGAAGCTGAATAAGTTTTCCTTTAGCGATTGATTGATTTTGCAAATTTGCACTTCCTATACTAGGATAATTGGATAAGTAATTATGCTTAATTACAAAGTAAAACAAAAAGTTGATAATAATGATGACAATGTACTGATACTCATAACAAATAAGAATGATGTTTTATATTTCAATTTAGGTTCTGATAGAAATGTGCGTCACATCCATCTGACGGTTACATTCATACTTCCAGGGGACATGCAGAAGAATCCGTCGATGGATTACAAATCGAACTCATCGTGCAGTAGTCCGGGCAAGGACAAGAGCACGCTCGAGCGCATGGAGCGCAGCGAGCGGCACCCGGCGTTCGGCGCGCCCGTGCCCGTGCTGCCCGTGCGCAACAACCTGCGCGCGACGCACTTGCCCCCCGCGGCTTCGCGGTTCCACTTTAGGAAAGGCCTATCTTCTAGATGTTCCTGGAAATGTACAGCTGTAGTCTTCATAGTGTTATTCGTTCTCCTCTTAGCAATCGCGTCGTATACGTCAGGTAAATTATATTTTATTGTATTAAGCATTTTTTGTTCATTTTCAGGAATATGTGATTATATCTTTAGTTTCTGGACCCTTTGCCATTATAGAACAAAATGTGCTCGTTTTTTTAACATTAAATATGATCCTCAATATGAACTACTTGTACTTAACGTTTCTACATCAGTGAAACCAGACTATAGTAGATTTAATTGTCCACAGCCTCATACTTCGTCACCTCATATCATAGCGCGAACCCCTGTTCGGTGGTTGTGGGCGAATCTACTGAGGTGTTCCCAGCGTCAAAAGCCACGACGCTGGAGTCGAACAAATCCCTAGCACGACCGCACCAGACGCCGTCCACCGGCCCAGGTAAACGCGCTCGTCGAAGCGTAGACGAGCATGCTAGCGACCCTTCTCTTCCTTACTCGGACTCTTCCGCTGTAGATATGCATGAGCTAATCACTACGCCTTCTGTGGACACCTTTAGTGTAGTGCATGGTGCATCTGAAGGCGAAGCGACAGAAGAAATTGACCCTTATGTGTCTAGTGTAAGTGTGGATAATACTGGTGAGCTAACCAACGTAGAGCTTAAAACTACAACGCTTTATAACCCAACTGTGGAAGTTAACACTGAAGCTGTGGAGTACACCAGCAGCGACGATTTATTCGAGATTACTAACAATCCTGACGCAAATATTGAATCACCGCCGGAAACCGTGACTGATCGTCCGAAGCCTGATAAATTTGTTGATAATATCGCTTATGAACCCGAACTTATGCAAAGTGATGCAATATCGTCAATTTTATGGCGCGGAATGCAGAAAGTTCAGTACCTTAAACTAGAATCGCAACTGAACGAAGTAAATGAAGAACTTCATATTAAAATTAACGAGTCTGAAGATATTGATAATGAACTTGAGAAATTTCACTATGATAGTAGAGCCGAAGGTCCAACAAATAAGAGCACAACTTCATCCACCTCTGCAATTCCAGAGACCACTGTAGAACCAAAACTCACAACAACTAAAACAACTTCTACATTTACTTCAACTGAAATTAAAAACGCACAAGAACAGCATGTTGTGTTTACAACAGAACCATCACAGAGTGTTACTAACTTTAACCGTCCTATGATAAATAATAGTACTGAAACTACAGATGTAAAAGCTTCTACTATAAATATAGCCAAGGAATCAAAAACCCCTGAATTGCCTAATCCTAAACATGTTATGATCAATCTCACAATATCTGCCGACGATGCCGACAACTCGGCTTATAAACCGCTTTATTCATTGACAGTGAAAGTTCCTACAGTTGGTGACTCCAATGAAATACCAAGTATAAAAATAACTCCAATAGACGTGACGCCAACCATGTCAACGTTCAATAATCCAAAAACTGTAGAAGGAACAACGAAATTATTTCAAGCCCCGGAACCTATATTTGAAGGCGGGACTTGTGAATGTTCCTGTCCAGTTTGTGAAAGTGAAGATGATAATTACGACGATTATTATGATAAATCAACTACTACTGAAACTAACGAAAAATACGATACCACTACAAGTACTCTTGAAAAAGCGACTTTAATTGATAAGACATCTTCAGAGGAAGAAACATTATCAACACAGACTGACTTCACCGACTCGACATATGACATGACCACTGAAACGACAACAGAAGAGCCGACGACGGTCACGTCCGTAACTGATCTCACCACAGACACCGCATCTGAAGGCCCGGTGACAACTGAAGCTCCAAAATGTGTATGTCCAAAGGTTACTCCACCGCCTATTCTTATCTTGGAAGGTGAGGTCACATCATTTGATTCGAACCACGATAACTTACTAACCGGCATACAAACATCTGTCTAGGATCTTCGATGGTTTATGTATAACCTACTAATTTGCATGAGTAACTACGGGTTAAGGGATTACTAATGATAATACATATGTTTGTCATCAGCATGCGCTTCTTGTACCTGTTTAATGTACATTTCCTACACGTATGTAGTAGTGTAGATGATTTAGCAACGCAACTTGTGTATGTATTTGTCATTAGGACTACTTATTTATTTGTTAATTTCACCACATTGTCGCATGATGCAATTTTGGGATATTTAAAATGACATTACATTAAACCTTTTATGTTATATTAATGTGTGATTCGTGTTCTAGGTGCGCGAACATTCCCAGCACAATCTTTTCCGCCAGACGGAACGACATTCAAACAAATTAATTTAGGTGAAAAACTATCAGAAGAAATCCCTCCATATAGTTACTGGAACATGCAGTTCTACCAGTCGGAAGCGTCTTACGTCAAATTCGATTACATGGTACCGCGCGGCGCTTCAATAGGCGTGTACGCGAGGCGGAACGCTCTCCCGACGCATACACAATACCATTTCTTAGAAGTCCTTAGCGGTTTCAAAGCAAGGACGACAAGAGCTTCACATGTAAGTAAATTTGCAATCTTGAACGAAATATTTCTAATTGGAACAAGCTATTAAAAATCTACGTTTTTTTCAGCCTTCCGTAAAGAAGGAAGTAACGCATTACATGGAGCAAGGCCACTGGTTCCTGTCACTTTACAACGACGATGGCGACCCTCGGGAGATCTCGTTCATTGCTGCAATGGCCGAAGATATGACCCACAACTGTCCGAACGGCTGCTCAGGGAAAGGCGAGTGCCTGATGGGACACTGTCAATGCCAGCCTGGGTTTGGAGGGGACGATTGCAGCGAAAGTTAGTGTTTCGATAATAGTTCCACATGTGTGACTTTCAAACGAGTTTCCTATTTTGTAAGACGAAAATAATACTTTTTTTTAGGTGTATGCCCAGTTCTATGTAGTCAACGAGGAGAATACATAAATGGAGAGTGCCAATGCAACCCTGGATGGAAAGGCAAGGAGTGTTCCCTACGCCACGACGAATGCGAAGTGCCTGACTGCAACGGCCATGGGCACTGTGTTAACGGAAAGTGTTCTTGCGTCAGGGGTTACAAGGGCAAGTTCTGTGCAGAAGTCGACTGTCCACATCCGACTTGCTCTGGGCATGGGTTCTGCATCGAGGGTGTTTGTGTCTGCAAAAAGGGATGGAAAGGCCTGGACTGTGCGACGATGGACAAGGACGCGCTCCAGTGCCTGCCGGATTGCTCAGGACATGGGAACTTTGATGTGGATACCCAATCTTGCGCGTGTCATACCAGATGGTCGGGCGAAGACTGCTCTAAAGGTAATCCTTGTGTATTATAAACGATTTAAAGGAACTGCCTAAAAGAACTACATAGCCAAATTTCTTAAAAGATTTAAGGCTCCTTAAAATAGACATATATCATCAAACTCGATAAAATAAACGGCATGTGGATTGTAGACTGACTTTACTTGAGGATCTTCTTTTCATTTGACAACTCTTTAATAGCTAGTACTCACTAAACTTTAACCGTTTCCAGAGGTGTGCGATCTCGATTGTGGGCCCCACGGTCGTTGCGTTGGAGAATCCTGCGTCTGCGACCCTGGTTGGACGGGCGAGTTTTGTACGTCCAAGCTTTGCGACTCGCGCTGCAGCGACCATGGCCAGTGCAAGAACGGGACGTGTCTCTGCGTGTCCGGGTGGAACGGGCGGCATTGCACGCTGGAGGGGTGCCCCCGCGGCTGCGCTGGCCACGGGCAGTGCCGCGTGGCGAATGACGGTCACTGGGAGTGTAAATGCTTCGACGGGTGGGATGGACCGGACTGCACTACACTGAAGGAGCAGATATGTGATGATGGCAAGGATAACGACAAAGGTAAGCATTCTAAAACAAAGGAACTAGAAATCCATTGAAACAGTCTAGCTTTGAGAAGGTTTGAATTTGAATACTAAATTAAATTTCCAGATGGCCTGGTGGACTGCGAAGATCCCGAGTGCTGCCAGTCAGCAGCCTGCAAGGGCAGCCAGCTCTGCGTGTCGTCGCCCAAGCCCACGGACATCCTGCTCCGCAAACAGCCGCCCGCCATTACCGCCTCTTTCTTCGAGAGGATGAAGTTCCTCATTGACGAAGGTAGCCTCCAGAACTACGCCAAGCAGGAGACGTTCAACGAGAGGTGAGGATTCGTGTTTGGTGTTACATGTGATTTAGGAAATCGTCTATATACAGCAAACAACAAACCTATAAGTTTTACGAATGTTATTGAAAGTAAATTTTCAATTTTACAGTTCGTTGATTTGATGAATATAGACCTAAGTAATAGGAAGAATTGATATAAGTGGCCAAAAGGATAGCAAAAAAAAACATTTTTCATACAAATATATCAATTCAACCTTTGCCAGGAGGGCTATCTAACCTTGCAGATATCGACGGTCGGTTAGTGCGATTGTTTCATGATCGACTTGCACTTTTCTACCACTGAGATGCAACTTTTGGTAGTCATACTGGCCGTCTCTTAGTAATAATCGGTGGATCCTTGAACATATTTAGACCACTGTTATTACTGAGGTATCTGTTAGTATAATAATATCTTTGTGACTAACCTAACTTGATAACTGTTATAATAATATAAGATACGCAATGTTGTGCCCCAGTCAATCCCAATGTTTATTTAAAGAGTGTGAAACACTGTTTTGCTTTCATTTCCAACACTAAAGACGACTTTTTGTTTTTACATGTTACCAAAATTAAAGAGAATCATCTCTCGGCACATGCATGTACTATATATTTACGCTATTAACAACCAGTCTTCTAAATTAACATATTATATGTGACGACGGTACTCATCTCTGTTTCTGTCCGCTCTTCTAACGCTGCGCAGTATGTTTTGGAATCACTTCAACACGAGGTAAGACTTCTGAGTCAGATGTAGGATTGTTTGTGTGACTTATTACTATGCAATGGAACACAGGTAGAAACGAAACAAAGCCCAGTTTCTGTGAATTATCACATTCTACTTTTACCTGCTACTTTACCTTCTATCAGTGTATCTTTGCGTAGTACTACAGCAGTATTTCTATTATTCTTTATATTATATTTAAGTTCTAAATTGGCATTATATTTATCTATTTATAACAATTGAATGTTGTTTGCATGTTGTTTGTATTATTGTATTTAGTTACCTATACCATGTCCTGTGAATTATGTGTTACGCTTTTTATTTAATATGTTAATATAATATAACCGACCAAACAGGAAATATAGTAGACTTAGTGAAAGCATTTGAATGAACATTTGAAGCACTAGTATTTAAATACCTAAGTTTAAAAAACGTAGTCAAACATAAACTAGATTTTATCGAGTTTAATAGACTTATCTAGAAATAGTAATCACTTGAGTAGTACCCTAAAACAATCAGTACCCAATTCAGCAACTGAAAACTATAGTCTAGTAGACCATTGGCCCCCATCAAAGTAAATAACTAACCAATGTGGGCCACCTTATTCCTGCTCACCAGTTGGCGCCGCCTCACACTGTCAAAGTCAAATTTGTCATTCCATATCAATAATGTCAATTTAACCATGACATTTGAAGCATCGGACACCTCAGTGTAGCCAATTTAACGTATCAAATAAGGTTCTAAATTGGCAACACCTCCAGCGGCGAATTCTTGCTCTCGCGGTGACCCTCATTACGCAAGCAACATACGAATCGCTCGAATCGCGAATGGCCCAATGTTTGACGTGTCGTGTATCCGCAGCCGGTCGGCCGTGATCCGCGGGCGCGTGACGACCGCGCTGGGCTCCGGGCTGGTAGGCGTGCGCGTCTCCACGGCCACCCCGCTTGAAGGCTTCACGCTCACGCGCGAGGACGGCTGGTTCGATCTGCTGGTCAACGGCGGGGGAGCGGTCACGCTGCACTTTGGCAGAGCGCCGTTCAAGCGCTCCTCAAAGGTCGCCTTCGTCCCGTGGAATGAGGTACGATAATGGTATTTGTAAATACATTTATGTACCTCACACATACATAAATACACTTCATCGTGTAGAAGACTTTTTTAGATAAAAATGGGACTGTAATTGAGAAAGCCACGACACAGATTTATGTGTATATGTACTTAGAGATGCGTGCGAAAAAAATTCGTAGGTACTTAAAATGCAATTAGCAAAGTTGAAACGATTTCGCACAACGCATAAAATTCAACTCCTTAGTTAACAAAGTTCTACAATCGTTCTGTTTGAGTTTTTATCGAAATTCTTCTAAAATAATCAAACTTTCGTGAAAATTATTGGCAAAATTATGGAGAGTTTAGCTAATCCGTAAAACGGGGACGAATTCACTGGATTGCTATTATCTCAACTTTCAATTGATCGTGAACAATGTTTCCAATTTAGCGTACCTATACATAATATACCTACAAAAACATGCTTAGAATCGATAGCTGATCAGTGGGTAAAATATCGTCACAACGTTTTGCTTGGCCCCGTAAACATACTTATCTACATACACCTTTGTCTATGGGCCTTGTCCGATAATAATTGAAGTATTATTATATAATGTGCTAAGTTGGCGCGACTCAAGCGCCTCATTGAGTGATGGTTTCGTGCAGGTGGTGATAATCGACGCGGTGGTGATGACGACGGCGGACGAGCGCAGCGGCACCGGCGCGCTCGCCGCCTGCCTGGCGCACGACTACGACTCCATGAAGCCCGTGGTGCTGGCCACGTGGAAGCACGGCTTCCAGGGCGCCTGCCCCGACAAGAGCGCCATCTTGGCCGAGTCACAGGTCAGCTGACATTCCTTTTCAACCTTTTCCACGCCAACGACGCATATATCGGCTCCGCAGGTCCACGCCAGCGACCTTTATATGTGTCATAGCGTACAATGGATGAGGTTAAATACGTATGCGTAAGATCCATATTCGCATTAGCCGGCAGCTAACCTCGGTGTGTGATGTTTTTTTTTTAACGCCATGTCAAATACAAAAGCCGTTACGCTTTTGTATTTGACATGGCAATTTAAAAAGGCTCAAAACAGTCTCTATTCGATTACGTGTGGATCCTTAAATAAATCTTTATTTTGCCTTTTTGCAGGTGGTGCAAGAAAGCCTTCAAATACCAGGCACCGGATTGAACCTAGTCTACCACAGCTCCAGAGCCGCTGGCTACCTGTCCACGATCCAGCTCCAACTGACTCCAGAGAAAGTGCCACCGACTTTGGCTCTCATCCACCTGAGGATCACCATCGAAGGCATTCTTTTCGAGAAGATCTTTGAAGCAGACCCAGTGATTAAATTCACTTATCCTTGGAACAGACTGAACGTATACCGGCAGAGGATGTATGGAGTAACTACGGCGCTAGTCAAAGTCGGGTATCAGTACACGGATTGCAAGGACATTATCTGGAATGTACAAACGACCAAGCTGAGTGGATACGATATGAGCATATCTGATGTCGGAGGGTGGAATTTGGATATACATCATAGATACAATTTCCACGAGGGTATTCTCCAGAAGGGCGACGGCACGAATATTTACTTGAAGCACAAGCCTCGCCTGATCATCAGTACGATGGGCGACGGACGGCAGCGCGGGCTGGAGTGCGGCGCGGAGTGCGAGGGCGCCGCCACGCGCCAGCGGCTCCTGGCGCCCGTGGCGCTGGCCGCGGCCCCGGACGGCGCCATCTTCGTGGGAGACTTCAACCTCGTCCGGAAGATCAACACCGACGGGTCCGTGTGGACCGTGGTCAAACTCAAGTGAGTATTTATAATCACCACTATACCACTTCATCCACGTAACAAATAATCGATCATGTGTAACAATTTTTGTTTTGTTTCAGTGCCACACGCGTCTCCTACCGATACCACATGGCGCTGTCACCTCTCGACGGCACGCTGTACATCTCCGATCCCGAATCCCACCAAATCATCAAAGTCCGAAACACCAGCGACTACTCCGACCCGGAGCACAACTGGGAGACCGTGGTGGGGTCGGGCGAGCGCTGCCTGCCGGGCGACGAGGCGCACTGCGGGGACGGCGCACTCGCCAGGGACGCCAAGCTGGCCTATCCCAAGGGCGTGGCGGTCTCCGTCGACAACGTCCTGTACTTCGCCGACGGAACTAACATCC